>JBBGZY010000135.1:6155000-6435000 GCA_037952925.1 Lithobates clamitans
AGAGTGAGCGAACGTCCAGCCGGAAGGATCACTGTTGCGGTTTCACCGGGTCTGGTAAGAGAGCCTGTTGGCCATTATCCATTACTGTTCCCAGGGACTGAGCCATAAGCAAGTGCCTAACCTGATATCCTCTAGGCCAACCCTAGTGACGCCACTGTCCCAGAGCCCACAAGTTCCGGCACTAAGTTTCGGTAACTTGCCAGACAGGAATGCGCCAGCATGAGCACCCAGGACATTTGCCGCCCAGAGTCCCACAAGCGACGATGGGCTTTCCGTGGCAGCCGACACCTCTCTCCCCACTGTCAGCCACACACTCCTCGGCTCCTCCTCCCTTCTCCTTCTCGGCTCCAATGTTCTAGTGTACACAGCCAGGAGGAGGAGGAGCCACAGAGGAGGGACACGACTTCAGTGCAAGAGCCTCCCAAAGCACCCAGCACATATCCCCTTACCCCCCAAATGAAAAGATGCCGCATCCCTCACGGTCCTCCTCCCGCGGCGTCCCTCTGTCCTCCCATGAAGATGACAGGGCAGATCTTAAAAAGGAAGGGGTGTGGCCTTGACAGGAAGGGGTGGGTCATAGTTAAATTAGGGGGTAAACGAGCTTAGTCAGGCCTAGGGCAGCACAAAACCTAAATACACCACTGCGCACACCTGCTGTCCTGGCCTCATTTAGTGGTGAGTACGGGACCTCATATTATGGCTCCCACGCTCTGCAACTACTCCATCAATACTTTACCACCTACCCATTTATATTCTTCTATCTTAGGTACATCTGTACATGCAAACGACTTGATCTAGTAATTTTAAATGTGTCTGTGTGTGTGTATATATATATATATGTATGTGTGTGTGTATGTATATGTATGTATGTGTATATACACAATATTATATATATATTATATGGTTATATATCGAAATAATAAAAGATTTATTAATTTTAATATCTGTCTATAAAATTGGGTTACTGGCACCTTAAAAATCTCAGCTCCTGATGTGAGCATTTTTTCTTGTGTCCTATTCTAATTGCTGGGATGCGGTGCCTTTGAGCTTTCCTCTGTTAATTTTTTCCTGAGTTATATGTTTGCATTTTTTGCACGGAAGTAGCATGAACTCCTGAATCTGTTCTAATGTCATCCTCCTGTAACCTGATGTAAACCAGAACTCCCTAATTGGGAGAGCAAGAGTCATTTGCGCTGCTTAGTGCTGTCAATCAGCAGTTTGAAAATATGTACAGGAGGATAGAGCAGAACAATGACCTGTAGAACTGTTTGCTGCTTCTCCTTCATTGTCTAATCGTAGATTAGATTGGTGACCGAGTTGTACTGCTTAATCCAAGTAGCCCCTTGTTACCATAAACGTACAATTGTAATATTATTTGTGATACCTACGTAATCATGTATATGAAAACCTTCAATTGCTTCATAATAAAGCAGAACAGTTATTTGGAAAGATGCTGAGTGTATCTTTTGTGTGTGTTCCCTACTGCAGTAGTTATTATTAATTTGGAAGCACTAATCAATATAAGGAGCCTATCTATAAAATGTCCTGGTCAGTCACTAACCTGGCTATTCTTTTTGGCAGGGATGCTTGGTTCACAAGACTGGCTGAATACATATTATAATGCAACAGTGTATTTAAAGTGGTTGTAAACCTCAGACATGAAATTTAGTGTGTATTTGTCTCAATTAAAAGCACTAAATGTGATTTCTGTCTGCTGCTTCGTTCCTCTGCTCATCTCTCAGAGCTCTCCTCACTGAGCTCTGCAGAGTGTAACGTCAGCTCTCTGCCCCCTATCTTCTAAACTCTCAGACAACCTTATAAATTCAGCACTTTGAACAGATAGATATAACATTTGTAGGAGGATTTGTTTTATCTCTGTGTATCACCTGAGGGTAGTCCCCTTATGGGGTATATGTAAGGGTTTACAACCACTTTAACTGTATACCTGTAGTTAATTTTAAAAGGATAAGCGCATTTTCAGGCTGAGTTCACACTGGAGAACTCACAGCAGGAGTCCGGTGCATCTCCATTCACCATTTTCAGTCCGAATTTTTGGCTGAATTCAAACCTGAAACGGACCAAAAGACGCACAGGGCTCCTGTGCAATTCACACCAGAGCCGCTACGGAGATGTGTGAACCGGCTCCATAGAGAGCTGGTCACAATTTCTTGCTATGCGAATTGGATGCGAAGATACCCGTGTCCAATTCGCAATAGTGTGAACCCAGCCTCAGAATATAAGCCATCCCCAGAGGCTGCGGCAATCTGACCAAGGTAAGTATGCATGTGGGGAAGGTTGGGATCGGTTAGGTTATGTTAGAGGAGCGAACATGATAAGTGCACTTATTCTTTAATGTGGAACTTTACACTTTCACTCAATACTTACTATTTTTAATTCTCATGCAGCTAACATTATTAAAAAGATAGGAAAGTGTATCATATTTACTTATATTACATTTTGTTAACATTTCTTCAGTTACCTTCTGATTTCCATGCCTAAGCAAATAATAGTCATACATCCCAAGAGTCTTCAGGAGGGGAGGAGGGTTTTTCAGCTATGCACACCCTCCTGCCTGCATGCCTGAGCTCAGGGCAGATGGATTCCAGGAAGTACTGTAAATGCCACATTTATCATTTGCCCTTACTCAAGATGATTACAGCGAGAAATGCTAGGGTGTGTTTTTCAAAGTAATTGTGTCAAATTAAAGCATGGAGACATGAGTGAATGGTTGAGTTTGCTTTTAATATTAAAACTGAATCAAATAGCGTTTTTGGTTTGTAGTGCTCAGATGCAGTGTAATTCCCTTTTTAAGCATAATGTGCATAACTAAATGGATACATAATAAGCTATATATAGCCTTCCTGGATAAAGTGGTGCTCCAGACATCCTCCATGTCTGGAGCACCTTCATTGAATTCAACTGAAGGAGAGGATCAGGTAGGAAAGGGGATTATGGGCCAGTTCACAATCTGTGATATCGCATGCAATTCGCACTGCAGTGCAAATCACATGATGTCTGAGCGATGTGATTTCAGCCATACAGATAGTATGGCTGATATCGCATCACATTCGGGCCAAACTCGCACAGGACCCTTTTATTTATTTTTTTGGTTCGCACCAGAATCAGATGTGAACACCCATGCGATCTGCTTGATGTCCGAACTGTCAGTTTGCAGTGCGATATGCGAGCTGAAATAGGGGTGTCATTAACAATGTATTGTCACTCCCAGCAGTTCTCATATGGCAGTATAAACTGCTGTGCGAGTCAGGTGCGATGTGGGAACTCGCAGTGGATAAGTGTGAACCGAGCCTTAATCCCCAGAAAAAATTATAGGACTTTAAAGGATGTGAAAGAGGTCGCTGAGGTGAGCAAACACTAATTTTGATAAAAGATTCAATTTATTTTTATACAAACATGATTTAAAACATATATAGAAAAATGTGAATATTATGTATTAATGAATTTAATGTTTACCCTTGCTGGAATAAGTATCAATCATTTACTCTAGCCTTGTGCTATTGTTTACATTTTGTGATATATTCACATTTTTCTATATGTTTTTAATCTATATGTTTGTATAAAACTAAATGGAATCTTTCATCAAAATTATTGTGTGCTCATCTCAGTGACAACCTCACCTCACCTCTTTTAAAGTCCTAATTTTTTTTCTGGGGATTTAAACCCCCTTCCTACCTTTACCGTGCTCAGGATGTGATGGCTGTTCCTAGAACTGGTTAATGCTAATCTAAAATGAAGGAGAGGATCAATCCTTCCCAGCTTCACTACTCTTTTGACACATGACCAGGTTTTTTGGTTTTTGAAAAATACCAAAGTGAACCTAGTTCATTATGTTCTGCAAGGAAATGTTCAACCGTCCTATTACTGCTATATTTATTCATCCCGGAAAGAATATTACCACAGCTTATATATACTTTAAGTTTTACTTTATTTTTCAGCCTTCTCAAGTGGTTAGAATGATTTTTTCTTAAAACTCTAGGTTATACTGTACTATGTTTCCATAGATTCTATGGATCTCTTCCCATGCAGATTGTTTTTCTTCCTGGCCATCTCTTTGGCATATGAGCAAATTAATGTTTACCTTAATGCTGGCCCCATCAAAAGGTTAATTCACCTTGCAATCACTCCCACGGTTACTCTGATTGGCTATTGGGAGCAAAGTATGGTCTTGCTAAAGGAAAATCCACTTTGCACTACAAGTGTACTTGATAGTGCAGTCGCTGTAGATCTGAGGGGGACATGCAAGGAAAATAAACAGCATTTTAGCTTGCACATGATTGGATGATAAAATCAACAGATCTACCCCTCATTTCAGATCTCAGATCTACCCCTCATTTCAGATCTCAGATCTACCCCTCATTTCAGATCTCAGATCTACCCCTCATTTCAGATCTCAGATCTACCCCTCATTTCAGATCTACCCCTCATTTCAGATCTCAGATCTATCCCTCATTTCAGATCTCAGATCTATCCCTCATTTCAGATCTCAGATCTACCCCTCATTTCAGATCTACCCCTCATTTCAGATCTCAGATCTACCCATCATTTCAGATCTCAGATCTACCCCTCATTTCAGATCTCAGATCTACCCCTCATTTCAGATCTCAGATCTACCCCTCATTTCAGATCTCAGATCTACCCCTCATTTCAGATCTACCCCTCATTTCAGATCTCAGATCTATCCCTCATTTCAGATCTCAGATCTATCCCTCATTTCAGATCTCAGATCTACCCCTCATTTCAGATCTCAGATCTACCCCTCATTTCAGATCTCAGATCTACCCCTCATTTCAGATCTCAGATCTACCCCTCATTTCAGATCTCAGATCTACCCCTCATTTCAGATCTCAGATCTATCCCTCATTTCAGATCTCAGATCTACCCCTCATTTCAGATCTCAGATCTACCCCTCATTTCAGATCTCAGATCTACCCCTCATTTCAGATCTCAGATCTACCCCTCATTTCAGATCTCAGATCTACCCCTCATTTCAGATCTCAGATCTACCCCTCATTTCAGATCTCAGATCTACCCCTCATTTCAGATCTCAGATCTACCCCTCATTTCAGATCTCAGATCTACCCCTCATTTCAGATCTCAGATCTATCCCTCATTTCAGATCTCAGATTTACCCCTCATTTCAGATCTTCCCCTCATTTCAGATCTCAGATCTTCCCCTCATTTCAGATCTACCCCTCATTTCAGATCTCAGATCTTCCCCTCATTTCTACCCCTCAGATCTACAGCAACTGCACTTCCAAGTGCACTTGCAGTACACTTGTAGTGCAGAGTGGATTTGCCTTTAGTAATTCAACCCCATTGTCTTTGTCCCCTTATGACAGCACTGGGTGCCATCACAAACAATTTTTGCGGGTCTGAAAGTAAGTTCACCAGTTGAAAACTCATTTAAAGTGTTTGTAAACCTCTGACATGAAATATGAACAAAGCACATCCCTCTATATAGTGTGTACTTTTCTCAATCCAGAGCACTAAGTGTAATTTCTGTTTGCTGCCTCGTTCCTCTGCTATCTGTGGGAGTCACGTCCTAAAAACCAACAGATAAAAGGTGACAGGGGATGGAGATCTAGCACACAGTCTGTTGAAAGCCTTAGCTCTGTTTCTGTCTGCTTAGTGAGGGTAGGGTGTCCTTTCCCTCCAATCAGCTCTCCTCACTGAGCTCTGCAGAGTGTAACTTCAGACAAGCTGTATAATTTCTGGGCCTTGAATGGATGGAGAGAAGAGACAATTGCTGATAAATGAGTAAAACGTATGTAAGATGATTTGTTTCATCTCTGTGTATCACCTGAGGTCAGTCACTTCACTGGGTATATGTAGGGGAAATATGAAAACAGCTTTTGTGCCTGTAGTTAATCTTTTAAATATCTAATGCTGGCCATACACTATACGAAAAATCGGCCAAACCCCTTTTTTAAATAACAAACATTCGGCGGTGAGCGCAAACGATAGTGCCATCATGTAATGACCAATAAATCATTCAGTGGACAAAAATGAATGCATTTTTTGTTCATTTTTATTTTTTTTTACATATACAGTCAGGTCCATAAATATTGGGACATTGACACAATTCTAATCTTTTTGGCTCTATACACCACCACAATGGATTTGGAATGAACGAACAAGATGTGCTTTAACTGCAGACTTTCAGCTTTAATTTGAGGGTATATACATCCAAATCAGGTGAACGGTGTAGGTATTACAACAGTTTGTATATGTTTCTCCCACTTTTTAATGGACCAAACGTAATGGGACAATTGGCTGCTCAGCTGTTCCATGGCCAGGTGTATGTTATTCCCTCAATATCCCATTTACAAGAAGTAGATAAAAGGTCCAGAGTTAATTTCAAGTGTGCTATTTGCATTTGGAATCTGTTGCTGTTAACTCTCAATATGAGATCCAAAGAGCTGTCACTATCAGTGAAGCAAGCCATCATTAGGCTGAAAAAACAAAACAAACCCATCAGAGAGATAGCAAAAACATTAGGTGTGGCCAAATCAACTGTTTGGAACATCCTTAAAAAGAAAGAACGCACTGGTGAGCTCAGCAACACCAAAAGACCCGGAGGACCACGGAAAACAACTGTGGTGGATGACCGAAGAATTCTTTCCCTGGTGAAGAAAACACCCTTCAGAACAGTTGGCCAGATCAAGAACACTCTCCAGGAGGTAGGTGTATGTGTGTCAAAGTCAACAATCAAGAGAAGACTTCCCCAAAGTGAATACAGAGGGTTCACCACAAGATGTAAACCATTGGTGAGCCTCAAAAACAGGAAGACCAGGTTAGAGTTTGCCAAACAACATCTAAAAAAGCCTTCACAGTTCTGGAACAACAACCTATGGACAGATATGAAAAGATCAACTTGTACCAGAGTGATGGGAAGAGAAGAGTATGGAGAAGGAATGGAACTGCTCATGATACAAAGCATACCACCTCATCAGTTAAGCATGGTGGTGGTAGTGTCATGTCGTGGGCTGCCAATGGATGGCTGCCAATGGAACTGGTTCTCTTGTATTTATTGATGATGTGACTGCTGACAAAAGCAGCAGGATGAATTCTGAAGTGTTTCGGGCAATATTATCTGCTCATATTCAGCAAAATGCTTCAGAACTCATTGGACGGCGCTTCACAGTGCAGATGGACAATGACCCGAAGCATACTGCGAAAGCAACCAAAGAGTTTTTTAAGGGAAAGAAGTGTAATGTTATGCAATGGCCAAGTCAATCACCGGACCTGAATCTGATTGAGCATGCATTTCACTTGCTGAAGACAAAACTGTAGGGAAAATGCCCCAAGAACAAGCAGGAACTGAAGACAGTTGCAGTAGAGGCCTGGCAGAGCATCACCAGGGATGAAACCCAGCGTCTGGTGATGTCTATGCGTTCCAGACTTCAGGCTGTAATTGACTGCAAAGGGTTTGCAACCAAGTATTAAATAGTGAAAGTTTGATGGATGATTGTTAATCTGTCCCATTACTTTTGGTCCCTTAAAAAGTGGGAGGCACATATATAAACTGTTGTAATTCCTACACCGTTCACCTGATGTGGATGTAAATACCCTCAAATTAAAGCTGAAAGTCTGCAGTTAAAGCGGTAGTAAACCCGCTGACTTTTTTTCCCCCTACACCTGTAAGGGAAAAGGCATAATGAGCTAGTATGCACCGCATACTAGCTCATTAGGAGATACTTACCTTAGAATGAGGCGCCGGCATCTCACCCGGTCCAAGCCGAGGGAGCTGACATTTCCCCTCGGCGTGCCTTCCGGGTATCTCGGCCCCCGACGCTGTGAGTGGCTGGAGCCGCGATGTCGTCACTCCCGCGCGTGGGAGACTTTTTTCCGGCAAAGTCCGGCGGCTGCCGGGCATTCAGCCGAGAATCCCCTGTGCGCATGCGCTGCTGCAGTCAGCGGCTCATTGCGAGGGGAATATCTCCTAAACTGTACAGGTTTAGGAGATATTTTTTTACCAACAGGTAAGCCTGATTATAGGCTTACCTGTAGGTAAAGATTTAAAAATAGGTATACAACTGCTTTAAAGCACATCTTGTTCATTTCATTTCAAATCCATTGTGGTTCATCCATTGTATAGAGCCAAAAAGATTAGATTTGTGTCCTTGTCCCAATATTTATGGACCTGACTGTACCTAGTGCAGACAGTTCAGACGGGAAATACATTAACCTTTCAATTTATCGTTCATTTGGCAGAAAATTTTCAAACATGTCCTTCAAAAACGTCCCAATGATTATCGATTTTGTGCCCATTAACTGGCCGAAAAACGAACGAACTGTCTAAATGACCAAATTTTGGCCAATTTTTCGTATAGTGTATGGCCAGCATTAGATGCTCCTCAGTTCTAGAAAAGCATAAGGACTCTAGTTCTGCATCAATACCCAATAGTAGCTACACACAATGCAAGTTCTGAGTGCTGCTTGGGCACTGAGCCAATTCAATCAGTGCCTTAGGAGATGTTTAAGATTGAAGAATACTGATAATGAAAATCTCTGGGGAGGATGTTTACATTTCATTGCAGAAACTTAACTCTTTTAGAGTCAGTGCATTTCGACCCATGTATTCAATAAGTGCACTGCAGGGTTTGTGGCAATAAGCAGTTAATTTCTGGATAATATGACCCCCCCATATTTAGTGTTTCCCCACTGCGTGGGACAAAGCAGTAATATGAGCAGATGTTTGGAATAACATTATTTACATATATATCAATGACAAGTACTGCTGGTGTTACGTCCTTTTTTGAAAAGAATTCCTTGACTTTAACCATTTATGCAATATTCCCAGTCCCTCTGATATCTTGACTTCTAGACCACCAAAGGAGGGAAAAGATAATATTACAGATCGTATATATTATTTATTTATTTTATGTTGAAACACAGCTTGATCCAAGCTAACTAAAATACAATTTCAAAATCTTAATTCCAACGATTCTCTTTCATTTCATATATCCATCCTGAATTGATACAACCCTCTTTTTGGCGGCACAGTGTGAGTACGTGTAATATACAAACTGACCTCTTTATAAATAAGCATTGCCTGTGCTTCCTTCTGATTGTCTAAGTCTTTAATAGCAATGTGCTGCTATTCTATGGTCCTCACTTGACTCTGGGGCCCCTCTGAGGGTCGGCTATAGGACTGTTTTCCCTGTCTTCTCAATGGCAGCCACATGCTCTCACCACCATGTTCCTGTATTTCTTAAGTATAACATTTGAGTTATCATCAAAATAAAGCACAGAGATGGCGTTTAGCTTGGTTGGAGCGCAGCACGGCTTTGGCACATAGTCTGGATTCATAAGATGGACCTGCAAATTGAAAGAAAATCGAATTAATATGTATCATTACTTTTTTTTTTATTAAAACGTCACATTTATTGTTTAAACATATCAATGCTAAGTATCTCATACATTTCCATTCTTCATATTCTCACTTTATATGCCTAAATTACCATGGGTTCCTGCCAGTAGCTTCAGTTCCATTCCAGGTGACTACAACGAGAAGACTAGGGTTCTTCAGGGCAGGGTACAGTGTCCTACATGCTCTAGTAGACTGCCATTGGTTATACAGGCAGCTACACTCCCCCCTGGCCAGGACCGCCTTTAATATTGATTGGACCCTTTTGCCCTGTCTTAAAGACGGCCCTGCCCCCCGCCTCATTCCTAGAAGAAGACTGACAGTGGCTCCTGTAGGGATTATCACTGTCAATACAACAGGAATGTAGCAGACTCTGCCCCCCCAGCCCTGAGAGCTGGAGGGAGAAAAGCATACCAAAAGGTTGCATGGCTGCTTATAAAATTGAATAGATACAGTATTTAGAGCTATTGTTAACGTTTCAATAAAAAGGCATGCATAGTACATACATAATGAAAATATTTACCCATATCTTAAAGTGGTTATAAACGCAAAATGTTTTTTACCTTCTCTGCACTTCTCGGCTCTAAGGTAAAAAGCCTTAAATGCTTACCGGAGTCTTGTATCGTTCCAGCGCTGTGCCCGGCTTCAGTTCTTCTCTCTGTGCCCTCACATGCTCCGCTGAGAGCAGCAGGAGCCAAAGGCAGTCAGTCAAATCATGTGAGGAGGGAGCGGGGTGCAGGCAGAGCTGCATTGTGTGTGTCTATAGATGCACACAGCCTGGCTCAGAGTCGAGCATGCATGAGTGCCCCCATAGCAAGTGGATCACTATGGGTGCACTAGGAGAAAAGGAGGAGCCAGATGCACTTGTGGGGAACCCCAGAAGAGGAGGTTTGGGGCTGCTCTTTTCAAAACCATTACAAAGAGAAGGTAAGATATATATATATATATATATATATATATATATATATATATATATATATACGTGATTCTCTTCCTTTTCGGTTAAAAAAAAAAAACATGCAAGAGGCAGCTGTATTACCTCCCAAATTTCTGTAAACCAGCTCTAAACTTATCATCAGGAAACGTCATGCAGCCATCACTAGAGTGCATGCAAGAGGCGGCAAGGGAAAACAGCAGCACTGATAAGCAACAGAGTGGACATATTTTAAAAAAAAAAAGTTTTCTTTTTTTTTTTTTTTTTTAAGAATATTGCAATTGTTTATGAGCTTTAGTTTATTAAATGTACTTCAGTAAGGGTTTACATCTATTAAAAGCAGCTGCAGCAACACTATTTTTCTTTATTTTCGAATGATTTAAACTGGTAGGGTTCGTTTGCCCCATCTGTCACTTTTACAGCTTCATGTAAAAAGGACCTTGTGTACCATAAAAAGTGATCCAACTATAAATAACTTTTGATGCTAGTCTTACCTCACAACTTGGGCTTTGTTTTATATGTGTTGCATTTATAAAACCAAACTGAACAAAAAAAATTGAAACAAAACAAATAATTAACCAAGACAATAGGCTTCTAGGCTTCTGTTTATGGGAGGGGGGGTTGGGGGGCAGGAGCAAAAAAAGCTTTCAGCACGCAATGGGTGTTCAATTGACATAATTCTTTGTCAGTCTCTAAGTCACGGATTAAAGAAAAACAACTGGAAATATTGCAAACAAAAAACATATATTCTCACTTAGATGTTTGGCAGTGGAACTTATAAGCCTCCTAGAGGCTTTTCATAGAGTTGAACAATGAGAAATGTTGTTCTTTAGCCTATTATTACCGCCATTTAGCTGTTAGGAATTTCTTGAAGTGAAATGAATAAAAACTCATTATTTGATAACGGTAATAATTCTTGTGCATTGCTGTTCTTTCCTATATGTTATCTAAACGCCCGCTATTTTCTGACAGCTCCATGTACACTCACTGGCCACTTTATTAGGTACACCTTGCTAGTACCGGGTTGGACCCCCTTTTGCCTTCAGAACTGCCTTAACTCTTTGTGGCATAGATTCAACAAGGTGTTGGAAACATTCCTCAGAGATTTTGGTCCATATTGACATAACGTCATGCAGTTGCTGCAGATTTGTTGGCTGCACATCCATGATGCGAATCTCCTGTTCCACCACATCCCAAAGGTGGTCTATTGTATTGAGTTCTGGTGACTGTGGAGGCCATTGGAGTACAGTGACCTCATTGTCATGTTCAAGAAACCAGTGGTGAGATGATTTGAGCTTTGTGACATGGTGCATTATCCTGCTGGAAGTAGCCATCAGAAGATGGGTACACTGTAGTCATAAAGGGATGGACATGGTCAGCAACAATACTCAGGTAGGCCATGGCATTTAAACGATGCTCAATTGGTACTAAGGGGCCCAAATGGTTCTAAGAAAATATCCCCCAGACCATTACACCACCACCACCAGCCTGAACCGTTGGTACAAAGCAGGATGGATCCATGCTTCCATGTTTATGCCAAATTCTGACCCTACCATCTAAATGTCGCAGCTGAAATCGAGACTCATCAGACCAGGTTAAGTTTTTTCCAATCTTCTATTGTCCAGTTTCGGTAAGCCTCTACAAATTGAAGCCTTAGTTTCCTGTTCTTAGCTAAAAGGAGTGGCACCCAATGTGTGGTCTTCTGCAGCTGTAGTCCATCTTCTTCAAGGTTCCAGGTTTAAGCAAAAGATTAAAAAAAAATGCTGTGCTTCAGCTCGTACATCACTACAGGATATAAGAGTCGGCAAGAGGAACCACAGCATGCATTGAGCACAGGGCTTCTGATAAGCCAGTACAGCCAGCCCTCCTGTATCGGGCCCAGGCCCCATTGGTTCAAAAGGGGGACCCGGGCGCCTGCCAAGCAGGAGGACCAGCTGTACTGCCCTGTGGCAGGTAGGCTGTACGGGGCCCCATGAATTCAAACAGCAGCCCTGATTAGGGGAAACTGGTATATGACCCCTTTAGTAGATGAACAAGAGGTCTTCTATAGTAAAGAGCAACAAGGGCATCAGTATTCCAGACTAGGTGGATGCTGCCCTCCTCTGATTGGGTAATCCAACGGAAACTACAAAAAACAAAATGGCAGGTGTGCCCCCCTAGTGCATTACCAATGACATTTATGCAATAGTAAAAACAATAAAAAGTGGGTACTCACAACGTGCATCTCTTAATGAGCCATGAAACCACACAGTGTGGAATGGTGCAGACACATATCTTGTAACACATCAAGGGGTAAAAAGCTGCTGCATTTCGGGAGCGCACCCCCTTCCTCAGAATTAGGCTACCCACCAGTCTAGTAACTATTTTAGTAGGTTTGTAATTTTATAAGTGACTAGGGATGAGCCGAACACCCCCCTGTTCGGTTCGCACCAGAACTTGCGAACAGGCAAAAAATTTGTTCGAACACGCGAACACCGTTAAAGTCTATGGGACACGAACATGAATAATCAAAAGTGCTAATTTTAAAGGCTTATATGCATGTTATTATCATAAAAAGTGTTTGGGGACCTGGGTTCTGCCCCAGGGGACATGGATCAATGTAAAAAAAAGTTTTAAAAAAGGCCGTTTTTTCGGGAGCAGTGATTTTAATAATGCTTAAAGTGAAACAATAAAAGTGTAATATCCCTTTAAATTTCGTACCTGGGGGGTGTCTATAGTAGGTACGCATGTTTCCCGTTTTTAGAACAGTCTGACAGCAAAATGACATTTCAAAGGAAAAAAAGTCATTTAAAACTACTCGTGGCTATTAATGAATTGCCGGTCCGACAATACACATAAAAGTTAATTGATAAAAACAGCATGAATTCCCCACGGGGAACCCCGAACCAATATTTTAAATAAAAAAATGACGTGGGGGTCCCCCTAAATTCCATACCAGGCCCTTCAGGTCTTCAGGTCTGGTATGGATATTAAGGGGAACCCCGACCAAAATGAAAAAAAAATGGCGTAGGGTCCCCCTCAAAATCTATACCAGACCCTTCAGGTCTGGTATGGATTTTAAGGGGAACCCGTGCCAAAATTTAAAAAAAAAATCGCGTGGGTCCCCCTAAAAATCCATACCAGACCCTTATCCGAGCACACAACCTGGCAGGCCGTAGGAAAAGAGGGGGGGAGGAGAGAGTGCCCCCCCTCCTGAACCGTACCAGGCCACATGCCCTCAACATTGGGAGGGTGCTTTGGGGTAGCCCCCCAAAACACCTTGTCCCCATGTTGATGAGGACAAGGGCCTCATCCCCACAACCCTTGGCCGGTGGTTGTGGGGGTCTGCGGGCGGGGGGCTTATCGGAATCTGGAAGCCCCCGTTAAGGGGACCCCCAGATCCCGGCCCTCCCCCCTTTGTGAAATGGTAAGGGGGTACAAAAGTACCCCTAGTGCACCCTCCAGTGCCAGTGCACCCTCTTTTTTCTTTTTCTAGATACAGAAAAATACCTGTCGATCTGCCAGAAATCCAGTGAGCTCCCAACTTTCTGTTTGAGCTGACAATGCTGCTTTGCTAGGCTGAAATTTCAAGCAGTGTCCTCCCTTCTAGACTATGGAACATCCTCCTATGTTAAAGAGAGAAGCAGAGAAGTGTTCTGGGGTCCAGCGGAAGAGAACTGGGCAGGGCTGACAACACTGCTTGGGATTTCAGTGTAGCCAAATTAGTGATGTCAGCACAAACAGGAAGTTAGGAGCTATTTGGATTTCTGGTAGATTAACAGGTATTGCTCTCAACTTGCATGGTTTTTATAAGAATAAAGCATGGGGTAATGTGCATATATTACAGAGACGTACTGATTACTTTTATCTTGCTATTACTGAAGTGAAGATAGTTTTAGTCTACACATCATTTAGTAAATCATTTATATTGTTTATCTATGAAAACAAACCAGAAAGCACAGGTAATCACTGACAAACATAATACATTATAGTATTAATACTTACCAGGGTCTGCACAATGGCATGGTTTGTGGCATTCATATGAGCGTTTAGTGGGAACGAGCACTCTCCTCCACAGTAGTTAGCCGCGTAGCCTTTTGGAGCTATTATCCAGTCCTTCAACACATAATCATACTGTTAGCTCTCAGTATTGTGTCATCCAGCAATACAGAGTTTCTGAAGAGTTTTTAAAGACCCTTAGTAATTAACAGCACCATTTTTTAAATATCTAATTGTTCCTGCTTTCTGCAGTTCAGGCATGCTCAACTCCCCTGTTATTTTATTAGTGAATTATTACTTGTCAAAGATATTTATATATTTGCATCTAGCAATATGAAATTGTTCTATGGTAGTCTGTATAGAGGCTTATTTTAAGGTCAACTGCTCATGCCTGTCAGATTTGTCCATATCATAAGAATTGACATTTTCAATAATTGCTTTAAAGCAGTATTAATCCCAAAAAACAACAATTTTATGTATTGCAGCTTACCAATTCTTACATGTGGTAGCTGCATTTGTTTTCTTTATTGAGGGTTTTTCCCCCTCATTTTTCACCTGGCGTTCCTGACACTCATTTCTCATCTTAAGATGTAAATGCTCAGGATGGAGGAGAAACAACATCACCTTTGAACAGAAGCATTGGTAATCTGAAGGGAAGGTAGTGTTGGATGCGCTAATAGATTAAGGCCAGCCATACACGATTCAAATCTTCAGCAGGAGCCTGCCAGATTCGCTTCTGATTATCGCAAGCGGCTGCTATAGCTGCTAACGATGATTATCGTCTTCACCCAGCAGGGACGGCTTTCCAAGCCTGCCCCAGGAGAAGACAATTGCTGATTCCCCTGTCAGCACTGTCTGTGTTGATGGGGGAATTGTGAGAAATTCACACCGTGTATGGCTGGCCTTAGACAGACTCTACTAACAAATTAAGGATGAAATCCAGCTAACAATTTTGTAAGCAGTTACAGCAACAGTCCTTTTTTCCTTTTGGGATAAAGGTTTAAAAAAATGAATAAAAGCTACCCGGTTTAAGCACCCCTTTCAGTGGTAAATAGTTTGTCTCAACCTTCTAATTGCCATGTTTGCTGGACAACTGGGTCTGTTAAAGGATGTTAAATAAAAACAGACTACGCTGGTGATAACCTGAGATTCTGATTTCGTTGTTGCTAATATTTTCTATTTTTTGTATTTAATATTTTCAATAAAAATATTGGAACTGAAATAAAAACCAGACTTACTGACTATATCACCAGATAAAAATAATGGATAAAAGACTAAAAATAAAAAATGAATTCAGCCACATCTAAGAACTGGTAAGCCGCAATATATTACATTTGGTTTGGGGGTTTAATACTCCTGAAAAGCAGGGCTGGATCTAGACGGTCTGATCTGGGGGATGCAAACACTTTCATGTCATCTTTGTGGCTGTTGCACGGTGGTGGTTGGGCTGGGCTTCAGTGCCTCATTATAAGGTCCACCCTGCTGATGCTACTGGTCCTGGGGAGAACAGCCCACCCCAGCTCCCCCTAGATCCAGTCCTACTTTAAAGTGTTATTAAACCCTCAAAGACAAAGTATATATGTAATGTATATGTATATGTATATATGTAAATGACTATAGTACATCAGTGTTTCAAGTAGAGCTAGAGGGATTCATATTTTCTAATGAGTGTTTAATTCTACTTTTAACACTTTATAGGCTTCAACACTGGCCAACATGAAGCTTGGAAGGGGACTACACCCACGGCTCTGATGGATGAAATGAGCGGTGGGGGAACACATGGGATGTACAGTAATTATAAGAGGGTAATGGTGTGGATGGGCTTTCAAGAGAATTGGTCACTCAGACTAAAGCCTTGTACACATGGTCTGATTGTTGGACAGCCGAGCTTCTGATTTTTGTCAAAAGGGCGTGTGCCAGGATCTTGTCTTGCATACTAACTATCCGCAAATTGTTGTTTCAGAAACACGAACATGGTGACGTACTATGAGTGTATAAAGAGGAAGTTTTCATTTCTCAAGTGCAACCCTTTGGGCCCCTTCTGATATTTTCGTGTTAGTAGAATTTTGGTGAGCGTTGATTTGCGATTTTCAGATTGTACAAAACAAATGCCTACGTTTGGCATAACTACATGCAAAGCAGCTTCATTATTATCCCATTTAGAAGATGAGAATTTTGCCGTCGTTCGCCAAAAATTTACTAGCCTGACATCCAACATTTGTTGTCCGAAAATTGGAAAACAAGTGTCGAAAGGAGCGTACTAACAATAAGAATTTCAGACAACAGCCTGTCAAATGACAATCCCCTTCTGATTTTCGTACCGTGTGTGCGAGGCTTTAGTCCTGGCTGGAGTTGGTCTTTAATATATTAATACTACTACTACTACTACTACTACTACTACTACTACTAATAAAAATAATAATAATAAAAGTTGATATTTAAGGCTGGCCATACATTATACAATTTTCTTGTACAATTTTCCTTTAGATTTACCAAAGCCATATAATATGAGGTAAAACCTAAACAACACTTTACATTTCTATGCAATCAGGCTGTACCATGCACCACATAGTTGAAGGTAAATCTAAAGGAAACTGAATAGGAAAATTGTATAATGTATGGCCAACTTAACTGTCTTAGTAAATATTGTACACTTGTATAAATCTTGTATAACAATACTAAGCTGAAAACACAAAGAGTTTTCTGTTTCAATTGTATTTATCAAAAACTTTTTACAAAAATAGAAAGACATAAGAATACAAGGCTTAAAAATCGTCCCAGCATGACTTATGAAATGACAGAAATAAATGTGGGTCCGTTACGCAGGCAGAGTAGAATGGCAACAAAATAACTAATAATGACAATAAGACATAAAGATTTTTAATAATGTAAATTGATAACAATGAAAGTTCCTTACCTGCCATCCTAAATCCTGAAAACTGACATAGAGTTCATGTTTTCGGCATGCTGTTTTAAGGTCACTGCTGTTATAATCTGGGGAAATAAAATCACAATTATTATTATGAAACTACTGCCACAAATATATAGCATCAGAGTAGAGTTTTCTCTCTCTGTGCTGTTTGGAAGCCTAGTTCTCTAGAAAACATTAATTGATCTGTGAAAATTCACTGGGAAAATGAATATGCTTATCATACACTTCTGCAATCATTACTTATTTTGGACAGTGTCCCCCCCCGAAGTTATGAGAAATTAGGATCACAACTCACACTACTGCAATTAGACATACCCAACGGCATTTAAGGGGAACTCCTGGCAAGATAGCCAAATAAATACCATATATGCTAATTATTTTACCTACCAAGGAGTTTGTAATTCTTTTCAGCCAGCCTTGTGATACAAGCAGCCCCACCAGACAATACAACCAGGTCTGCAAACTAATTTGGAGTTAACCTGTAATCCGGCTTTACAAAAGCCAACTAAAAAAATATGCAGCCCGGCAGATTTAGGTCTCATTCACACAGGGCAATTTAGTAATTTACTCCATGCCCCATGCAGGGCTGTGTTTACTGGCATGGGGATGCACAGGTGTTGCAAACAAGGACACAGCTGCTGCTCCCAATGTGACATCCATGTGGGTGCAAGCTTAACCCGCACAGATGTCATATTGAGAGCAGTATTTGTGTCCGTGCAGCTGCTGCATCGCAATAGACAACAATGGGACTGGTGGCACAGCGATGCACGCAACACCTGCTCATACCTGTGCTAGTAAAACGCTGCCCTGCATGAGACACGGATTAAATCCCCCCCATGTGAATAAGGCCTTAAAAATAAAAAGCAGCTTTTTCTGTAATGGGTCGCCTTTTATTCTTAGCTATCCATTGCAGTACTTACTATCCCTTGCAGCAGTTTCACTCCTAGATGCAGTCTTCCAGGCTGAATAACAGCCAGGTTAACACAACCCACTTCCACTGAACACAGACCGCCATGGACCTACCCTCTGGGGTGGTACCACTACATCTCCTGGGCTGTTAGCAAGACAGGTTAATTTACAAATACAAGAAATATTTTCTTTATCATATGACTATATACATTTATGTTTTACTTTATAGCTATCTAGAATTTAGCATCAACAGCTCTACCAAGAACACACAAAGAGGTCTATTGCTTTGTAACATATGTGTACTTTGAGGCGTCATGTTTTTCAATAGTCCTGCTTTACTGACTTACGTCAGCAGGGCATTTTATTTGTGCTATTAATTCATAAGTTGGGGGTGGGGGGGGGGGGGTTGGCAGCTCCACCATGGATTAAGGACCAACACAACATGAACACTTAAAAATGCCTAAAAGACTAAAGCCGCGTACACATGATCGAATTTTCCGATGAGAATTGTGTGATGACAGGCTGTTGGTGGAAAATCCGACCGTTTGTACACTTCATCGGACAATTGTCGTCGGATTTTCCACGGACGTATGTTGGATAGCATGTTTTAACATTTTCCGCGGACAATGTCTGTTGTCGGATTGACAGATCGTGTGTACACAAGTCCGCGGACAAAAGTCCAAAGTACAAACACGCATGCTCGGAAGCAAGGACGAGCCAGAAGCGGTTGGTCTTGTAAACTAGCGTTCGTAATGGACAATTAACATTCGTGACGTGGCAAATGATGGAATCTTGAAAATGCAACACACATTCTCTTCTTCTTTAATGGGATAATAATGAAGCTGCTTTGCTGGTGAAACTGATGGAGTTATTGCAAGCAAATTTTCGATGGCTTTTTTTTTTTAGTGATATCAAGAATAATATTATTATGCTTTTTTTTTTTTTTTTTTTTGGGCAAGTTACCACAACCCTATTATCCCGTAGTTTTTAAGATCAAAGATACAACTATGTTGGTGTCCCTTGTTAATTTTACATTGTATTTTTTTAAATGTCACTGCCTACTTCCAAACTGTCATTTGAAGTGAAACACATAGCCAAGTATTATTCTCCACAATTTTTTTATTGTGCATTAAAAAAGAAAACAAATAAAATTAGACATCCTATCTACCAATAGAACTTAACCAAAAAGTGCATTCTATGCATCCAAAAATATAGAAAATATACCAAATCAAATCATTATTATTCAACCAAAAAATAAAATAAAAGCCTCATGCATGTGTCTTGCTTCTTAATATAGGGGGTTTACAATGCCAAGAGTTGGTGAAAGCAAGGGTCTGTCATCCGGAGATAATTCCCAAAATCATCTGGATTATTCTCCTGGAGCTCCCGCAGCAAAGGCATATGACATAATTGGTCACGATTAATAAAGCAACCAATTTTTGGTCCAAGAACTCCTCCTCCTCCTGTTTCTGGACTGGACTTGGGTCAAAGCAATAACTCCAAGGCCAATAATAAATAACGCGTTATCTCCTCCGATTCTGTAATATGTTCGGTTGATGAACGGCCGTTCAGAAACAAACTGAAAAGCACGAAATAAAAAACGCAAAATGAAAAGCGCGAATCAACACTCGCCAAACTTCTACTAACACAAAATTAGCAGAAGGAGCCCAAAGGGTGGCGCTAAAGAGCTGAAAAACCACGTAGTACGTCACTACGTTCGTGTTTGTTGGCCGACAATTCCTTGCCATTTGTATGCAGGACAAAATCCAGGCACACATCTTCGGACAAAAGTCTGATCGTGTGTACGATGCCTTAGAGAAGCAGAGCTGAGCAGAAAGTTAGCAGACATATTATGTATGCCTTGATCTCAGATTTTTTTTTTTATGTTTAGAAACAATTTGCTGTTTGATGACTAACATTTAATTGCCTTCAACCTTGATGTGACCTAGCGGCTGGATGGGCCTGGAACCAAAAGACTGTTTAGTAGCCTCACTCCCAGAATTTCCGCACCATTACACTATGCCCACATGCCAGAACTGTAGCAACATATCAAATATTCTCATACTGTCAGAACTGGAACTTAAACAAATGAAGGAAGACATTAATTACACTTGATTATACTGGATAAATGTTGTTTTTGGGCATTCCACCACCATTTATAAACAGTTTTTGTTTTTCTGTGCTATTTTCTTTTCCTCTTTGTATGTGCAGTCTTTGATTCTCTCTTACAGCATGCCCACAGTCATTGTATACGGCAGGATGTCTGCAGTCCTGGGTTATATTTCTTTAGCATGTCCCCCACTCTATGGCATCTCTTGCCTTAGTTCCTCACTGTGTTTCTTTGACATTCTTTGCCTGTTTCCTGCAGCAAATCTGCCATCTCTGATGGTCTCCTGTAACATGTCTGCAGCATTGTCGCCAACCACATTTTTTACTGACAAAACATGGGAAATTTACTGACCAAGCACATTTTTACTGAAAAACTGAAAAATGACAGAACTCCTAAAAACGAAGTCAATCGATATTTAAACAGTAGAAACACAATATGGAAACACGGACAATACCCATAACAAGTAATTTGCCTGGTTTACACTTAAGAAGTCAACACAGCATGAACAATTATCAGCCCATAATATTTACAGACAATTGTAAAAATCCCTGATATTTACAAACTCTCTGTAAATTTACTGACGGTTGGCAAGCCTGGTTTGCAGTCTGACCAGCTCCTGCAGCATGTCACTACCTATTGGCTCAATGACTTGGAACAAGTATTAAGGATAAGATTTCTATGCTTGTTCCATATGAATGACTTCAGATTGTAAAGCCAGAAACTTTAAGGGTGCATTCACACATGCAAATGCACCCTGCTGGCGATTACATGCAGAACCTCAGTGAGGGTAGGCAGCCCCATTGAAAGCAATGGGAGGCTGCCGACTCTTGCAGCCAATTGCATTGACTCCCATGTAATCTCTCATGCTGCGATCACATGTGAGTTCAGCCATGAAAACAGGCAATCTGCATCCAGGCCAATCACTCGCATGTGATCACCGCATGAGAAATTATATGTATGTGATTAGATGCAAAAGCCAGCAGCCTCCCACTGCTTTCAATGGGGCTGCCTACTGGCAGCTAATCACGGGAACACCTGCTGAGGTCCTCGCATGTAATCAAGTGTGAATGCGCCCTAATACAGAAGTAGCAATGGTATCTCCCATTTCTGTCCTCACAGGTTGACTTTGAAACAAAAAGCATTTAAAAATCACACGGGTACAGCTATTAAGGCTTTTTTTGTGTGTGTGGCAATTTTCTGCTTCTCAGTTATGTTTAATTTGCCCTTTGATTAATGACAGTAGAATCATTAAATGCATTCTGTTCCCTCTGGCTTCTGTATCTGTTAATTAAAAACAAACAGAATTATAGTAATTGTTCTTCTACCCTCTTTGTTTCATTAAAGCGTGGCTTATACGCTAGTGTTCCAGTTTAAACAAAATTCAATTTGGCCAAGCATGTCTGTGTAGCAGAGCCAATTGTTTCTTTCACTGTTTAGATTAGAAAAATATATGACCGAAAACAAATATAATCCAGATATCTATATTCTACTGCACAAGTAACAATTCTCCAGCCCACCACTCTGGAACCAGTGCTGCTGCCTTATTGTATCTCTTGTCTGGTGAAGCAGTGGGTCCACACTAACCCATGGGAATGTGCTAAAACCAGGAATCCTGTCGTTGTTTCTCAGTCTGGTACTATGCAAGACTTGATTTGACCAAGACAAAAGGCAGGAGGTTTAGCCAGACCTCATTTATATGATGCAGACGTTTCCCCTTGCTTTGCACAGGTAGATGCTGCTCTGGCAACTTCCTAATTCTTGCTCCTGAGGACCTTTTAAAATTATTTTTTACTCCTTTTCTGCATACACTGCTCCAATTATCCAAAACTTTGTCAGAGATTCCTCAATCATTGTTAGCTTCACTCTTAATTATTAGCCTCCCCAAATTTCCAGAAGGTTTATTTTTAATTTGATTGTGTCTCTTCAGCAGGCTCCCCTGCAGTTCTATACAAGGAGGACTGGGCTGGGGGGCATTAGAGAAGATACTTCAACATTCAAACATAGATCAGGGAAGGACTCACAATATGTAACACATGGTGGGCACTATATACTCACCTGCACCCTGTTCAAACCAGCAGTCACAACATTTGGCTGAGGGAAACCTTTCAGCACCAACTTATTTTCCAGCTGTGTGACAATAAGCCATGACATTTCAGAACAGAAATCTACCTCTGTCATGAAAGGGCTAGTTGGTTGTGATTGTTCCCCAGGCTATTGATTTCTTTTCTTTCCCTGGTTCTTGTCCTTACTGGAGGACTCTATGCAGTTGGCACAAGGCCTGTCTTGGAATAATGATGCTCCTACGGCCATGGTTTGTGAGGTTAAAGGAGTTGTAAACCCTTGTGTTTTTTCACCTTAATGCATCCTATGCATTAAGGTGAAAAAACACCTGCCAGTGACCGCCCCCCCATTTTACTTACCTGAGCCCCGTATTTCTGTCAATGGAAGCATGCTCTCCCTCTCTCCACGGGGTCCCGGCTTTTGATTGGATAGATTGATAGCAGTGCAACCATTGGCTCCCGCTGCTGTCAATCAAATCCAATGACGCAAGCTCCAGGGGGCGGGGCCGAGTCCGGCATTCGTGTCTGTCTGCGTAAATGCTGGACTCGGGAGCGCGCCCCCAAGGTAACCCCCCAGTGCCTCTCCTAGGGGGTTATCTAATGTGGGGAGGAGCCACAAGAGCCACCGGGAGGCCCCAGAAGACGAGGTTCAGTGCCACTCTGTGCAAAACGAGCTGCACAGTGGAGGTAAGTATGATATGTTTGTTATTTAAAAAAAAAAAAAACAAACCCTGACAATCACTTTAACTGTATCAAGAATAAGTTGGCTTGACAAAGCGTTTCTTCTACTTTGGGCAAGAGAGAGCCTACAAACACTCAAGATGCATGCCTTCTTTTGTGCAGCATTTTAAAAACCGCTCCACTTACCAGGCATGTGCACTGGCAGAGTGAGCATTACAGGTGCAGAACTTAAAAAATCTGCTTTTACCTTACTGCATAGGGAGATCATCATTATCTTATAATTATATTTAAAAAATGTAAAAACATGTATTACTTTTTAGGTTTTTTATTCTGCTAATCCATGGATCAAAATTTGGTTGGTCCCTTCAATCCATGTATGGGCACTATGGTTGTGCAGAAATTGATCTACCTTTAAACTATTGTACAACCACCCTGTCAGATTTTCCCTATAGCCTGCAAGCGCTGATCACTGTATTCTGATAGTGGGGAAGTGTACTCGCTGTCAGAATACAAAAGCTCAGTGGGGAGGATTCCCCCATCCACATCAAATGTGTAGATGGGGGAATCAGGTTCATTTTTTTTCGTTCAACCTGCTGGTGGATTAAAAAAAAAGGATCAAGTATGGGCTGCTTAAGCAAAAGATTTCATGGCAGACTGCAAGCATTTCTGAACAAGTTCAAAGCGAGTCTGCCCCAGTAGAGAGGCTTAGGCAGGCCATAGATGAGCCCAAAATCTAACAACGTACATTTTTGTTTGTTCATTTTTCACATCATTATAGTTCCGGCTGCCACGCGCAATTTTCATGCTGCAACTAAAAGTGCCTGATCCAAAATGCTGGATTTTGTTTAGAATAACAAAATAAATTTTGTTTTTCGATCACCAGTACATTCGCTTTTCGACTCGTCTATGGCCAGCCTTAGGACTGGTTGAGTTTCCGCTCGCTAACATACAATGCAGAAGGCAAGCTTCTAAATCTTTTAAAGAAGAAGCCCAGGCATGGTATATTTTTACATAATTACATTGTACATGTCCATAGGTTTAAAAGCATAGAAGAGCCGGCACTTATGGAAATTAAGTCTTGAATCTTTATTTCAATACGACCATGTAAAAAAAAAAGGTGAAGGCTAACGTGTTTTGGCAGGAGCCTTGTTTATAGCACAACACAAAATGTAAAACATATATATATATATATATATATATATATATATATATATATTTATATATATAAAGATAGTGTAGTTCACTCCCTCCAATTAGATGACATTATTAATTAAGATGGACGGGAAACACCGCTGCAGGTGTGTATCCCCCTGTTGGAGTTAAGCTCATCATAGTATAGTAAAAAGATACTGGGAGAACAAACTGGATCTATAAAAAAGAATAAATAAATTCAAAAAGTGAAATACAATATAGCATAAAGTTATCTGTTAGTATAAACATCTATTTGAGGAAAAGATCAACATCATATCTGAAGTTCAAACCAAATGGAACCCTGGTGTGGAAAGTAAAAATCCACCAGACTTCACGTTCAAGGATCCTATGATGTACATCACCACTCCTGGGTAAATTCCACACCCTTGCCTAGTGGAGGACCTTCTGTGTTCACAATGCATCAAATTGGCTGCTCAGCCCGTGACCCAGAAGCAAGTGGAGATCACTGTGTTGTCTACTTCAGTGATTTCCAGCTTTCAGGTGAGTCAGCCAGGTATGGTATATACATAGTTACAAACATTCAAGCTAGACCAGTATACCTATGTAATTATATATCATGCCTGCAATTCCTTATTCCTTTGTTAGTACAGACAGTGTTCAAGTCTAATTTACAACTGATAATGGGATCTGCCAGCACAATACAGACAAGGTTAACTATGGCGAACACAGCTTCAAAGTGCTTTCATAAACAAAGAAAACTAAGAAGTGTTTTTCTGTACTGGGGTTATCAGAAATGAGTATCTAAAACTGTAAGCAGCAATTTTTTTAATATTTTTTAGGTTTTACTATGTGACCGAGAACATGTACCAAATATAATGTAGGTATTATCCCAATTTGACTGCAAAAGTGAAAATACACTTTGGGACAAAAATTTTCTAGGTTTAACATTTTTACAATTCCAGTACTGTAGGAACATCAAAAACCAAGCTCTTAATTGGTAAATATGAAAATCTCGGGGTTCAGAAGGAAAAGGTCCAGGTTATTTAGAACTTTGGTTCCTTTTTTTTTATATTTTTTCAAAATATACAATTTTTTTTTGGCTTGACCCTGTCTTCCTATGATTCACCTTCACCATCCCATATTTCCAACATAACATGAACTGTCTGAGGTCTTCTCAGAATTTGCTGGATCTAAGGTGTCTGTTTATGAAACTCTGATCACAGTCCATTAACAGTTTATAAAACAGATATGATCGGGGGGAAAACATTTTCTCCGCCGATGATCTCTGCACACAGAGAAGCTGTGATTGTCTGACACAGAAACGGGAAGTTTATGAAGCTGCGATCTCAGCACTTCACTGGCGATCTGAGTCAGAATTCACACTCCCCGATTCACCAGCTCCGAAGTGGAGAATCGGGGAGTGAAGAGAGAATCCCGGGGGGAAGAAGAAAGATTTTTGACTTCCTCCTTCCTCGTTCAAACCCCTCAAGACAGAAGACAGTGACCATGTCCCCCTGCCATGTCTATGTGTGTGTATGTATATATATATATAAAATATACAATGTGTGTGTGTATATATATAGTGTAGGGGGACAGATATTTTATTACTCGGTGGGGGGTCTCCTCCGGGAATGTCCGTGTACTGAGCAGATGGACATCTCAGTGTTTCAGTCAATTTCTGGTACTGTAATCTCATCATGTCTCACGAGATTCCAGTATTAGGGACTGTTCTCCGCTGTTTGAAGCGAGAAGGAGAAGCGATCTACACCGCTTCATAAACTGGCATCCAGAGGAGAGAGATCTCCTCTGAGAATGCCGGAGAATGAACCAGTGAAAATTTTTCACTACTTCATAAACGGACACCTAAAACACTACTACCTCAAATATTTGGTACATCAGCCTCTTACCTGGTTCTGCTTCCCCGGTTACCCCAAACCAACAACAACATTGGTGTGCTGGTAATGCACTGTGTTGTCAGTCTACAAAGAATGCTAGAAGCCCTCTAGATCAAATTAATTTTGTCTGTACTTGCAGTGTTTTTAAAACACAATCTATTCTAGAAACTCTCTACAGGTTCCTCTCTAGGTGAGACCTGAAAGTAAGGGGGGATGGTTTTAAGTCCCCAAACTCATAAGGGTGTGGCAGCAGAGCAGTTTTGAGGTTCCCCTGCTCCCCTCTAGTCAGCTAGCCATGTGGGTGGAGTCAGTATAAACTTAGGGCTAATCAGCTGTTAGTAAGGTTAAGTAGGTCAGCTGATTTTTAGTGATCATTCTAGAAGGTCAGATCTTCTGGAAAGGCCTGAACCCCTATATAAGACAGCTTCAACGGCTCCGCTCTGCCAGTCCCCAGAGACCTCCTGCCTGTGAGCTCCCCTCCCTCCCTGTCGTGGCCTAGAGTTATTGTATGGTATGGTCACCTTTCATGGTTAGAAAGGGGCACGGTTAATAAAATTGTTTGATTTTGTGACATGAACCGTAGTGGCTGTGTTGTTTTTTCACTGGTATGTTTGAATTTGTTTTTTGATATTACCTACTATAACAATTAAAGTTATTCAATGACTTGTTATGCATTAAACTTTATACCAATAATAAAGAGGCTGCGGCCATTTTATCTCCACCTTTTTTGTTATTGTTTTATTCTGTGCTACTTTGCTGACTGCAGTCCCATGTTTTATTTTCCAGGAAGCCCTCTGTTATTATACTGTTCTTTCTCACATTGTTTTATATAGGCAGGGTGTGGATTACATTTCATTTCTACAGCGCGCATTATCTATATTAGATATTAAGCTATAATTAATTCTTGGCATACCACCCTCTATCCTAAGATACTACATGGACAGGTTGATCAGGTTTTGAAACAAGTTTGACAAACCTCTATACTACCAAAACAATTGGGTTGGTTTTCCAGGGCAAAATTTACATACAGCAATCATGTCAGTAACTCTTTAGAAACTTTGTTGTTTAATTTTGTATAGGTGCTTCATCTTCATTAAGTTTCTAATCTTTTTGTGCCTCTTCTGATGTGCAAGCTGCCAATACAGGCCAATCAAAAGAAGTAAGAGGTATACTTTGTTTTAGACACCTTGCCTGGACCTAACTCCTCATCTCATATAACTCCAGCTCATACCTCCACTATCAGCTCTCCCCCTCTCTCCTGTAGCCCCCCTCATTTATTGTTGGCTTAAGTTTTGAAAAATTACCTTTTTAGGAAGTGTTTAGAACTCTCAAATAGGGAGGGGCTATTACAGATGAAGCTATTTTTTTTATTCCTCAGGGGGACATTAAAAAAATGATTAAAACTAAACAATACCCCTAGATTTGGGTTTTAATGCAATTGTGACAGAACCTATATTTCAATTAACAAACTCCCACAGAGCCTCCCCCTTCTATGCCTCTTCTGATGCACCAGCACCCAATACAGCCCATGCAAACATATAAGAGTTATGACAAAAGACACATGTAAGTACCTGGTGCCCTCTACTGTCTGTAAGTGGCTGTGCTGCTTTATGTTTAATTATGTACATCAATTCCGGTCTCTGTGGGTCTGGGTTGAAAACCCCAGAGGGAGGAATTAAATATAGACTCTAACACGACATGCCCTGCTATGGAGAAGCTACTGCTAACCCCGGCTTGAACCAGGGATTATTATTTATATCAGATACTTAAACAGCACTGTCAATTTACACAGCACTTTACATATACATTGTAAAATTACATCAGTCTCTGCCCTCAAGGAGCTTACAATCTAAGGTTCCTAACTCACATTCATACACATGCTAGGGCCAATTTACCTACCAGCATGTCTTTGGAGTGTGGGAAGAAACCAGAGTACCCCACAGAAACCCACATAGGTACAGGGAGAATATGCAAACTCTAGGCAGGTAGTGTTGTGATTGGGGTTTAAACCGATGACCCTAGTACTGCTAGACAAAAGTGCTCACCATTCAACTACTGGGCTGGGCAAGCGTTCCTGTGTTTAATAGTTTTCTATTGGAGCCCATAGCTTCTTCTTCTACATAAGTTCACCTTCTTGGTGTAAAATATATTTAAAAACTGATGACAGTCAGGTGGCCACTTCTGGTAGAGTTCCAGTTGCATAACAGATTAGAATCTACTAGGGACTAAGAAGAGAAGATAGGCTAACTCTGACTATTCTTCAGACATGCTAATATATGGCACTCTTGGATGTGATGAACCTACTTTATGTACACTGAGGCTGATTTACCCTGTTTTAAACATAATTGGATGCATGTTTCTTCATGATTTAAAGTGTTTGATTTTATTGACACACCTCTGTGCTCTGCCTTTCATTTTTGACTCTGATGAAAAGCTCCAAAGATGGACGCCTCATCACGATCATACTCAGGGGCCCATGCAACTGGATTATACAGTATAATCCAGTTGCATGGGCCCCTGAGTATGATCGTGATGAGGCGTCCATCTTTGGAGCTTTTCATCAGAGTCAAAACAGTAAAATGAAAGGCAGGGCACAGAGGGGTGTCAATAAAATCAAACACTTTAAATCATGAAGTGATTCATGCATCATGCAATTGGATGCATCCAATTATGTTTAAAACAGGGTAATTCAGCCTCAGTGTACATAAAGTAGGTTCATCATATTCAAGAGTGCCATATATTAGCATGTCTGAAGAATAGTCAGAGTCAGCCTCTCTCTGTGCTTAGTCCCTAGTAGGGATGAGCTTCGAGTTCGAGTCGAGTTCGAGTCGGCTGTTCGCAAGTTCGCCGAACAGCGAACAATTTGGGGTGTTTGCGGCAAATTCGAATGCCGCGGAACACCCTTTAAAAGTCTATAGGAGAAATTAAAAGTGCTAATTTTAAAGGCTTATATGCAAGTTATTGTCATAAAAAGTGTTTGGGGACCTGGGTCCTGCCCCAGGGGACATGGATCAATGCAAAAAAAAGTTTTAAAAACGGCAGTTTTTTTAGGAGCAGTGATTTTAATAATGCTTAAAGTCAAACAATAAAAGTGTAATATTCCTTTAAATTTCGTACCTGGGGGGTGTCTATAGTATGCCTGTAAAGGGGCGCATGTTTCCTGTGTTTAGAACAGTCTGACAGCAAAATGACATTTCAAAGGAAAAAAAGTCATTTAAAACTACTCGCGACTATTGCATTGCCGGTCCGACAATACACATAGAAGTTCATTGATAAAAACGGCATGGGAATTCCCCACAGGGAAACCCCGAACCAAAATTTAAAAAAAAAATGACGTGGGGGTCCCCCTAAATTCCATACCAGGCCCTTCAGGTCTGGTATGGATATTAAGGAGAACCCCGGCCAAAATTAAAAAAAAAAATGATGTGGGGGTCCCCCTAAATTCCATACCAGACCCTTTAGGTGGGGTGGGGTCCCCCCAAAAATCCATACTAGACCCTTATATGAGCAGGCAACCTGGCAGGCCGCAGGAAAAGAGGGGGGGACGAGAGAGCGCCCCCCTCCTGAACCATACCAGGCCACATGCCCTCAACATTGGGAGGGTGCTTTGGGTTAGCCCCCCAAAACACCTTGTCCCCATGTTGATGAGGACACGGGCCTCATCCCCACAACCCTGGCTGGTGGTTGTGGGGGGCTGCCGGCGGGGGGCTTATTGGAATCTTGAAGCCCCCTTTAACAAGGGGACCCCCAGATCCCGGCCCCCCCTGTGTGAAATGGTAAGGGGGTACAAAAGTACCCCTACCATTTCACTAAAAAACTGTCAAAAATGTTAAAAATGACAAGAGACAGTTTTTGACAATTCCTTTATGTAAATGCTTCTTCTTTCTTCTTTCTTCTATCTTCCTTCATCTTCTTCTTCTTCTTCTGGTTCTTCTAGCTCTTCTGGTTCTTCCTCCGGTGTTCTCATCCAGCATCTCCTCCGTGGCATCTTCTATCCTCTTCTCCTCGGGCCACTCCAAAAAAAGACAAGGAATAGGGGCGCCTCTGAGAAATTATAATAAACACTTTTTAAATAAAATATCCACTCACATGAAAGTAGGAGAAGGCATGTACAGGAGCGTGGTGAAGGCTGGAAGGCTGAAAAACACAGGGCTGCAAGTAGAAGCTGTATCAGTGTAGCTGGAGCACAATCCAATCCAGGCAAGCAGGGGTGCAGATGACTGAGCACATACACACATAGGTGAAATGCAATGTCCCTGGAGGATGGTATCAGTAGTCCAGTGGAAAAGGACGGAATCAGTCCAATAATAGCATGAATATCTGTGGAAAGGAGGAGAGAGACGTCTGGCTGGATGGCAGGGCTGCGCTGTATCTCCAGCGATCGTACTGTCCCTGTGTGGTGAGGGAAGAGACACGGCTGTGTATGTGAGATGGAAACGAGGCTTGGAAAGCAGACACAGGCCGGCGCCGAGCCGTGACGTCATCAACATGCAACGCGTTTCTGAAATTGCTAGCTATAGATGGATGGAATAGCCGCATTCCTTTTTCAAGCATGGATACACAATACATGGAGGGGTTTAATATAGGCGGACCGAGGGGCGGAACCAAAAACATGAATGGAGACACAGGCTAATGAAGAGGGGAAGGGGAGGAACTAAGGAAGACAGGAAATGGGGCAGAAAACAGGAAATGGGGCAGAAGACAGGAAATGGGGCAGAAGACAGGAAATGGGGCAGAAAACAGGAAATGGGGCAGAAAATGGGACAGAAAACTGTGAAAACAGGAAATGGGGCAGAAAACAGGAAATCTGGAAGCCCCCTTTAACAAGAGTACCCCCAGATCCCAGCCCCCCCTGTGTAAAATGGTAAGGGGGTACTTACCCCTACCATTTCACTAAAAAACTGTCAAAAATGTTAAAAATAACAAGAGACAATTCCTTTATTTACATGCTTCTTCTTTCTTCTATCTTCCTTCATCTTCTTCTTCTTCTTCTGGCTCTTCTGGTTCTTCCTCCGGTGTTCTCGTCCAGCATCTCCTCCGTGGCGTCTTCTATCTTCTTCCCCTCGGGCCACTCCGCACCCATGGCATGGGGGGAGGCTCCCGCTCTTCTCTTCATCTTCTTCTCTTCTTCATCTTCTTCTCTTCTTCATCTCCTTCTCTTCTTCATCTTCTTCTCCGGGCCGCTCCGCATCCATGCTGGCATGGTGGGAGACTCCCGCTGTGTGACGCGTCTCCTCTTCTGACGGTTCTTAAATAACGGGGGGCGGGGCAACCCCGAGCCTCCCACCATGCCAGCATGGATGCGGAGCAGCCCATCGAAGAAGATGAAGATGAAGAAGATGAAGAGATGAGCGGGAGCCTCCCCCCATACCATGGGTGCGGACCGGCCCGAGGAGAAGAAGATAGAAGACGCCACGGAGGAGATGCTGGACGAGAACACCGGATGAAGAACCAGAAGAGCCAGAAGAAGAAGAAGAAGATGAAGGAAGATAGAAGAAAGAAGAAGCATGTAAATAAAGGAATTGTCTCTTGTTATTTTTAACATTTTTGACAGTTTTTTAGTGAAATGGTAGGGGTAAGTACCCCCTTACCATTTTACACAGGGGGGGCCGGGATCTGGGGGTACTCTTGTTAAAGGGGGCTTCCAGATTCCGATAAGCCCCTCGCCCGCAGACCCCCACAACCACCGGCCAGGGTTGTGGGGATGAGGCCCTAGTCCTCATCAACATGGGGACAAGGTGTTTTGGGGGGCTACCCCAAAGCACCCTCCCAATGTTGAGGGCATGTGGCCTGGTACGGTTCAGGAGGGGGGGCGCTCTCTCGTCCCCCCTCTTTTCCTGTGGCCTGCCAGGTTGCGTGCTCGGATAAGGGTCTGGTATGGATTTTGTGGGGGGACCCCAGGACGTTTTTTTTTTTTTTTTTTTGGCACGGGGTTCCCCTTAAAATCCATACCAGACCTGAAGGGTCTGGTATGGAATTTAAGGGGACCCCCACATCATTTTTTTTTTAAATTTTGGCCAGGGTTCCCCTTAATAACCATACCAGACCTGAAGGGCCTGGTATGGAATTTAGGGGAACCCCCACGTCATTTTTTTTTAAATTTTGGTTCGGGGTTCCCCTGTGGGGAATTCCCATGCCGTTTTTATCAATGAACTTTTATGTGTATTGTCGGACCGGCAATGCAATAGCCGCGAGTAGTTTTGAATGACTTTTTTACTTTGAAATGTCATTTTGCTGTCAGACTGTTCTAAACACGGGAAACATGCGCCCCTTTACAGGCATACTATAGACACCCCCCAGCTATGAAATTTAAAGGGATATTACACTTTTATTGTTTGACTTTAAACATTATTAAAATCACTGCTCCTGAAAAAACGGCCGTTTTTAAAACTTTTTTTGCATTGATCCATGTCCCCTGGGGCAGGACCCGGGTCCCCAAACACTTTTTATGACAATAACTTGCATATAAGCCTTTAAAATTAGCACTTTTGATTATTCATGTTCGTGTCCCATAGACTTTAACGGTGTTAGCGTGTTGGAACGAAATTTTTTCCTGTTCGCATGTTCTGGTGCGAAACGAACAGGGGGGTGTTCGGCTCATCCCTAGTCCCTAGTAGATTCTAATCTGTTATGCAACTGTAACTCTACCAGAAGTGGCCACTTTAAAAACTGTCATCAGTTTTTAAATATATTGTACACCAACTCATGGCTGTATTAGATCAAAAGGGTGCTTCTACTAAATACTGAGAAAAGGGTCTGAATACTTAGGACCATGTGATATTTCAGTTTTTCTTTTTTAATAAATCTGCAAAAATGTCAACAAATCTGTGTTTTTGTTGTCGATATAGGGTGCTGTGTGTACATTAATGAGGCAAAAAATTGAACTTAAATGATTTTAGCAGCCTCCTGTGACCCCATAACAAGCCACTTGCTATGGGGGCACTTGCCGAGCCCTGCTCTGTGTGTCCACCCCACACCCTCCTCACTGGCTGTGATGGACAGCAGCGGGAGCTAATGGCTCCTGTTACTGTGTCTAAACCAATGAGGTAGCGGGGAGTTGAGAGAGCCACTGCTCTCCTGCACATTGCTTGATCGATATAAGGATCAGGTACAGTGCCTTGAAAAAGTATTCATACCCCTTGACATTTTCTGCATTTTGTCATGTTACAACCAAAAACGTAAATGTATTTTTTGGGACTTTATGTGATAGACAACACAAAGTGGCACATAATTGTGAAGTGGAAGAAAAATGATAAATGGTTTTCAATTTCTTTTAACAAATAAATATATGAAAAGTGTGGCGTGCATTTGTATGCAGCCCCCTTTCGTGAACAAACAGCATCATGAAGGCCAAGGAACACACCAGACAGGTTAGGGATAAAGTTGTGGAGAAGCTTAAAGCAGGGTTAGGTTATAAAAAAATATCCAAAGCTTTGAACATCTCACAGAGCACTGTTCAATCCATCATCTGAAAATGGAAAAAGTATACAGTGGGGCAAAAAAGTATTTAGTCAGCCACCAGTTGTGCAAGTTTTCCCACCTAAAAAGATGAGAGAGGCCTGTAATTGTCATCATAGGTATACCTCAACTATGAGAGACAAAATGTGGAAACAAATCCAGATAATCACATTGTCTGATTTTTGAAAGAATTTATTTGCAAATTATGGTGGAAAATAAGTATTTGCTCAATATCAAAAGTTCATCTCAATACTTTGTTATATATCCTTTGTTGGCAATGACAGAGGTCAAACATTTTCTGTAAGTCTTCTCAAGGTTGTCACACACTGTTGCTGGTATGTTGGCCCATTCCTCCATGCAGATCTCCTCTAGAGCAACAATGTTTTGGGGCTGTCGCTGGGCAACACAGACTTTCAACTCCCTCCAAAGGTTTTCTATGGGGTTGAGATCTGGAGACTGGCTAGGCCACTCCAGGACCTTGAAATGCTTCTTACAAAGACACTCCTTCGTTGCCCGGGCGGTGTGTTTGGGATCATTGTCAGGCTGAAAGACTCAACCATGTTTCATCTTCAATGCCCTTGCTGATGGGAGAAGGTTTGCACTCAAAATCTCACGATACATGGCCCCATTCATTCTTTCATGTACACGAATCAGTCGTCCTGTTACCTTTGCAGAGAAACAGCCCCAAAGCATGATGTTGCCACCCCCATGCTTCACAGTAGGTATGGTGTTCTTTGGTTGCAGCTCAGCATTCTCTCTCCTCCAAACATGACGAGTTGTGTTTCTACCAAACAGTTCTACTTTGGTTGCATCTGACCATATGACATTTTCCCAATCCTCTTCTGGATCATCCAAATGCTCTCTAGCAAACCTCAGACGGGCCCGGACATGTACTGTCTTAAGCAGGGGGACACGTCTGGCACTGCAGGATCTGAGTTGCTGGCGGCGTAGTGTGTTACTGATGGTAGCCTTTATTACCTTGGTCCCAGCTCTCTGCAGGTCATTCACTAGGTCCCCCCGTGTGGTTCTGGGATTTTTGCTCACCGTTCTTGTGATCATTATGACCCCACGGGGTGAGATCTTGCGTGGAGCCCCAGATCGAGGGAGATTACCAGTGGTCTTGTATGTCTTCTATTTTCTAATTATTGCTCCCACAGTTGATTTCTTCACACCAAGCTGCTTGCCTATTGCAGATTCAGATTCAGTCTTCCCATCCTGGTGCAGGTCTACAATTTTGTTTCTGGTGTCCTTCGACAGCTCTTTGGTCTTCACCATAGTGGAGTTTGGAGTGTGACTGTTTGAGGTTGTGGACAGGTGTCTTTTATACTGATAACAAGTTCAAACAGGTGTCATTAATACAGGCAATGAGCCTCTTAAAGAAGAAGATACAGGTCTGTGAGAGCCAGAAATCTTGCTTGTTTGTAGGTGACCAAATACTTATTTTCCACCATAATTTGCAAATAAATTATTTAAAAAATCAGACAATGTGATTGGATTTGTTTCCACATTTCGTCTCTCATAGGTAAGGTAAACCTATGATGAAAATTACAGGCCTCTCTCATCGTTTTAAGTGGGAGAACTTGCACAATTGGTGGCTGACTAAATACTTTTTTGCCCCGCTGTAGCACAACTGCAAACCCACCAAGACATGGCCGTCCACCTAAACTGACAGGCCGGGCAAGGAGAGCATTAATCAGAGAAGCAGCCAAGTGGCCTCTGGTAACTCTGGAGGAGCTGCAGAGATCCACAGCACACGTGGGAGAATCTGTCTACCGGACAACTATTACACTCAACAAATCTGGCCTTTATGGAAGGGGGGCAGGAAGAAAGCCATAAGAAGTCCTGTTTGTAGTTTGCAAGAAGCCACGTGGGGACACAGCAAACATGTGGAAGAAGGTGCTCTGGTCAGATGAGACCAAAATTGAACTTTTTGGCCTAAAAGCAAAACACTATGTGTGGCGGAAAACTAACACTGCACATCACCCCGAACACGCCATCAGCAGGGAATACAAATGCACGCCACACTTTTCACATATTTATTTGTAAAAGACTTTGAAAACCATTTATAATTTTCCTTCCACTTCAAAATTATGTGCCACTTTGTGTTGGTCTATCATGTAAAATCCCAACAAAATACATCTACGTTTTTTTGGTCGTAAATGTGGAAGATTTCAAGGGACTTTTTCAAGGCACTGTAAGTATAGGGTGGGCTGGGGCAACTGCTTTCAGAAGGTTTTTAACCTGAATGCACAGAATACATTCAGGTAAAAAAAAAAAAAACCTCCTTTAGAACCACTTTAAGCCTAGATATATATTATACAATTTTCTTGCACAATTTTCCTTTAGATTTACCAAAAACATAATATGAGGTTAAACCTAAATACTTTCAATTCGTATGCAATCAGGCTGGCCTTTCCACTAAATAGTTGAAGATAAACCTAAGGGAAATTGAATAAGAAAATTGTATCATGTATCTGAGGCTAGGTCCACTTCAATAAAACTACAGAACTGGTTTTGCATTAAACTCCTATAGTTTCTCTTATCCTTTATGCTTCTTCTGATGTATCGGCTACCTGTAAAGTCTGTGACAAACTGCAATAAGTATAAAAAAGATATACTAGTGACCCTAAGGACCTCTACTACATCTCATACAGTATGTATGTGTCACTGCTGAGTAATTACCACATGCAGCTGTAGTCGAACCACATGAACCTGCAGTTAATAATGACAATCTTCTGTTTGCCGTTCAGGTCTCTTCTGCCCACAGAGTCACCTGAAAAACCTATTTATTACAATTGTAGCAAACTACAGAATTCATATTTTTTCACGGTTCTTATTAATGGTTACAGCCTGGGCCCTTTCCACAAATCACAACACTGGTCAATATTAACAACCAGGCATATATTTGGTGCTCCTGCTTTGTAATAAAGACAAGACAAAATTCTCTGTGTCAAAGTCACATCTAACTGTAAAAACATCTGTTTTTTCATAGTACTGCCTGCTTAGATCAGGTTTCTGAGTTTTGGCTGTACAGTAAGATCCAAAGGACACGATTTTCTCATCACAAGTGTAATTTTAAAAAAAGAAGCTCTGCTTTTCAGTTTAAGACATGTACCGGAGGGACATCTTATATTTTTGTGGAAACCAGAACTGAAATTTCTTATTTTAGAGTTAACAGACAGTGTTAAATGATTGCCATTAATCATATCTCATTGCTTTTCTGCAGTGTAAATGAAAGACAGCTTGCATTGCATCCATATTTCTGCATTCAGCTATTCTAAAACTGGCCAGACATCTTAGATTGTGGTTGAGCATAGGGACGAGAGAACCAGTCTACACGGGTTACAGTTTGAGGCAGATCTACTCATACCTCCCAACTGTCCCTGATTTTGAGGGACTGTCCCTGATTTGGAGCAATGTCCCTCATTCCTCCTTATTTTTCCCTCATTTGGCCTGGTCTATATACTTGTATATAAAATGCACTTTTTATCTATCAAAAAGTGTTTTCAAGCGCTAAACCTTTCATCTGATTTCTAAATGGCTACATCTGTAAATTCCAAAAGCCAATATATAGGAATAGTAGTGGTAAAAAAAAGCATTTGTGGGTTTAACCAATCTTGTTTTTTTGTACAATTCTCATTTAAGGGGGCATGGTAAGGGGTGTGTCCTATGCCTGCATACTTTTTCTGTTAGGTGTCCCTCATTCTCATCTGAAAAAGTTGGGAGGTGTGTCTACTGCTTTAATTAGATAATGACTGATGCATTCCATTGTGATTTGCCTAATTTGGGTACTGCTGTGAATTTACTTGTGACATTGTTGGGACTCCTCACTCAGTATACCTGGCGACTTAAATTACATATGTAAGAGTCATCTATAACAGTCAGAATAGGTGCTTTCCCAATTTAAAAAGCCATCTGCACAAATACAAGCTGTAATTATTTTTTTTTGAGCAGAGAGGTTGGGGTGAATGGTGTATTCTCTTTAATGTTATAATGTCATATTTCATCACTACAGGCGGTCCTCAGGTTACAAAAAGATAGGGTCTGTAGGTTTGTTCTTAAGTTGATCTGTTTGTAAGTCAGAACAGGTACATTTTTAAGTGTAGCTCCAGCCAAAACCAACTATTTTTAAGCTTTTTGGATAGCATAGGGAAGGGTTAACAACCCTGTAACATTTGTTTTGCTGTCTGTGCCCCTGTTCAGAAGATTTCACCCCCACTTTCTGCCCCAATGAAAATTGGATTTTGAAAATTTTGAGTTGTTGTGGAAACAAGCCTTGGTGATAAAGCATCAGTGGTGACACCTTTTTCCTATAATAATTCTAATGCCGCGTACACAAGATCGCACATTCCGACAAAATCCATGTTTTTTTCCGACGGATGTTGGCTCAAACTTGTCTTGCATACACACGGTCACACAAATGTTGACGGAAATTCCGAATGTCAAAAACGCGGTGACGTACAACACGTACGACGAGCCAAAAAAATGAAGTTCAATAGCCAGTGCGGCTCTTCTGCTTGATTCCGAGCATGCGTGGAATTTTGTGCGTCGGATTTATGTATACACAATGGGAATTTACGAGAACGTATTTTGTTGTCGGAAAATTTGAGATCCAGATCTCAAATTTTGTCTGTCGGAAATTCCGACGGAAAATGTCCGATGGAGCCTACACATGTTCAGAATTTCCAACAACAAGCTCCCATCGAACATTTGTTGTCGGAAATTCCGACCGTGTGTACGCGCCAATACAGGAGTGCATTTCCCTTCCTAGGAGTAGATTTCCTCTCACTTCCTGTTGTCTCCCTCCGTTTGTAAGTAGGAGTCGTTTGTAATTAGGGGACCGCCTGTACCTGTAAACACAAAGTCTATGGCTTAGTTAAATAAAACTTGGTTCAATTTTATGGGTCAAGTCAAATCAAATCATATTTTTCTAAAAAGTACAGCTTTTTCTTTTCTGCAGACATGTCTCCAGGTGTAAATGTTTTTGCCACTCTGTTTAACAAAGAACAGCTCTTGTTTTTCTTTAAAGGGGCCTTTGAAGATGAGGTCTGCATGCTGGTGGAACTTATAAAGCCATACGTTGGCCTTGCCAGGAGCTCTTGTATACCCAATTCTCTTTCACAAGGATCCCAGGCTTTGAACGAACAGTTTTTATCACTGAGGTTCCAGAGAGAAATGGGTGCCTAGCAAAGATAATTTTAATGTCCTATACACCTATAATACAGAGGGATATGGCAGGAAGAAAGGCAGGAAGAAAACTAAAACTGGCAGCAGAAATTGAGACAAACAGCAGCAACTCTGCTTCAAAAGTCTTAGTTCTTTCCTTCTTTTCTTTTCCTTTCTTGGTGCTGTCTCTTGGTATAATACAATTTGTAACTGTACTGGAAAGGTGTCAGTGATTTTCTTTATGAACTGCAGTCCTGACGGGACTCTCTGTTCTAGCTTGGCATGACCTAGTTTGTTATCTTCTCAGGAAACATTTTATTAGTGGCTGGGCAAGATTGCCATGACTTATCTTGACTGCCCTATCCATAACAGAAGCTACCTTGTATATATGGGTCTGCAGACTGGTCCAGCAAATCGAACCAGCTTTATCGGCCATATAGTTGTTCCTTGACCACCTTTCATCCTCAGGCAGCATCCCCTCATCCCCTCACAAAAAGATTAAACCACAGGAAAACATCATTTTGGTAATTTGCAGACTCCCAGAGCTAATATTGGCCAGCAAACTAGATTTTGTAACAGATTTGCATGAATCAAGTGTGGACCGAATTTTTATTGGATTGAATTTCTTTTGGGCATTACATAACAATCTCATTGTTGGGTCAATAGTTATACTCTATATGCATATATCCATGCATGTGTACTCAAAGTGGGCATAATGAATGAATTAGGCCCCAAGCACACTGAGCATTTAGCTGCGTGCATGGGGCTTGGATGCTTAGTTGTGAGCATAGGGCACAGGTGTCGTTAGCCTGTTAAACTCTTTGACAGTTTGACAGCTGCCGTGGCTGGATGCAATGGTGTATTTTGTTTTTGTGCTGCCCTAGGCCCCCCATCTAAATTTGTCCCACCCCCTTCATCTGTAAATTCCACCCTTTCCTCTTTAGGATCCATCTCGTCCTATTAGAACCCCACCTCTTTCTCTCTGTACATTAAAAGTGGGTAACAAGTGCATTTTATTTTGCTGTTTTATGTACCATTACAGATGTTGTATATATTATTTTGGAAGATATTTATATAAAAAAAATGAAAAAAGTGTAAATTCAACCATTTTTACTTTATTTTAAGTAAACAGATATATAAATATTTTAAACTTAAATGCAACTTGTCGAATCTGAAAGGATGAGAGTTGAAGAACTACAAGTCCCAGCATGAACCCCGGAGATCTAAGGATGTGACCCCTTAGATCTCACAGGTTCATGCTGGGACCTGTAGTCCTTCACTGGTTGGGGGGGTGTCACATCCTCAGCTCTGAGGGGCTCATGCTGGGACCTGTAGTCCTTCACTTTTGGGGGTCACATCCCCCAAAAGTGAAGGACTATAAGTCCCATCATGAACTCCTCCTCTTTGTATTGGTCTCTGTAGTGCCTGGCTCCCTCATGACACACATGGTTCCAATCCATTCCTGGTGCCTCACCTCAGAGTTTTGAGAGCTACTCTCAACTGAGTCCCTTCTGCCTGGGGGGCAGCGCCGCCCCCTGTAAAATGCCGCCCAAGGCAAACGCCTTGTTTGCCTCATGGTAGATACGCCCCTGGCTGGACGGTTAGTAATAAATATATGCCGAAGCATAGGAGCAGGGGTGGAGGGGCGATTTGCCCCTAACATTAGGGGCGGATTGCCCCCATGCTTCGGCATATATTTTTTACTATTTTTTTGGCACAGATTGTTGGTGTTTTTTTTAGTTAATGTTTTATTGTTACCATTGTTTGCTTTTCAGGTACAATATTCAGCTGCAGCACTGATTTATTTATCTTTGACAGCAGCAGAGTTTGCTCTCACGATAGGTAAATCAGTGACTCCAGCACTGTAGGAGGTGATTTCACCACCACAGTTTAAAAAAAAGAGCATATATGATGAAGCATAGGGGCGGGGGTGGAGGGGCGATTTGCCCCTAACATTATGGGTGGATTTCCCTAATGCTTCAGCAAATATTTTTTACTCTTTTTTTGGCACAGATTGTTGTTGTTTTTTTGAGTTAATGTTTTATTGTTTCCATTGTTTGCTTTTCAGGTACACCATTCAGCTGCAGGACTGATTTATTTATCTTGACAGCAACAGCATTTGCTCTCACCATACGTAAATCAGCGACTCCAGCGCTGTAGGAGGTGGTTTCACCACCACAGTTAAAAAAAGAGCATATAAGCCGAAGCATAGGGGCAGGAGTGGAGGGGCAATTTGCCCCCAACATTAGGGGCGGATTGCCCCCATGCTTCGGCATATAATTTTTAATCTTTTTTTGGCACAGATTGTTGTTGTTTTCACCACAATTTTAAAAAAAACGGTGCGTGTATGCCCATCATTAGAAGTGGGTGTATGCAGGGCGGTATTCTATTGGTGGGCATACCCACTGATCAATCTCTTTTTTCGATCAGCCCACAGGCTGCATGAAAAAAAAGAACATTACAATATATGCCCAGCAAGGACCAGCAACGAACTGGTATGTTGCCGGACTTTGAGTGGTTATACCAGAATGATGCCTGCAGGTTTAGGCATCATCTTGGAATCATTCTTTTCAACCAGCGGTCGGCTTTCATGTAAAAGCAATCCTAGCGGCTAATTAGCCGCTAGATTGCTTTTACAAGCAGTGGGACGGAACGTCCCCCCCACCATCTTCCATGGTATTCTCTGGCTCTCCTGTCCCACTGGGGAACCTGAGAATGTCAAGATAGCACAAAACCACCCCCCCAAATGACCCCATTTTGGAAAGTAGACACCCCAAGGTATTTGCTAAGAGGCATGGTGAATATTTTGCAGCTCTCATTTGTTTTTGAAAATGAAGAAAGAAAAGGAATTTTTTTTTCTTTTTTCAATTTTCAAAACTTTGTGACAAAGAGCGAGATCTGCAAAATACTCAACAAGCCTCTCAACAAATAGCTTGGGTGTCTACTTTCCAAAATGGGGTCATTTGAGGGGGGGTTGTGCTATGTGGGCATATAATGGCCTCCGAAACTACGATAGGTAGTGAGGAGTGAAATCAAGAATTTACGCCCTTAGAAAGCCTGAAGGCGGTGATTGGTTTTCAAGGTCCTGTATGCGGCTAGACTGCCAAAAAGTCCCACACATGTGGTATCCCCGTACTCAGGAGAAGTAGCAAAATGTATTTTGGGGTGTAATTTCACAAATGTGCATGGCATGTTTGAGCAATAGATCATTTCAGTGACAACTTTGTGTAAATTCTTTTTTTTTTTTTCAATCACTTATGACAAAAAAATAAAATATTCAATGTGCTCAACAAGCCACTCAGCAAATTCCTTGGGGTGTCTACTTTCCAAAATTGGGTCATTTGGGGGGGGGGGGGGGATTGTACTGCACTGCCATTTTAGCACCTCAAGAAATGAGATAGTCAGTCATAAACTAAAAGCTGCATACAGTAAATTCAAGAAAATGTACCTTAGTTTGTAGACGCTATAACTTTTGCGCAAACCAATAAATATACGCTTATTGAATTTTTTTTTACCAGAGACATGTGGCTGAATGCTTTTTGTCCTAAATGTATGACTAAAATTGAGATTATTGTATTTTTTTAACAAAAAGTAGAAAATATCATTTTTTTTCAAAACTTTCGGTCTTTTTTCGTTTATATCGAAAAAAAAAAAAAAAACACAGAGGTGATCAAATATCACCAAAAGTTCTATTTGTGGGGAAAAAAAGGATGCAAATTTTGTTTGGGTACAGCATTGCATGACCGCGCAATTACCAGTTAAATCGACGCAGTGCCAAATTGTAAAAAGTGCCCTGGTCAGGAAGGGGGTAAAATCTTCTGGGGCTGAAGTGGTTAACCTATACATTCCCTTATTTAACCTTCATTTTACCATTTAAAACATTAATTTCAGTAAATCACCCTGTATAAGCCCTGTTTAACAGTTTCAAAAGAAACCTTGTTTTTTTGTAATTAACTTTAACATGCTTTGTACCAAAAATGTTATTTCAGTGTTGCAGTAAATAGAACAAGCAGCAGAATAAAATATATAAGTTTTCCCCATAGTAATGATATCTGTGTTAAAAATTTTGCTGATCAACCTTAAAAAAATTTAATTTTTACTCGTTTTTAAAATGCAAATAATTTCATAAATTTCCCAGAAGACCTGAAGATCACAAGAAAGCCCTGATGTACCCAAAAAAATGATATATGTATCAATTATGTATCATAAGTAATTACAAAGTTATAGCCTCAAGAATAGACACATAGCTGAAATGTGAAAATATGGCCTGGTCCATAGGAGGTAAACAGGTGTTTTTTTTTTCAAAATTGTCACTCTTTTTTGTTTAATAGCACAAAAAATAAAAACCACAGAGGTGATCAAATACCAAGCAAAGAAAACTATTTGTGGAGAAAAAAATTACACAAATTTTGTTTGGGTACAACGTTGCATGACCGTGCGATTGTCAGTTAAAGCGACGCAGTGCCGTATCGCAAAAATTGGCCTGGTCATTAAGGGGGCAAATCCTTCAGGTCCTTAATTGGTTAATTTATTTTTTTTATTGGTTGAACTAGATGGACTTTTGTAGACATGCGCAATTAGTTTAGTTTAAATTAAATTTTTATTGAATTTCAAGAAATTAGTTAATTAGGAAATATCTGAATTTCTGAATTTCCAAATGTTCACAAATTCTAATAATCGAAAATTAGGAAATTTGAAAATTCGGAAATTCTAAATTCGGAAATTCGAAAATAAGAATGAAAATCTGGAAATTCAAAACAATGAAAATCCAAAAATTCAAAAATTTGAAAATCTGAAATAATAATTAATAATAACTTAACTATTACTAACTATTAAATTATAATTATTGGAATTTCCTTTCAAATTTGGCTTAGTGAACTTAATGAAATAATAGTAATAAATAACAAGAATAATAATAAAAACTTTTTATTATTATTATTTATTATTAATTCGTTACGTTCCATTTGTTTAGATGTGACATTCGTTATTTCGGATAATTCGTAACTTCAGATAAATTCGTATTCGTTACATTCACTAACAGCCACATTTCAAAGGATATTCCAATACCTATAATTTAATAGTTAGTTATTATTAGTTAGTTAGTTAGTTATGATTTAGAATTTTCGGATTTTCGCTCTTTCAAATTTTCGGATTTTTGAATTTTTGAATTTGCGAAGTTCCAAATTTTTGAATCTCCAAATTTTTGGATTTTTCCGCATTTTCAAATATCCGAATTTTTGATTTCCAAATTTTTTCGAATTCCGAATTTTTGAATTTCGTCATTCAGAATTTCCGAAAAAACAAAAACAAATGAAATGAAAATGAACAAATTTTTTGGCAGTGCACATGTGTAGACTTTTGTGTCTTTTTTTAACCTAACTATGTAACTATGTAATTAATATAGAGCAGTACATCTGTGAATTCATGATACCATCAAAGAAATGCAGCTCCCACCAGCAGCATTCATGCAGTCCCACGGAAAGAGACTGCCACCACCACGTTTTTCTCTGTAGGCACCATACATTTTTCTTTGTACCCCTCACCTTTGTGACGCCATACAGTTTTGAAGGCATCAGGCCCAAAAACATTTATCTTGTTCCCAGTGTCCCCAGAGGCCCAGTAGTCTTCTTCTTTTTCAGCATGGGCCCTGGCAAATTCTAGGCGGGCTTTTTTGTCCATGAGCTTTAGGAGAAGCTTCCTTCGTAGACGACACCCATGCATGCCATTCCTCTGAAGTGTACTCTGTGTCACAGGAAATAATCACTCCAGTTTGGCTTTCTACTTCTTTAGCTAACTGCAGTGAAATTGCATGGTGATTTTCTTCAACCCTTCTAATCAGAAGACGCTCCTGTTGAGGTGTTAACTTCCGTGGAAGGCCTAGATGTCTCTGTGAGATGGTTTCAGTTCCATCTTTGTTAAATTTTTGTATCACTTTTGCTACAGTATTCTCACTGATAAGTAAATCTTTGCCGATCTTCTTGTAGCCTTCACCTTTCATGTGTAAAGAAATTATTTTCTTTCTCGGGGGCCTTGTGACATTTCTCTTCCATGTGGTGCCATGGCTGACAGCATGAAATGGGAAGGGGCTTTCTGTCTACTGGACAACTGTTTAATGAATAATTAGACTCAGCTGTATTTTTGAATTGTATTGAATTTTTGTTAATTAGGACCCTGTTGTCTACAATTTAGCTTTGCTCATAAAACTTTCATTGGGGTGTATTCATTTTTGCAACATGGTCTTGAATGAAGTTGTTAGGAAAAATACTTTTTTGTGTGTAAATGAACAAATCTTGGTTGCAATCAATGGCCCGCATCGCATTTGTGAGAATATTTTGTAGTATAGTATCCCATAGAAAATGTTGATTCTGAAAGGAAAGTAAAGGTTTTCTGACAAATCTGTTGGGGTGTACTCATTTATGCTGAGCACTGTATATATACGTATACCGTATATACTTAAGTATAAGTCAAATTTTTCAACCCTTTTTTTTGGGCTGAAAGTGTCCCTTCGACTTATACTCGAGTCACCGCCGTCTGTCTGCATGATCAGCGTGTCATGCAGGCAGACGGCGGCCGGCGTGTGATGATAGTGTTCGGCGGCTATTGCAGCTTTCAAAAGCCGCGCCTCCTGCTCGTCTGTGATAGGCTGAACAGCTGTCAGTGTACAGCCTATCACAGACATTCTCTCATCCTCGTCTGTGGTATGAGAATGAGAGAATGTCCATGATAGGCAGTCAGCGGTCAGCCTATCACAGACGAGGAGGAGGCGCGGCTTTTGAACTGTGGAATGGCCGCCGAACACTATCATCACACGCCGGCCGCCGTTTGAGGATGGAGATCGCCACAGGGAGGATGGAGATCACCACAGGGAGGCTGCACAGGACACAGGTAGGCTGCACATGCACACAGGACACATGCTCACAGGACATGTACAGGACACAGGACATGTAGAGGACACAGGACACACATGTACAGGACACACAAGTACAGGACACACATGTACAGGACACATACACATGTACAGGACACATGCACAGGGTACAGGTAGGCTGCACAGGACACAGGGAGGCATGCAGCTGCAGATGGGCATTGTTGACCCTCTGCATTTCTCACCCTCGTCTTATACTCAGGTCAATAAATTTTCCCAGTTTTTGGTGGTAAATTAGGGGCCTCGACTTATACTCGGGACGACTTATACTCGAGTATATACGGTATACTGTATAAAGAGTACATTTAAAAAAAAAGTTAACTTTTTTACTATAAAAAAGAAAAAGAAAATAATATATATATATATATATATATATATATATATATATATATATATATATATATATATATATATATATACATTTTTTAAAGTCAATAAATTGTAAATTATATATAATTATTAAAAAAGAATTAATCACAATCAAGTGTGTATGTGTATCATTCAAACATAACTACTTATGTTATAAAATAAACAAAGTACCAATGTAGTGAACAGTCTTCAATGTGCAAAGAAAATCACTCTTCAATTTTGATCAGACCAACGTAACCGTTAAAGCAGGTTGCATAGCAGGGCCTGCAACCAAAAAGAAGGACTTAAGAATTTCCAGAAGTTTCTTGAGAACAGGTGCAGTCACTTTTTTTTGGGGATATCGCCGGTTCCACATTCAGTACAGAAAAAAAAATATTTCTCAGGATTTTCCCAGTCATCACAGAGAAAATATATAAGTAGTGAGTAAGCTGGATAGATTTTGACAGGTTTAAGACCTTTACGTGAGCCCAGACTAGTTAGGGCACAACCTAAAATCACTGGATGTTTCATTTGAAATATGACTTGCACAGCATCAATTATAGCCTTAGTTCAGGAGTCTATTCAAATAATTGAGGCTCCTTTGGGAAAAAAGCCATCCAGTCTAAGTAGTCCAGGGCCAGTAGAATGAGACATTCTAAGCTGTTGGTGTCAGAAACTTTAGGAAGGATACTGCAAGCCTCCCTAGAAGCTTCCTCTGTACTTTGAACACAACATGTTATGCTGTTTACACTGAAACAATTTAATTGTAAAACCAGGAAACATTGTGGTTTACTCACAACCAGCTGAATATACAGGAGGGGTTTAATGGCAAAAGGTGATGAGGTCACTGTAATGCCCCGTACACACGGTCGAATTTTCCGATGGAAAATGTCCGATTGGAGCGTGTTGTCGGAAATTCCGACCGTGTGTGGGCTCCATCGGACATTTTCCATCGGATTTTCTGACACACAAAGTTTGAGAGCAGGATATAAATATTGTCGGAAATTCCGATCGTGTGTACACAAATCCGACGGACAAAGTGCCACGCATGCTCAGAATAAATAAAGAGATGAAAGCTATTGGCCACTGCCCCATTTGTAGTCCCGACGTACGTGTTTTACGTCACCGCGTTCAAAATTATCGGATTTTCCGACAACTTTGTGTGACCGTGTGTATGCAAGACAAGTTTGAGCCAACATCCGTCAGAAAAAATCCTAGGATTTTGTTGTCGAAATGTCCGAACAAAGTCCGACTGTGTGTACGGGGCATTAAGACCGCAAGGACCAACTGGGCCATGAACTGTACATCTCTTGCACATAGGAGCAGAAACTGCAAGAAGCTACCTCACACTAAAGAAAAAAAGAGAAGATCAGAGCAGAGAGTGCGTGCATGCATGTGCGTCTGGATATCCAACTGTCTTCTTTTGTTTGCCAGTGTTCAATTCCTCCTGAAGGCGGCAGTAAACGGACGTTCAGAGGCAGTAGGATGCTTTTTTCAACTGCCCCTGAACTCATCCAATGTTATCTTATGTGTACATGTACACAGGTTTGTTTAATGTCATTTTTAGGCAGTTGCGTTTATAGGCTTTTCTTTGAAAGCAAAAAAGTGAGTTCAGACGCCAAAGTTTCCAACGTCAAACGTGGCTAAACGTGGCTAAATGCGAGTTACTCTTACTTTACTTTTTACTCTTACTTTAGCTTCTAAACATAAACGCGGCTAAACACGGCATGTAAACGTAGCAAAACTGATGTTTTGAACGTGGGTTACTATCTGTCAAATTAAATCGTTCAGGAGAGGTTGTGAATTAAAAGAAAGAAAGGAATTCTACTTAGAATGACTACTTGTTATGGAATTCTTAGTTCACTATTGTTTTTAAGGTGTCAGGTTTTTTTTTGTAAAAAAATTAAAAATCTTAGAAGCCATCAGTTGAATTAATTTGATCAACAGAACTTGCAGTTCATACTGACATCTTGTCCTGCTTACTGTAGCTCTCTTGGTGGCTAAAACAAGCTCCTGATGTTTTGGAAATAGTTCACTTTGAATGATTAAATTAAAAACCGTTTTAATGACAAGGAGCAGCTGTTCCTTTTGATGGTGACACTGGGTTTTTACTTTAAAGGAAACTAATGCTGGCAATACTAGTCGTTTTTCCATCACGCTTACACATCTGAGGCAATTTTAGATTTCCTACACCCCCTCTTAAGTTAAGTGCTGGCAATGAACACATAAATATTTATTGGCAGATTTTATGGATCTATACTAATTTACCTCTCCTTTAATTATTAAATTAAATTAATTGTTAAGTAATGTACACAAGCTGTGCCCTAATGACATATGGAAGTCCTGGAGAAGCAACTACAGGCAAAGATTGTATACTTTATACAAAGGAGCTACTGCTGCAACATGCTACATTACTGTCACCGATGATGTGACCAATTCAAACATTACTGGCAACTGGGAAATATACGGATTTGCTTGCAAACGTTCCCAAAAACAGAGTAAATGAAAGAGGTTTTCCAGACCAATGGAGACGGTAAAAAAAAAGATTTTTTTTAAACTACATCAGGGAACCATATATAGGATGAGGGGGGTATTACCATAGGCAGATCTTTGCGTGCATGCTCCCATGCTGCATGCTAGGTCGAGCACTAGTCATTAGGGATGGGCTCAGGCGTGTTTGGATCGTAGTTCCAACCCACCTGAGCAATCCGGCCAGGAAGCCGACATTGCACACCACCAATCATAGGCAGTGTATGCCCAACTGCGGGCCGGGAAATGCCTCACTGCCCATGATTGGCGGTGTGCAGTGAGGGCTTCCTGGCGGGATTGCTCAGGTGGGTTGAGACTATGAATAGAACTCGCCTGAGCCCACCCCTACTAGTCATTGTATGAGATTCCATATTGTGGTGCCTGCATACAGAATTCAAAGATAACTACTTGCACATATGCTGACTTTCTTACAGGACAATTAAGAGGTATATTTACAAAGCAGTGAATGTGACACTCATCAACTTTCAAATCAATCACTGTAATTTTAAACACATGCACTTTCAAATCAATCACTGTAATTTTAAACACATGCACCTGAAAGATGTACCTTTGGTTTACTGCTTTAAAACTTAAAGTGATTGTAAATGCTTTTTTTTTTTTCTTTTTAAATAACCATGTTATATTTACTTGCTCTGTGCAGTTGGTTTTGCACAGAGCAGCCCAGATCCTCCTCTTCTGTGTATCCATTCAGACACAGAGCCCCAACCTGGCCCTGCCCCCTCTCTACCCTGATTGGCTGACTGACTTTGATTGACAGCCACGGGAGCCAATGGCACCGCTGCTCTGTCTCAGCTAATCAGGAGGAGTGTCCTGGATGGCTGAGGGGATCATGGACATTGGTGGAGAGAGAAGGAGCTCAGGTAGATAATAAGGGGGTGCTGGAATGCTAGAATGCAAGGCATCATATTCTGTAATGCACCACACAGGAACAGGGGGTGTAATAGCTCATTTACACCTTCATGTCCTGGTGCATTGTGTCAATGCATTTGCTTCTGCAATAACGTTTTTGAGGCAGTTAGGGGAGCCTATTCAAATGAATTATCTGGAAAAGCACTAAAATATGCGAAAAATGTAACATGTACAATTTTTTTGGTATTGCATGCTAGTGTGTTACATTGTTATCCCTTTGTTGGGGTGCTATTGAAATTGAGAGGCACCACAATACGTTGACACATGTACAGTAATGTACGTTAACATGCGCTAACGTGCACATTACTACAACAAAACTGTGTGAATAGGCTCCAAGTTTTAGAATGACCAACTTTCGTTATTGTATCGTCAATTGTGTTATATGCATGTATGAAACGTGTACACTATCTATACTCCATGTTTTTTTATTACAGATGAACTGGCTGATATGTGATATACATGTGAGGTCAACAACCCAACCCTAAATAAGTGGTTTAAGGCTGTGAAACGCAAAAAGTAAGGTGTTGAGATATGTAATGCATGATGAATATTGGGCAGGGGGCTATCAAACCGCTGGGTGGACAATCTCCCAAACACACACCAGGAGGCTCCCAAGATGGCAGGAAACACACAAGAAACCAACCATGGGTGAGCCTGCCACCAAGGAAGCTGCCCCAAAGCCCAAACCTCCCAGCACCATCAGGAAGCACTTTATTGATCAACACCCCCCTTGGACTTACAATCTCAGCTGCAGCATGCTGAGGAGGGTGTTGGGATAATTTCTTCTCCACGGGGGGGGGGGGGGGGTTGGGGGTTGTAGTGAGGAGGGAGACCATAATTTTGGCTATACTAAAACATGATATGCAGAAAATATGTGGCAGGCTATACAATGCCAAACAGCGCATTAGTGATGTTGAAGATATGCTGCCTCCCTTGCAAGGTAAGGTCCAGTCTCTGCACCACCAAGCTACTGTAGCTCGTTCTTCTAAAGTGAACAATGTTGAGGACTGATTCAAGGCAATAACTTGCACCTCATAGGCTTCCCGGAGGGTTACGAGGGTAGGGATCCAGGACATTTCATGGAGACCTGGCTGGAATCGGTTATTCCTTTGGATACCTTCTCTGCTCCTTTTGCTATAGAATGGGCTCACCATGTACCCCTGCCCCCGTTACCCCCTGGCACACCCCCCTCCAGTGCTTTACTCACTACTCCAAGGATAAGGAGCATACCCTGCATGCTGCCCGCACACTGGGTGAATTGAAGTATAATGGAAATCGCATTTCTATTTTCCCAGATTTCTCTCAGAAACACAAAGTGGCCTTTACTGCAGTCAAATGTAGGTTGCATGACAAGAACCTCCTGCTAAACTCAGGGTTGTCAGTGGCAGAAAAGCACAATTCTTCACCTCGCCTAAAGATGCTTCTACCTGGCTGGATGGCCTAGGTATAAGAGGGATGCTGAGGGGGATCTTTTGGAACAAAAAGTTTTTTTTTTTACCTTAATGCAGAGAATGCCAAATGCAGTGCATAACGGTAAGAATCCTAAGCATTTAGAACAGCTTTAAAGCATTTGCAACGTTGCAGGATATATCTATAAGGTAAAATGCAATAGGGTCTTTACCCCTTACCAATTATTGATTCTCAGAGGGTGGAGCAGTGAGACAATATCACCCCCCTGGGGACCATAAACAAGGCCCAGCCTGGCGTAACAAGGTTACAACCCCATCATCAAACCCACAGTCTTAGCATTTGTCCTTTTTCTACTGCACAAAAGAACTTCCCCATGAAGGAATAATCCAGGCTGGAATCACAAATGTATTAAACCTTGCACTGTTAATTTCCAATAATGTAACTTTCAACATCTACAAAGGCATCTGTTACTTCTCAGTTACTTCTGCAGCACATACTTTTGGTAAGCTTCCAAATGACTAAGCTTTCTTGCAAAGGCCCATGTCAACACATTGCATAAATTTCCTCAAACATACTCTTCCCAGAGTATGAGTCCTGTAGCTTCCCTCCCCTCTCCAATTGGGAGCAGTCCAAGTGTACCCCCACCGAAGGGGGCACAAAACCCTTATGAACATGCACTCACATGTCTTCTGTGCGAGGTCTAGACAAGAGTAGAAGAGTCCCTCCACTCCTCCACTGTCTGCCAAAAAGCATTGTCACTCCACCCTACCCCTTTCTTTTATTCCCAAGGTGAGTGGCAGGTGGAGGCTACCAAGCAACCTTAATGCAGAACCTCAACTTAAAGGACCTTCCATCCCACTACATCTTCTCAACATGGGGTATGCACTGGGTGTTAAACGATAATAGCTTATTGACCAGAGATTAATGATAATTATACAGTGTATAAGCCTACATTGTAACAATGATTATATCCTTAATCTATCCAATTATGTATAAATGAATGAATGAACAAACTAATATTTGACACACATCATCGTTGCTTAATATAGGAGCATATCTGGAGATGTCTGCCTACACCACACAGTAGGCATGAAATCACAATTGCCCATTTTTGGCCTGTTCCCTGTCACTTATCACCATTCATGTCAGCAGTACTCTAACTGAATTCACCAGTACCACTGGTCTCACTTCATGTGATGTTTTCATCTCCTGTGGCACCCTTCTTATGACACACAACCAATTGACAGTTAAAGTAGAAAATAAAATGACATATATGATGCAGTCTAACACTTACTAGCAGTACACAGCAAAGGTCCAACGGAACGAATCCGCCGGACAATTCGGTCATGTGTGGGCTTCATCGGACCTTTGCTGTCGAAAAATCAGATGGACTTTAGAAACAGAACATGTTTCAAATCTTTCCGATGGACTCGAGTCCGGTCGAAAAATCAGTTCGTCTGTATGCTAGTCCGACGGATGAGCAACGACGCAAGGGCAGCTATTGGCTACTGGCTATGAACTTCCCTTTTCTAGTCTGGTCGTACGTCATCACGTTCGATTCAGTCGGACTTTGGTGTGATTGTGTGTAAGCAAGTCCGTTGCGTTGGAACTCCGTCGGAACTCCGTCAAAAGTCCGTCAAAAAATCCTTCGGAGTTCAGTCCGTCGAAAGTCCGCTCGTGTGTGCACGGCATAACAGTTTTATTACCTGTTAATTCTGCTTGAAAGTCAGTTGATTTTCAATTTCCTGTCATAGAAAGATAATGCTGTTTGTTCTGCAGTGAAATCACGCAGCAGCACTATCAATGTCAGATAGGGTAGCTTTAGATGGACATGTAGTTTTAGGTAGACTTTAAGTAGGCAACAAGCAAATTAAAGTCCAAGTTAACATTTTAAAAGCAGTTACAGCAATGGGTTTTCTTCTATTCTCGACAGCAAAAAAAGGTTCAACCCCTATATGACAGCGGTACATATATAGTGGCAGAGCAGGTAAGCACCTGTGTTGCTGTCTATTTGTGGGGTGTGCTTCATTGGCTTCCCCATAACTATGACCAAGCTGTCACTGTCAACTAATGACCGGCTTCTGATGACATCAGCATCGTGCACCTACTCACAGTGCAGCAAGATCGGGAGCCTCATCTATTGGCTTTGGTTGTTACAGTCCATTTAAAGCGCCAGCTTCAGCTGGAGTAAAGGGGTTAAACTAGATGACTAAAAGCTGATCATTGAGCCCCTACTAATATAATAGTTTGCCCCAACCCATGTAAATGTCACTTTTGCTGGAGAGCTTTGTCTGTATGTAAATATAGGGAAAGTATGGATGATTTCCAGTGAAAGGAAGGTTCCTCTCTATTTTAACCACTTCTGGACCAGCCGCCGCAGTTTTACTGCGGCAGGTTGGCTCGGCTGGGCAAATCGACGTTAGCTTACGTCGCTTTTCCTTTTGGCCACTAGGGGCGCGCGCACGCCCGCAGAGTGTGCCCGGAGCCCATGCGAGTGCCTGGTGGGCGCGATGACTGCCGGGCACCCGCGATTGTTCGTGACAGAGCGAGAACCGGGATCTGTGTGTGTAAACACACAAATCCTGGTTCTTTCAGGGGAGAAAAGACAGATTATGTGTTCATACTAAGTATGAACACTGTTCGCATGGCAGATCGCCGCCATTACTAGTAAAAAAAAAAATAATAATAAAAATGCCATAAATCTATTCTCCTATTTTTTAGAAGCTATAACGTTTGTGCAAACCAATCAATATAGGCTTATTGCTATTTTTTTAATCAAAAATATGTAGAAGAATACATATCGGCCTAAACTAAGGAAAAAGTTTTTTGTTTTTTTTTTAAAAGTGGCATATTTATTATAGCAAAAAGTAAAAGATATTGGGGGTTATTTACGAAAGGAAAATCCACTTTGCACTGCAAATGCACTTGAAAGTGTGCCTAAAGTGCACTTGGAAGTAAAGTCGCTGTAGATCCGAAGGGGACATGCAAGGAAAATAAAAAACAGCATTTTAGCTTGCACATGATTGGATGATAAAATCAGCAGAGCTTTCACTCATTTCAGATCTACCCCTTAGATTTGCCTTTGGTAAATAACCCCCATTGTGTTTTTTTCAAAATTGTTGCTCTTCTTTTGTTTATAGCGGAAAAAATAAAAACCACAGAGGTGATTAAATACCACTAAAAGAAAGGGCTATTTGTGGGAAAAAAAGGACATCAATTTTGTTGGGGTACAACGTTGCACGACCGCGCAATTGTCAGTTAAAGCAACGTAGTGCCGTATCGCAAAAAATGGCCTGGTCATTGAGCAGCCAAATCTTCCGGGGCTGAAGTGGTTAATAATCTTGCCCATTTATATTACCTTGCAACTTTCTTATGGGCCCCTTTTGGTTACACAGACAACATGTCCACTGTCACACATAGGTTAGGCCATGTTGGTGGTAACAATATTTGTACAATTATTTGTTGTTTCATGCATGATATGAATGTTTGACGAAGGATGATAAGCTAGGTCTTGATCATTTGTCCAAACGCATGCATTGCCAATTATTTAAAGGTAAGCTTTGAATTAGGTCAATCCAGGTAGCCTGATTTTAGCATGCAGTGTTAAGCATATTACCTGTTACACTGGATACTCTTGACACATCTTGTGAGTGAGAATAGCGATTGCGGTTCTGGTTCTTGCGTTTGCCTGTTGCAGATCTTGCTGTCCTCATATGAACCTCACTTGCTTTGAAAAAAGCTACCATGAATGGTTGCTTGTCATATGGGCCATCCCTGCCAACCAGACCGGCAGCTCTTGTGTTTACATTCTGACCTAGAGCCAAATGAAAGATGAGTGTATTTGTTATGTAAGGGAACTATAGCATGTATAAATATACACTTATATATATATATATATATATATATATATATATATATATATATATATATATATACATCTATTGAATGCACATATATAACCTATAATCAAATATAAGAAAATATAAGTATAAGAAGGAAATACGCTAAATAACACACGAGGAAGAATGATGGTATGTCTAAAAAATAATTAATTTACTTTCCATGATTGTATATGAACTTTTAATTAGGTAAGGCAGCAATGAAGAGCCAGCCCAGCAGATCTCTCAAAGAACAGAATTATTAGGAAGACCGTATGTTTTCACCAATGGCTATAACTTTTGCATAGTACTTAATCAGCTTATAAGTGATACAGAAAATATATATGGGATACAGCATAAAACATAATTTTTTACTTTTCAGCATTGCCAACAAAAAAAATGGGACCTTACAAAAACCTGTTTCTAATATTTATTAGAAGCAGAAATCACGGGCGCATGCCCATCTTTTGGCGGATGAACAATAGCTTAATTTAGCTTTGCTTGTACTGAGGAATCCTGTACTCATCCTGCACATTTTATGTGTTTGTCCCAGGCCTCTTCTTTCACTATGATTTTTTGTTTACAAGCCACTGTATGACAAAAGGTACTGTCCAGAATATCCCTAAACTGTTGAGTACCGTATATACTCGAGTATAAGTCGTTCCGAGTATAAGTCGAGGCCCTAATTTACCACAAAAAAATGGGAAAAACTTATTGACCCGAGTATAAGACGAGGGTGAGAAATGCACACCTACTGTAAGTGGAAAAGAGGGTCAACAATGCCCATTTGCAGCCTCACTGTGCCCATTTGCAGCCTCACTGTGCCCATTTGCAGCCATAGGTCCCCTGAACTTCAAACTCGGTAGTTAAGGGTTCCTAGATGCCCCCTAGCTGCAGCCAAAATTTGGGGTCTCTGAACCCAAAGGGTCCCGAAATGACATTGCAGCAGATGGACACAGTTGACCGAATTTGGGGCCCTGTATCTTAGGGTCACTTAGTGCTAAGAACCCCAAATTTGGTGTGCAAACCCAGTGGAACTAGCACCATAAAATTTCCAAAGCTGGGGTTTCTAGCACCAAGTGGCCCCGAGATACAGGGCCCCAAATATCAGTTCAGAAAATGTCAAGCACTTTTCTACAGCAGAGAATGACATTTTCCGAACCGGTTTGGCGGCCCTGTATCTCAGGGCCACTTAGTGCTAGGAACTTCAGCTTTGGATATGTTATGGTACCAGGTCCCCTGGGTTTGCACACCAAATTTGGAGTTCCTAGCACCAAGTGGCCCTGAGATACGGGGCCCCAAAGTCGGTTCGGAAAATGAAATTTTTTGCTGCAGAAAAGTGCTTGACTCGAGTATAAGTCGAGGGGGGCACTTTCAGCACTAAATAATGTGCTGAAAAATTCGACTTATACTCGAGTATATACGGTACATATTTTTGAGGTTGGTTCAACCCCATCCATGGAGATGCTCCCTGATATAATCTATCTAGATGACAATGGCTAGTATCTCTATTTTATCATGGAATATCCAGGGGTTAGATGACAAAATAAAACACCTTTTAGTCTTTAACCATTTCAATACCAGGCACTTTCACCCCTTCCTGCCCAGGGCAATTTTCTGCGTTCAACGCTGTCGCACTTTGAATGACAATTGCGCGGACATGCAACACTGTACCCAAACTAAATATTTAATATCCCTCCACCTTTTAGGATGGATAGACTAAACTCTCTTATGAAAAAAATAAATAGTTAGGGAGGTTTAATAAGTTCAGGAGACTTTAATATGGTCTTGTCTCCAGAAATTGACAGACTATGGGGTCAGCACTTTATTGCTACACCACTAGAAGGGTGTACATGCAATTCTAATTTAACCAAAGTCTAGTGGAAGGTATAGGTGGAAGAATTCCACCAGTAGACATGTGCAATTTGTTTTGTAATGCATCCGAATGTCTGAAAAAAAAAAAAATTGAGCTAATACGAAAGAAATTGTAATGAGAATAACAAATGAATTCGGCATTATTTATAATTCATTAAAGGTTTAATGAAACAAAAGGTCAACTCGGAGCACATCTTACAGCCCAATCAGCTGATTCATTTTGTGCTGGAGGTTGGATTACTGGCAAAGTGTGTTGTATTGTCATTCTGTGTGTTAATGGATTCAATAAACGAATGACTTTCCAAACTACGAATCGTTATCATGAATATATATATATACATACATAAATAACAAATTATATGAAAATGAAACAATGAAACAATAAAATGAATCGATTCGTTATAACGAATATCTATACTCTACAGAAATAACAAATTACCTGAAAACTAATTAATGTTACATAACGTAACAGAACGAAATAATGTATTTTACGAATGGAAACTAAACAAAATGAAATTTTCCTTCATGCATAAGTCTATCCGCTAGTACGGAGTATTGTTCTTCTCATGGACAATAGACTTTATCGAGGATTGATCTTGTTTTACCTTCCATGATACACTTGCTCTTGTTCAGAGTATTACATACTTGACTAGACTTATTTCAGATCACTTGCCCCTGCAATTAATAAGTCAAAAAGCTCAATCTCTGGGAATTCGTACATGGCGCATGGGTTCTCTTTGGTTAGATAAACCTTTAATCTAAAATCAGTGGAGGGATATGAAAGACCCATACTTGTCTGTGAATCTTGCTGATCCAGGTGTATTGATGTCCATTAAGTGGTATGCCTATAAGGTGGTAATAAGAGATGGCTTTCACGGTCTATCAGAAAAGCCCAAGTGGAATCCTGTACTTTAGCAAACATGACCTCTACCTTGGTGAAGGGCAAATTTATCTGTTATCCTAAATATCAGAGATGGAGGGCTGCAGGGCGTACAATCTACTCCTCCAAAAATTGTTGTATTCTACTTATTTCATCTTTGAGGCCAGAGACAAGGCTGGGAAAACATTGGTGTACCTTGCCAGGAGAGAAACAGCACCTAATATTATACCACAAATATACAACCTAGGAGATGGTGGTTGACAATACCCCTGATATCTTATGAGCCTTCACTGATTTTTATTTGTCTTTACATAGGTCCGCTATCACTTATTCATGGGACAAGCTGAGACAAGCCAATGGCTGAGAGCGCTGGCTGGTGTATCCTGTGCCCTGTCACAGCACAATAGCTCAGTGGGGGAGGTTGATGTACTAACATCAAATTGTTAGTACAGCGGCTCCGCTAGGTTGACAGAAAAAAAAATCTGTTTCAATTTAAGTGATTGCACTTCACCTATTGTGTATTTATAATGCAGATAGGGAGGGAATTTTTTCCCCCATTCTTTAGGAGTAGGGATGAGCTTCGAGTCGAGTGGAACTCATGTTCGACACGAACATCGGCTGTTCGCCAGTTCGCCGAACAGCGAACAATTTGGGGTGTTCGCGGCAAATTCGAATGCTGCGGAACACCCTTTAAAAGTCTATGGGAGAAATCAAAAGTGCTAATTTTAAAGGCTTATATGCATGGTATTGTCATAAAAAGTGTTTGGGGACCTGGGTCCTGCCCCAGGGGACATGGATCAATGCAAAAAAAAGTTTTAAAAACGGCTGTTTTTTCAGGAGCAGTGATTTTAATAATGCTTAAAGTGAAACAATAAAGGTGTAATATCCCTTTAAATTTTGTACCTGGGGGTGTCTATAGTATGCCTGTAAAGGGGCGCATGTTTCCTGTGTTTAGAACAGTCTGACAGCAAAATGACATTTCAAAGAAAAAAGTCATTTAAAACTACTCGCGGCTATTAATGAATTGCCGGTCCGACAATACACATAAAAGTTCATTGATAAGAACGGCATGGGAATTCCCCACAGGGGAACTCCGAACCAAAATTTAAAAAAAAATATGACCTGGGGGTCCCCCTAGATTCCATACCAGGCCCTTCAGGTCTGGTATGGATATTAAGGGGAACCCCGGCCAAAAAAAAAAAAAATGGCCTGGGGTCCCCCCATAGATCCATACCAGACCCTTATCTGAGCATGCAACCTGGCAGGCCGCAGAAAAAGAGGGGGGACGAGAGAGCGTACCCCCCCTCCTGAACCGTACCAGGCCACATGCCCTCAACATTGGGAGGGTGCTTTGGGGTAGCCCCCCAAAACACCTTTTCCCCATGTTGATGGGGACAAGGGCTTCATCCCCACAACCCATGCCCGGTGGTTGTAGGGGTGTGCGGGCGGGGGGCTTATCGGAATCTGGAAGCCCCTTTAACAAGGGGACCCCCAGATCCCGGCCCTCCCCCCTGTGTGAAATGGTAAGGGGGTACAAAAGTACCCCTACCATTTCACAAAAAAACTGTCAAAAATGTTAAAAATGACAAAAGACAGTTTTTGACAATTCCTTTATTTAAATGCTTCTTCTTTCTTCTATCTTCTATCTTCTTTCTTCTATCTTCTGTCTTCCTTCGGTTTCTTCCTCCATCTTCTTCTTCTTCTGGTTCTTCTGGTTCTTCTGGTTCTTCCTCCGGTGTTCTCGCTCGGCATCTTCTTCCGCGGCATCTTCTTATCTTCTTCTCCTCGGGCCGCTCCGCATACATGATGGTATGGAGGGAGGCTCCCGCTGTGTGACGCTTCTCCTCTTCTGACGGTTCTTAAATAATGGGGGAGCAGGGCCACCCGGTGACCCCGCCCCCCTCTGACTCACGCGGACTTGAGGGGGACTTCCCTGTGGCATTCCCTGTGATGTCAGAAGGGGGCGGGGTTACGTAACTGGTGACCCCGCCCCCTCTAACGTCACGGGGAATGCCACAGGGAAGTCCCCATCAAGTCCCTGTGCGTCAGAGGGGGGCAGGGTCACCGGGTGGCCCCCCCGTTATTTAAGAAACGTCAGAAGAGGAGAAGCCTCACACAGCGGGAGCCTCCCTTCATGCCATCATGGATGCGGAGCGGCCCAAAAAGACGATGAAGACAAGAAGATGAAGACAAGAAGATGAGAGAAGAAGATGAAGAGAAAAAGATGAAGAGAAAAAGATGAAGAGAGAAGCGTCACACAGCGGGAGCCTCCCTCCATGCCATCATGGTTGCAGAGCGGCCCGAGGAGAAGAAGATAAGAAGACGCCACGGAGGAAGATGCCGGACGAGAACACCGGAGGAAGAACCAGAAGAACCAGAAGAAGATGGAGGAAGAAACCGAAGGAAGATAGAAGATAGAAGAAAGAGGATAGAAGAAAGAAGATAGAAGATAGAAGAAAGAAGAAGCATTTAAATAAAGGATTAGTCAAAAACTGTCTCTTGTCATTTTTAACATTTTTGACAGTTTTTTGGTGAAATGGTAGGTACCCCCTTACCATTTCACACAGGGGGGAGGTCCAGGATCTGGGGGTCCCCTTGTTAAAGTGGGCTTCCAGATTCCGATAAGCCCCCCGCCTGCTGACCCCCACAACCACCAGGCAAGGGTTGTGGGGATGAGGCCCTTGTCCCATTCATCATTCACCCATGCATCATTTGTGAGTATATCAAAATAAATCTGCATCTTTATGCGTCCATTTTCCCCATACTTCTACTGACATATAGCTATTTTTTCAATGCAGCTACACTGCATCAGACTCCTGACGATTGGTTTCAAGCCAAGAAACGCGTAGAGTTAACATCTATTGATGCATACATCTATCTACTGTACTATGTACCATGTATTACACCACTTTACCATGTCCTGTACATGTATAATCATTATTCGAACCATGTCTGTAAACCTACTTATGTTAACATGTTTTATCGTAGCCAAAATGTGTTCCTTTTATTATGTATTTGGTTTTATGATCTTTTGGTATTAAACTGTATTCCATTTTCTTGCAACATATTTTGTGGGTATCATCACTCGATACAGGATCCACTTTAGACATCCTATCCTAACATGTTTTGTAATGTGGACATATTCAGCAACATGCCTCACACAAAGTCCCGCCTCCATCCTCCATTTTTTCTGTACCCAATGGGATGGAGGCATGTTGGTGCATTCACACAAAAACAAGTGGACAGGTCACAACCCCATTTTTGACATAAAGATATTTGAAAGATTTCATTATATGGGTATTGAAATACAAGTGCCACTGAAAAAAAAATCTGGATAATAATCTGTCTCCTGTACTTACAGTTTGTAGGGGGTTATTCTGCTGAATTTATTAGGTAGCTTTACTACGTTCAAAATTATATTTTTTAGCAGGTAATTAATATTTTTACCGCTTACTTATGTTTTCCCAATTTCCCCTGTGATTATTCCTAGAAAATGTTCTGAACTGGATAAAGTTCTTACCTCCCCCTTCTGTGTGGCTCAAATCCACCTAGAATATCACTAGAAGCACTGCAACTAGCAGTGAATAAGGGAGTGAATAAGTGTGGGTTAGCACCACTACACCTATATTTATACTACACAGTATGAAAATTAACAAATATGTATTGGTGGTTGTGCCCACATGCTAATAACTCAGCCTTAACATTGGAGGAAGCTATACTTGCATCCTTTGAGACCCAGAGTAATTTGTTTTACAGGAGATATATTTCTCATACTAGGGTGTGGAAATACTAAAAATGTACCTTACTCTGAAACACTGGTGTCTCCAAAGGTACTCCACCCAATCTATAGTTTGTTCTTGAAATACTCCTCTATGGTGAAGTCCTCAGCTTCCAGAACTATCTGGACTCTCAAGAGAAACCTATTGGATGGGATTCAGAATTAAATACTTTCAATAGCTTTACTTGGGAACTAATTTTAAATCTTTTGAGTTTTTTTTTGCTGGAAATACTAGGCCCCTAGGACATGCTTTTCCTGATACATGTAACTTTGGCATGCAATGGCAGCCTAAATTGGGGTTAGCAGATGTTGTATTACAACCATAAGCCTTGGAGAAAATGTTGTTGACCTCTGAACATACAAAATAATTCCACCTACTACTCAAGTCTGATATCCCTGAAACTTAGTAAGCTTGATAAACTATATAATAAATATGGATTAGCTATATAGGATTATTGGGCTTTGATTTTTAAACCACAATGATATTTCATCCAGGAACAAGCCAATTCAGATTTTCACGTTTTTACACCACTGCATTATAATATGCAACAGATTCCATCATCCGCTTGCTTTAGGTTCTCAAGCGAGGGGGTAATAATTCTTCATATGATGTGTGAGACCTCCCAGCGATTAGACTATGTTGGTCACAAAAAGTTTAATTCCATACTTTTTTATTATAAATATTTCAACATTACAAACCAAAATATATTATTGGATATAGTACTTATCACTTATACAGTTTGTACATAAATTCCTTATTTCGAATACCATACATATGGTCTATCCACAGCAAATTCTGAAATTTTTCTATCTATTTCTTACATATATTCTCCAATCAATAAAACAATTATTTAACCACAAATAACAACAACATACAACAAAACAACACACACAAAAAAAAAAAAAAAAATTTCCCCAGCACAAGCAACTCGGGTGACTGTTCCATTTCCTGCCCACTATAGTATTCTATGCATCTATACCTATGTGAAAAATTACCTCGGCTGGTTGCTTAAATCAGTAATTTCTTCTCTCCCCATTGATTTTGCCCTCTACCTCCATTTTCTGTCTGGTACTAAATTCTCTATCCCTGATTATACTTGCCCACCCTACTAAAGATCCGCAAAAACCGGTGAGGATGGGGCTAACCGTGGAACCAAGATCCATGGCTTCCACAGTTTATACAGGTAATTGGGTATGCCTCTGTTACAATAGATCTGTTGTTCCTTCAAAATATTGTCGTTTACATGAAGGCGCCATTCCTCAAAGGAGGGTGCACTTGGAGATATCCACCTTAGGGCAATTAGCTTTCGTGCCAAAAACAGTAGTCTGCTAACTGGTATCAAAATCTCATGGGGCATAAGTTCTTCATCAAGGTAGCCCAGCAGGCACGTTTTAGGGTCTTTATGGATATATGTCTTAAATGTATCATTAATTGTATTCACCACCTCTTGCCAATATTTAGCCAGTTTGGGACAAATCCACAACATATGTAGTAAATCAGCAGGTGATTGTTGGCACCGTGGACAGTCCGGGGAATCACGCCTGCCCCACCTAAATAGTTTGACCGGTGTTCTATATACCCTGTAAATTATAAATAATTGGGTCAGACATTGTGCTGGTGATAATGAGACTAGGGGTACCCTTTCTAATATTGTTTGCCAAGTTACATCTGAAATATCCCCTATATCTAGCTCCCACCCTCTTCTGCCCGGGCTAGCACCCTCATATCGATATGATCTCGTAAGTTGACCATATAGAGATGAGATCAAGCCTTTTTTTTCTGTCATCCGTGCTAATAAAGTTATAAGTGGCATTGGTTTTATCACTTTCTTTTCCCCTTTAAACTGAGATTGGACCGCATGTCGTAGTTGTAAGTATTTAAAAAAATTATGATGAGGTAAGTGAAAAGATTCCTGCAGATCCTGAAAGGAGCGTAGAATGTTGTGCGAGTACAATTGAGTTATATATTGGAGGCCCTTAGAGCGCCAGCTTTCAAATCCCTTCAGTTTACCTAGTTCTTTATATTGCCTATTCCCCCAGAGTGGTGAATACCCAGAAGCACCTGCATATTTCATTATGCTCCTCATTTCCTTCCAAACTCTATTCATGAGTATCATTGTTGGGTTCTTACAAGTATAAGCAAAGGCCCCAGATTCCAGCTGGGCCAAGAGGTTGTAGTGAGAACTGTTACTTAGCAGTAGGGCCTGAATAGAGTCCTTCCAGTTCACAGCACCCCAGCCAGCAAAATGCTGAAGCTGGGCAGCTATAAAGTAAAGTCTGGGGTGGGGTATCGCAAGTCCGCCCCCATCCTTTTCTCTCTGGAGAATTGATAACCTAATCCTGGGATTTTTTCCCTTCCATAATAACCTTTGAAAAATTGATTCAATCTTTTTGAACCATTTGAGAGGTATTCATGTCGGTGAGTTATGAAAAATATATAATAATTGAGGGGCCCAGATCATTTTTATAAGGTTTGCTCGACCCACCACTGATAATGGCAACTTAGTCCATGCCGTACTCTTATGCTGGAATTTAGTAAGAATAGGAGATAAGTTATCTGTCAAATAATTTTCTACCTTGGAATGTATCATTATTCCCAAGTATTTAAATGAAGAAACAATTTTAACCCGAGGAGCCTCTCTTAGCATTGACAAGCTAGGGTTGTCTAAAGGGAGCAAAACCGATTTATCCCAGTTAATGATATATCCCGAGAGCATGCCAAAATTTTGTATAAGTGCCAATAAAGATCTTAAGGATTTATCCGTATCCCCAAGAAATAGCAGAGCGTCATCTGCATATAGAGAGATTTTTTCACAATAAGTTAGTACTCCAAATATCTGCAATCCCTTTTTGTGTATTCTAGGGCAACGTGGGGGAACTCCAACTATCACCATTGAAAATGTTTGTAACACTCTCTTCTTTTATGTAAAAAATTAATGCTCTAACCTGGAAAAGGGTAAAGCCATTCACAATTATGAATGGAAGGGGTCGGTTAATTCTATGCTTCCAATATATAAGCTTACCTATGAATCTAGGGGCTAAAAATTTGAGGTTGTTTGGTCTAGCTAGGTAAAGATATCAGACACTATCAAATACTCTATCATGGGGATGGTATCATCTGAGTTTCAATGGGTTGGTCATCTAAGCCTTTAGGTGTGTGCTGTTCACCAGTAGATTGAACATTTAACAAAGACTGCCTTTTTCTTAAGACCACCCTTGAGGACTGTACTGGTTAATTGACACCTATGAATGCTATGTAGCTGTAACTGTACTTTTACTGTTGTACTATTGCAAAAGCAATAAAATCGCTGTAACAGAAACCAAACATTTTTATACTTACTTAAGCACATAAAACACTATCAAGATAACACAGCAAGAGGAATATCAACGCTAATTGATGAGACTATGAAGTCATCCACAATGAAGACATGTCAGCTTACTTATGGGTTGCCCCATAAATCTTTAAGCATAAAACACAATAAAGATCCAAATCCACCTAATACTCTAGGTAAGAGTAGGTTAGAATAAGAAGCACTCTTGCAGCAAGCATAAATTTTTGTGTAATTGTATTCAAAATGTTTCATTAAGATTATATAAGAGGAGTTCTGGCCCCAGCAAAAAATTAAAAGTCAGCAGCAACACATACTGTAGCTGCTGACTTTTAATATTAGGACACTTACCTGTCCTGGAATCCAGTGATGTCGGCACCCCAGCCGATGGTGCTGTCGCCACCATTCAGTTGCTGAGCACCAACTCTTGGGTTCTGTCACCACCATTCATAGTAAGGGAACCCAGCAGTGAAGCCTTGTGGCTTTAAAGCCGGTTCCCTACTGCGCATACGCAAAGCGCGCTACACTTTCTGAATGGCCCACCAGCGGCAGGGTAAGGAGGAGGAGGGCCGAGCTTTTGAGTGATCGTGTCGCAATCTCCCAGAAGTGGGGACGGGTACCTGTCAAAAACAGGTAACCACTCCCCTGAAAGGTGCCAAATGTGACACCGGAGGGGGGGAGGGAATCAGATAAGCGGAGCTTCCACTTTTGGGTGGAACTCACCCTTAAGGCCCGTTTTAATTCAGTTTTGTTTTTTTTTAAGTATTAGTAGCACCCCATCCCCCACTCCTCCCCATTTATTGTTAATCAAACCTTTTCTTGGGTTTGGACCTCGATTTAAAAAATTGCTACAACTTCTCTATGCCTTTCCCATGGCCAGAGTTTGTGCCAATGGGTGGACGTCTGAGGCTTTTCCATTCACTCCCCAAGGACGCTAGACAGGGGTATTCTCTTTCTCCCCTCCTGTTCCCTGGCTGCTCAAATCAGGGAAATTTTCTATAATAATGCTGTTATTGACATGTTGAAAAAAAGCTGCATCATGACAATTATATGATTTTATAATGAGAGAACTCCGACCTTTCACTTAATACTACTGTCACGGTTATTACTGATTTTGGCAGTTATTCAGGTCTGACCATTAACTTGTTGAAATCACAAATGTTGCCTATTGATTCTTTCCCTGTTACTAGCAATCAGGTAGTCTCACTTCCATTTTGCAGGACTGGTGTCATTAGATATCTTGGTATAGATATTTCAATGGAACTTTGTGATTATATATGTCTACCTGTTGATCCCCTGCTTACTACTATTACAACTAAAATTGGCATATGGCAATAATATGTCTACTCCACACTTAATGTTACATAGTTACATAGTTAGTAAGGTTGAATAAAGACACCAGTCCATCCAGTTCAACCTGAGTGAGGTGTGGGTGCATGTCTACAATAATCCCTATATATACATATTGTTTTTATTTAAGGTACCCATATATCGCCATCAATTTACGCAGCACTCCACAGATACATCGCACACTCACATCAGTCTCTACCCTCAAGGAGCCCACAATCCAAGGCTCCCAACTCACATTCATATACTAGGGCCAATTTTGGACAGAAGTCAACTAACCTACCAGCATGTCTTTGGAGTGTGGGAGGAAACCGGAGTACCCGGAGGAAACCTACACAGGCACAGGGAGAACATGCAAACTCCAGGCAGGTAGTGTCGTGCTTGGGATTCGAACCAGTGACCCTTTTTACTGCTAGGCGAGAGTGCTATCCACTACACCACTGTGCTGCCCATGTGTTTATATATTCTAATACAGCTGCTACATAAATACTTCCTAAACTGTTTCACCAAATATGTATATATATACTGTATATATATTGTGTATGTTTATACTCTATATATATAAAAATATCCACATAAAAATAACTCACTGTGCTCAACCTGACCTGATATCTGTGTGTAGTAGGTGGTGCTGCGCTAGGGGTTCCCATATGTGCTAAGTATCTAACTGAGAAGTAAATACCGGCACTTGTCTTTGGGCTTGAAAATATGCTTTATTAGACACCCGGGTAAAAGTCACAGATGCGGGGGCGTGGCCTGGACATGGCGGTGTGAAGACACGTTTTCTGTGAGCTCCTGGCTTCCCCCTGCCTATCTTGAGAAACCACAGGATTTAACAGGCTCCTTCAGCGGCATGCTAGCTGCGAAACGATATCGGACCGGATCGTCAGCTCGAGTGACTCGCTCCCGCACTCCCCAAGGGGAGATCCACCGCTTCTTCCAGAACGCACACCGCACCTCCCCGGGCGCCATTGTGGCGGCGCCTAGTGGCTCAGGTCTAGGACTATAGGCAATGCTGGGCCCGCTGGCCTCCCCTGGCTCACCCTCTGTATTGGACTCCCTATCAGAGACCCCTGTGCTCTTCTGCCCAATCATGTCAGAGGTCGTAAATTCCCCACTCAGAAGACGGTGACATTAGGATGCTTCTACAGGCCTTACCCACTAAACAGGACATCGAGACCCTGATCCTCCGGGTGGATTAGGCACACCACTGGGACATCCAGGAGGTTAGGGCAGAGGTCCACTCACTAGCGGAGAAGGTAGACATAGGGGAGACCTCCATCTCCTCCCTGGAACATCGAACGACAGCCCTGGAACAGTTGCATATTGCACAGGCGGATACCACGGTAGCCCTCCAGCTTCATATGGAGGACTTAGAAGACAGAAGCCGCAGGAACAACCTGCAGCTACAGGGCCTCCAAGAAGCCGCTGGAATCGAGCACCTCTCCGCTACAGTGAGTGCCATTTTCCAGCAAGTATTATGCCCTGTACACACGATAGAATTTTATGATGGAAAATGTGTGATAGGACCTTGTTGTTGGAAATTCCGACCGTGTGTAGGCTCCATCACACATTTTCCATAGGAATTTCTGACACACAAAGTTTGAGAGCTTGCTATAAAATTTTCCGACAACTAAATCCGTTGTCGGAAATTCCGATCGTGTGTACACAAATCCGACGCACAAAGTGCCACGCATGCTCAGGATAAATTAAGAGATGAAAGTTATTGGCTACTGCCCCGTTTATAGTCCCGACGTACCTGTTTTACGTCACCGCGTTCAGAACGATCGGATTTTCCGACAACTTTGTGTGACCGTGTGTATGCAAGACAAGTTTGAACACCATCAACATCCGTCAGAAAAAATCCATGGATTTTGTTGTCGGAATGTCCGATCAATGTCCGACCGTTTGTACAGGGCATTAGATTCCCCACAGACTACCGTAGCTCTGGACAGGGTTCATAGGGCCCTAGGCCCAAAATCATTTAACCCCAATAGGCCACGGGATGTCGTGTGCCGCCTACACCTTTACCCCCAGAAAAAAACAAATCCTCCGCAAGGCAAGGGAAAGTGGGGAAGTGGAATTCGACTGAGCATCCTTCCGGATCTCTCCAGGGCAACACTCCATCAAAGAGCCCGCCTACGCCCGGTCCTAGACCTGGTACGGGAACAGGGAAGTACAGATGGGGATACCCGCTGACAGTCACCTTTCTGAGAGCCTCTGCTTCCTTCACCCTACGTCCACCCGCAGACCTACCCGATCTCTTCGCTTTCCTTGATGTAGAACCCATCCAATTGGCTCCAGCTTCTCCCATGCCCGGCGGGCCTCCCTGGCCCCTCTGGGCCGGGGGAACATCCTCAAGCGCGCCAGCAGAGGCCACAGAGGAGATCCCGAGCCCCCTCCAGGGAGATATCCAGGGAAGCCTAAGTGTTGAAAGCACTGTTTCACATGCCTGTATGGTGGTTTATGACTGTTGGTTTTATGGCGAACGTTTTGAGTTGTCCCCGCCGACTACCTGCAGTTGGCATGACTAGCTCTTAGCTCGACTGACTTACCTGGTATGCCCCCACGTGCCAATGCCCAGATGTACCCCTTACTGCACATGAGAGGGGCCTTGCTCTAGTATGACCTTCCCTATATGCATATCCCTAGCTGTATACAGTACCTCTTCAGGATGCGTGGTCTTTGTGCCCCAATGTTTCCTCTGCTTTGGATTTTCCATATAGCAGTAAGTTATGAGACTTCCGATATGCTGCCCAGGTGAGGTCTTTGTGCCTCAATATTTTTTCATGCTTCATATATGACCACTCTCTCTATAACAACGTTGCCTTACCATGCCCTTCACATGTTCATGTAGGGCTGGAGTGACCACTATATTTTACCTACTGTCATGGTCTCTTATGTTAAGCAGATTATACTATGCAAATATTTTGGGGTCACTGACTGCCATTGTTTAGATGACATCAGAGTCCCCGGGTTGTGGCTGGTTGCCACAGCGTCGAGACCCTCTCCTTGGGTCACTTACGGGGGTCTTGCGGAGTAAGTGTGAACAGACACGTCTGTCCCGTGCCCCTCTGTGAGGCCATGTCAAACCCGGTTAGAGGTGTATGATACTGAGCAATCAATTGGTTATATGACCCATGGTTTCTACATAAGGTGTTGGGCTTGCATACCACTCTTATCTGAGTATTGCTAAATCTATGCAACCTGGTGAACATTTCCCTATGATCCTTCATGATGCGATTCGGCTGATGGAGAGCTATGTCCCCCCTCCACGCTTCCACCCCTCCTCCCTCCCACATCTCCCCCTCCCTTCCACATCCCCCCTTCCTTCTCCCTCGCACATCCCCCCTTCTACCTCCGAGCTCAACCCCCCCCATCCTCCCCATCCCGGGCATCCGACCATGACATTAAGTGATGCTGAGGATTCTGGGAAAACCGAAACTTACCTACTATAGATAGGGTAGACCAGGCATCCCCGTCAGGGGAAAGACGAGTAGCTCCCCCCCCCCCTTGGGGAGACGGGTCGCTCTCAGATCCTGGATGAGATCTCCTTGGCTGAGCACCCCCGGGAGCTCATGACCGCAAGTTGGAAAGCAAATCTATTACTTGTAACCTTATATGAAGCAAGGTATTTTTTTATAGTTTTGGATAGAGTGGAGAAGGATAAGAACCCCTGTCAAGCTTTTATTGTCGTCTGTGTCTCTATGTCTTTCTGTTTGTCCTGTTTACTGTTATTATCGAAAGTGAAAGTAAAACACAAATTTTGGGTTGAAAGCAGAACAGGAATAGAGGGGAAATCTTTCAATGGGGACATTAGTTCTGATGACCCTGGTCACACCTCAACATTCCTTCACTTTGGAGGAATTTCCTGTTATAGTTCATATGGACTATTATATGGCACAGTGTAGTGCTTTTTCACAGATGTATATATATTTTTTGGTTCACTATGCACTTTAATGTTATAAGATCACCTATACCTTGTCATGTGGTTGGTTGTTTGAGAAGAGATGTGCAGATTTTTTAGCACCTGGCATGTCTTAAAGGGACAGTGTCCATTTATTATTTTTTTACTTTGATTCTTTTACATTATTTATTACACTTTTACACGTTGTTACATAGTGCACTTTGCACATATGAATGTTCATTTACAGGATACTTTGCACTTTATTAACCGTGTTGGATGGATTTAAGATATTTGATTTAGCTTATTATTGTCACTCCCCTTTTTTTTCATTTATGAATTTACATATATTTTACCCTTAGAATCACCTTTACATTTGGTGGTCTGATGTATTCAGTTTATCACTTATCACATTTTTTGAAGGGGCAGTGCACGGCACAAGCTCTCTTATTATATACTAATATCAGGCAGCGCCACCCATACCTCTTTTTATTCATAAATTATTTATTGCTCGTCCTAAAAAAAAGTATTTATTAATTCTTTGATAATTTTTTTCCATTTTGTTACATAATTTAAATACCCGATCTAACAAAATGAACAGTTCTTTATGACTGTAGCTACTCTTTTTGTATTAGGAAATGATTGGACAATGTCAGAAAAGGTTTGACAAGAAAAATAGGTAGTCCTGTGTTTATGATCCACCTGTGCAGTAATATGGAAAGGGCCACCTCCTGCATTTACCTTTCACATACAACAGTGAGATTCCATTTCATTTACCTTTACTATGTTTGGTGTACTGATGCTTGACCATTTTCATACCCCACTGGTACAGAATTATTGCATTTTATACAATATAATATTGCACCAGCAGGCACAGCTACCCAGTGTGATTGCTAGCAACCAGGTAGTGCCCATTTTAGTTACGGGGAGGATAAGTGTCAGTTGAGATAAAACACTTTATATTACACCCATGTCAAACATTTGTTTTGGGTTAAATAAATGTTTATAAATACTGTGGTTACTTATCTGTACTTTAAAACTTCTTTAAAAGTAATAGTGGCTATACTACATCAATACCAGTTCATATGTTCCTAATTGGCATAGTTTTTTTTTTTAACAGTCATAACCTACCATCTCTGGTTTCTACACTAAGCTGTAGTCCAAGGTTGCGCTGTGGATTCATTACCCATAAGTTGCTTGTTGCAGTGATGTCAAATTCCAGCCAACCTTCCTCAGAAGCCCACACTGTCTGAGTATCCAGGAGGAAGAAATCAGATTCTCTGTTATTGGAACAAAGCAAGATCATCTTAGTATAGCATTACAAAGCAAGCTAAAAAACATAAGGATGTACCCCTGTCCTAAGATAAAGCTCACCCCCCCCCCCTAAAAAAATATTTCTATATAAAAGTAAATACAAGATGTACCAAACATTTCAAACCCAATTATGGTGCCGTGAGCTAGAACCCATCCACAGATCGAATATACAAAGTTAAACAAAAAAGCTATATCACTCTTCTTTTTATAGATCCATAAAAAGTAATAGCGTTTCAAAATAGACAATAAAACAGCAACATTTTTGGGCTCATTGACGCAACACTTCCTCAAGCCTATAATCTAACATCACACACAACTTACACCTATCATCTTAACTATATGCTAACCAGAACTGACAAATAATTATTTAACATTAACTCTTAAAATGTTCCTTCTGCACTGCTTAAAGCCTCATACACACTAGTAGGTTTTCTTTTGTTCAACCCAGCATTGCCGAACGATAAAAAAACTGACAGCTCCGGTTGGAGCCACTGTAATAACTATTCAACGTTAGTACAGTGATCTCCCATGCTGTTCTATTGTGCTCTGACAGGGGGACAATGTAAAGTAGTGAATATACAGCTTGTATAACAGTGTAAATTTGCTGTCCCCTCAAAATAACTCAACACAGCCATTAATGTCTAAACCGCTGGCAACAAAAGGGAGTACACCCCTAAGTGAAAATGTCCAAATTGGGCCCAATTAGGCATTTTCCCTCCCCCGTGTCATGTGACTCATTAGTGTTACAAGGTCTCAGGTGTGAATGGGGAGCAGGTGTGTTAAATTCGATGTTATCGCTCTCTCTCTCATACTGGTCACTGGAAGTTCAACATGGCACCTCATGGCAAAGAACTCTCTGAAGATCGGAAAAAAATAATTGTTGCTCTACATAAAGATGGCCTAGGCTATAAGAAGATTGCCAAGACCCTGAAACTGAGCTGCAGCACAGTGGCCAAGACCATATAGCGGTTTAACAGGACAGGTTCCACTCAGAACAGGCCTTGCCATGGTCAACCAAGGAAGTTGAGTGCACATGCTCAGCGTCATATCCACAGGCTGTCTTTGGGAAATAGACCTATGAGTGCTTCCAGCGTTGCTGCAAAGGTTGAAGGGGTGAGGGGCTAGCCTGTCAGTGCTCAGATCATACGCCGAACACTGCATCAAATTGGTCTGCATGGCTGTCATCCCAGAAGAAAGCCTCTTCTAAAGACGATGCACAAAAAAGTTTGCAAACAATTTGCCGAGGATAAGCAGACGAAGGACATGGATTACTGGAACCATGTCCTGTGGTCTGATGAGACCAAGATAAACTTATTTGGTTCAGATGGTGTCAAGCGTGTGTGGCGGAAACCAGGTGAAGAGTACAAAGACAAGTGTGTCTTGCCTACAGTCAAGCATGGTGGTGGGAGTGTCATGGTCTGGGGCTGCATGAGTGCTGCCAACACTGGGGAGCTACAGTTCATTGAGGGAACCATGAATGCCAACATGTACTGCGACATACTGAAGCAGAGCATAATCCCCCTTCTTTCAGAGACTGGGCTGCAGGGCAGTATTCCAATATGATAAGGACCCCAAACACAACTCCAAGACGACCACTGCCTTGCTAAAGAAGCCGAGGGTAAAGGTGAAGGACTGGCCAAGTATGTCTGCAGACCTAAATCCTATTGAGCATCTGTGGGCAGCCTCAAATAGAAAGTGGAGGAACACAAGGTCTCTAACATCCACCAGCTCCATGATGTCGTCAGGGAGGAGTGGAAGAGGACTCCAATGGCAACCTGTGAAGCTCTGGTGAATGCCATGCCCAAGAGGGTTAAGGCAGTGCTGGAAAATAATGGTGGCCACACAAAATATTGACACTTTGGGCCCAATTTGTACATTTTCACTTAGGGGTGTACACGCTTTTGTTGCCAGCAGTTTAGACATTAATGGCTGTGTGTTGAGTTATTTTGAGGGGGCAGCAAATGTACACTGTTATACAAGCTGTACACTCACTACATTGTAGCAAAGTGTCATTTCTTCAGTGTTGTCACATGAACAGATATAATAAAATGTTTACAAAAATGTGAGAGGTGTACAATATAATTATGTGTAACTATAGCATGCCTGGGCTTCTTCTTTAAAGGTCTAGAACAGGCATGTCTAAAGTCTGGCCCATGGGCAAATTGCGGCCTGCATTCCGGTTTCTTTTGTGGCCCCAAACGAATGTCCGAGCGTCGGGGCCACTAAAGATATTTATGCTGGCTGCCTTGGAGGGGAGTACATACAGGAGTATTTCCTGTTTACACGGCAGCCTCTGCAATAGGAAGTCCCGTATCCTGCGCTGCCATTGGACGACTGTTCTGCCCATCAAATGAGGCGGGAGGCTGTTCTGTCCACAAACGGAGGCCACCGAGAAAACAGGAGTTTCTCCTGTATGTAATCTGTTGGTGCTAGTCCCGCCCCCTCCCTGTCCCCTCCGAGGCTGTGTTGATGGCAATGGTGAGTCTGCATTCATGGCAATGGTGGGGCTGCAGCATTCATGGCAATAGGGGTGCTGCTGCATTCATGGCAATGGTGGGTCTGCTGCATTCATGTCAATGGTGGGTCTGCTGCATTCATGGCAATGGTGGGTCTGCTGCATTCATGTCAATGGTGGGTCTGCTGCATTCATGGCAATGGTGGGTCTGCTGCATTCATGGCAATGGTGGGTCTGCTGCATTCATGGCAAAGGTGGGTCTGCTGCATCCATGGCAATGGGGGGTCTGCTGCATTCATGGCAATGGGGGGGCATGCTGCATTCATGGCAATGGTGGGTCTGCTGCATTCATGGCAATGGTGGGTCTTCTGCATTCAAGGCATTGGTGGGTCTGCTGCATTCATGGCGATGGTGGGTCTGCTGCATCCATGGCAATGGGGGGTCTGCTGCATTCATGGCAATGGGGGGGCATGCTGCATTCATGGCAATGGTGGGTCTGCTGCATTCATGGCAATGGTGGGTCTTCTGCATTCAAGGCATTGGTGGGTCTGCTGCATTCATGGCGATGGTGGGTCTGCTGCATTCATGGCAATTGTGGGGCTGCTGCATTCATGGCAATGAGGGTGCTGCTGTATTTATGGCAATGGGGGGCTGCTGCATTCATGGCAATGGGGGGGGGGGCTGCTGCATTCATGGCACTGGTGGGGCTGCTGCATTCATGGCAATGGTGGGGCTGCTGCATTCATGGCAATAGTGGGGCTGCTGCATTTATGGCAATGGTGGGTGCTGCTGCATTCATGGCAATGGTGAATGCTGCTGCATTCATGGCAATGGTGGGTACTGCTGCATTTATGGCAATGGTGAGTGCTGCTGCATTCATGGCAATGGTGGGTCTGCTGCTTTTATGGTAATGATGGGTCTGCTGCATTTATGGCAATGGTGGGTCTGCTGCATTGATGGCAATGGTGGGTATGCTGCATTCATGGCAATGGTGGGTGCTGCTGCATTCATGGCAATGGTGGGTGCTGCTGGATTCATGGCAATGGTGGGTCCTGCTGCATTCATGGCAATGGTGGGTCTGCTGCATTCATAGCAATGGTGGGGATGCTGCATTCATGGCAATGGGGGTGCTTAATTCATGGTGCTGCAGATGGGCACTGACCCTTATTTTGCTTCACAGTTCTTTATTTGAAATTTACTTTTTTCCTGAAACTTCCCTCTTAAAGTGAAGGAGTGCGTTATACGCCAATAAATACAGTATATACAAATAACACGCCCAAGCTCATCTCTTCACCACACACAGCCACAAAGGCAAGAGAATTCTTCTTGGGAAGTGTATTAGTGCTCGGACGAACACACTTAGACCGAATTTTAATGGTTCAAAGAATGTCAGGCAAAATGGTCAGCCCTCACGCATGTTCACTTCATTAAATCTGGCCCTCTTTTGAAAAAAGTTTGGACACCCCTGGTCTAAAAGCTTGCCTTCTGCATTGTAAGTTAATGAGGGGAAAAATGAAAATTTTTTTGTTTTTCTAAACAAAATGCAGCATGTGGCATCAGGCACTTTCGATTGCGGCATGAAAGTCAGGTGTCGCAGCTGGCACTGTAATGATGCGATAAACGAACAACCAAACATTTTTGTTCAGTTTTCAACTCGTCTATGGTCTGCCTAAGCCTGTCTAGTGGGGCAGACTTGTTTTGAACTTGTTCAGAAATGCTTGCAGTCTGCCATGACATCTTTTCCTTAAGCAGCACATACACGATAATCTTTTCATTCAACCAGCTGGTTGAACGAAAAAAAACTGACCTGATTCCCCCTTCCACACATTAGATGTGGGTGGGGGAATCCTCCCCACTGAGCTTTTGTATTCTGCCATGGGGAGACTTCCCTGCTGTCAGAATACATGAATCAGAGCTTGCAGGCTATAGGGAAAATCTGACAGGGTGGTTGCACAGAAGTTGATAGGTAGATCAATTTCTGCACAACCACAGTGCCCATACATCGATCAAAGTTTGTCCGGTCCCTGCTGAACCAGCCAAATTTTTTATCCATACATGGGTAGATTAAGAAAGACTTAAAAAGCATTTAAAAAAAATATAAGATAATAATCATCTCTAAGGCTTAATGTACACGGGATGTTTTACAACCTCCCCTAAACGATACAACTTTACAGATAGTAACCGATGTTTAAAAACGTCTGTTTTGCCATGTTTACATGCTGCATTTAGCCGCGTTTGAAGTGTTTTTTTTTTCAAATAGTCAAAAATTAAAAACACCTGTAAATGAAATGTGGCTAAATGTGAGTTACCGCGTTTACACGCATTTACATGCTGTTACAGGCATTTGGCATTTCAAATGCCTCTGAACATCCCTTCTGAACACATTTTTTGGCGAAAACGACTATAAACGACCCTGTATACATGTACTGATAAGATAACATAGAAGAGAGGTCAGGGGCAGCTAAAAAAAAATGCCCAACTGCTCCTAAATGTCCATTTACCAGCAGCAGTGTACATGAAGCCTAAAGCATCAGCACTAGTTCTAGAGTGGTCTGCTGGAGAATTGTTACTTGTGCATTAAAATGGAATACAAATATCTGGATTATATTTGTTTTCATTCATATATTTTTCTAATCTAAACAACGAAAGAAACAATTGTCTCTGCTACACAGACATGCTTGGCCAAATTAAATGTTCTTTAAACTGGAACACTAGCATATAAGCCACGCTTTAATGAAATAAATAGGGTAGAAGAACAATTACTTATACATACATACACACACACACACACTATGTATATACAGTATATATACAGTAGCATTTGTGCATATAATTTCTCAAAATACATTTATTCTGTGGAAAGGTCTATTTTTTTTAAGCTAGGTACATCTCTATACCTAAGACAGGACAAGACCGACCCTTGATAATGTTTGTTAATATTTTCACTTAGCAAAGTTAGTTTACCCCTTGTCTAAATGTTCTTAGAGAGATCTCAGGGCCTTGCTTTGGGGATACGGACGACATCTACATTTACTCTCCTCTACTTCCCTACTGACGATTGCAGCTCTACATTATTGGTACAAGAAAGGCATACAGACCCTCCTATCCTCAGACCCTTCTCCACTCACTTCCCTATTTGACCACCCCGCACTCCCTCAGGATGAAGGCTCTACCACAATCGGCCCATATTCCCGCTCTATATGGCCTGTAGCGAGATCATTTGTAAACCCTACCTCTGGTGCACCCATCCTCCCAAATACACAAGGTAATTGGCTCACAGCTCTCCGTATATCCTCCTATTGCTCCGACCTGTTCTCTACATCTAAAATCCACAGACCCTTAACGGAATTTGAACAACTGTGTTCCCTCACGGAAACCCCCAGACATTTACTTTCCACCCTTTACACGATACAAATTACACTACTACATAACCGACCCCCCTCATACACCAAGAAGTGGGCCACGGATCTGGGAAGGGAACTTCATTCAGAGGATTGGCAAAAATCATATTACTTTACGCATAAATCTTCAATTTCCTGTTATATACAGGAAAAAAATTTTTAACTTCTTTCCCGATGGTATAGGGACCCCCAATCCCTCAACAAAATTTTCCCTTCAGTCCCATCCTCCTGTTGGAGCTGTGGCTCAGAAGATGGAAGCTACCTACATATATGGTGGGACTGCTCATCTATTCAACCACTTTGGTCCCAGGTTTTCTCCATTTACAGTAGTCTCTATGATCAATCCCTGCCACCCTCCCCAGAAATTGCATTACTATCCATGCTCCCTGGTCCCATCACTTCACAGAAACGCTCTCTTTTACGCTTTTTTTTATCGGCTGCCAGGCAGATCATACCCTTATTTTGGAAAACCCCCACTAGACCCCCACTTACTTTGTGGGTGATGACAATGAATGACATTATGCGCATGGAGGAAAGGTTGGCCTTGGATAATGATACTTTTGATAAATTCAAAACTCTATGGCTCATCTGGATTGAATACTCAACATCAGACGCCTTGAAAACTTTACTGACCACTCGAGATTAGACACAACTGTCCATCTTTAATACCTCTTGTATATACTGCCGTGCCAAGGCCCACTCCACGCCCCTTCCCCTCCTCTGTATCCTATACCTCCTCTTCTTTTTCCTTCCGCTTTTCTTTTCTTTCTCCTTGCTTTTCTGAACTCTGATATGACCTTATAGTCAGTGATTACAGTCTCTCCTAGACTAATTTATAGGTCTTCATAGACAGTTTATTACTATATCATATTGCCGGTTGATGATAGTCCCCTTTCACGCAAGATTTAACCAAACATTGTACACTGGACTAAGAAATATTCAATGATGTCTTTGTCATCAATAACTGACTACCAATGACTGTGTATAAATATTCTTTGATATTGTTAATAAAATATATTTGACACTAAATGTTCTTAGAGCGAAAGAGTGAAAGAGAATTAATCTCTGAAAAAAAATGTAAAAAAAAAAAATATATATATACTATATAGAGCTTACTTAATGTTATTATATATTTTCCTTGAAGGACATTATTATTATACAGGATTTATTTAGCATTTGCATAGTGCTTTAAAACCTACCTGGTTTCATATGCCCCATTATGATGTTTCTTTCAGATAAAAATTGAAAAACGAGGCTGCACGGAAATTCCGCTGGTAACACTATTATGTGTAGCTGGCTGTTGACACAGTCCTCATCCTTAGACCACCCCCCAACATGTTTCGCCCCTCTTAGGGCTTTATCATAGAGGTTTCTTTCAGAGTGTTTTCACTTGATGCATGAAATGTTACCACAAACCAGAAAGCTTGTTCCTAAAAGCTGAATTCCCAAGTCCAGATTGTCTCTTTAGGATAACTGAATGTTTAATTCTAGAAACTGAATTAAAATAAGAAGCAAAAAAAACACCTCTGATGTAAACCCAAAATATATACTTACCTTTCTCCCAATCCCCTCTGACATGTTCCACAAACACATTACACCCTTCTTACTGACAGGAAAATATTATATGTACCCCCTACGTTAGGAATATTATGCTGTTGTCATTTCCTTAACCGTGCGGGAACTACATTTTGGATGTTTTAAATAGATTTTTCCACATTGCACATCCTATATGTATCAAGGTCTTCGCTGCTCTTCCTTTCTATAAACATATAAACATATTTTATATACAGAGGGTAAAATAAGTATTAAAAACATCACCATTTTTCTAGGTAAATATATTTCTAAAGGTGCTATTGACATTAAATTTTCACCACATGTCGGTAACAACCCATGCAATCCATACAAACAATGAAACCAAAACAAATAAGTTCAGCAATTAAGTTATGTGTAATAAAATGGAATGAAACACAGGAAAAAAGTATTGAACACATGAAGAAAGGGAGATTCAAAAAGGCAGGGAAAGCCAAGACACCAGCTGAAATCTATCAGTAATTAGAAAGCAATCCTTCCCCTTGTCAGCGCAAATTAATATCAGCTGGTTCAGTCTCAACTGATGGCCTATAAAAAGGTGTCTCATTACCAAGTTGTCGCACAAGAAACATCTCATGATGGGTAAAATCAAAGAGCTTCTCCAGACCTTTGCAACCGTATTGTTGCAAAACATACTGATGCCATTAGTTACAGAAGGATTTCTAAACTTCAGAATTTTCCAGTGAACACTGTTGGGGCCATAATCCGGAATAGAGAAGAACATCGTTTTACCATAAGCCGGTCACGACCAGTTGCCCCTCGCAAGATTTCAGAGGAGTGAAGAGAATTATTAGAAGAGTTGTCCAAGAGCCAAGGACTACTTGTGGAGAGCTTCAGAAAGACCTGGAATTAGCAGGTACAATTGTTTCAAAGAAAACAATAAGTAATGCACTCAACCGCCATGGCCTGTATGCACGCTCAACAAACAAGGCTCCATCACTGAAGAAAAAGCATGTTGAAGCTCATTTAAAGTTTGCTGCACAACATTTAGACAAGCCTGTGAAATACTGGGAGACTATAGTTTGGTCAGATGAGGCCAAAATTGAACTACTCGGATGCCATAATACACACCATTGAAGGTCAAATGGCACTGCACATCACTCGAAAAACACCATACCAACAGTGAAGTTTGGAGATGGGAACATCTTGGCGTGGGGCTGTTTTTCAGCATATGGTACTGACAAACTTCATATCATTGAAGGAAAGATGAAAGGAAAAATGTACCAAGACATTCTTGATAGAAATCTGCTGCCATCTACCAGGATGATGAAGATGAAACAAGGGTGGACATTTCAGCAAGACAAAGATCCCAAACATAAAGCCAAGGAATCTCTCAATGGGTTTCAAAAAAAGAAAATAAAGCTGCTAGAATGGCCCAGCCAATCACCTGACTTGAATACAATAGAAAGTCTATGGAAAGAACTAAAGATCAGAATTCACAGAAGAGATCCATGGAACCTTCAAGATTTTAATACTGTTTCTGTGGAAGAATGGGCCAAAATCACACTTGAGCAATGCATGCAACTAGTTTCTCCAAACAGGAGACGTCTTGAAGCTGTCATTACCAACAAAGGATTTTGTACGAAGTATTAAATATATTTCAGTTAGCATGTTCAATACTTTTTCCCTGTGTCATTCCAAGTTATTACACATAACTTAATTCCTGAACTTGTTTTGCTTTCTTTGTATGTAAGGACTGCATGGGTTGTTAGCAACATGTGGTGAAAATGTCATGTCAATAGCACCTTTAAAAGTACATTTACCTAGAAAAATGGTGACGTGTTCAATACTTATTTTACCCTCTGTATATATATATGCACGCATGTTTCCTGTGTTTAGAACAGTCTGACAGCAAAATGACATTTCAAAGGAAAAAAAGTCATTTGAAAATACTCGCGACTATTAATGAATTGCCGGTCCAACAATACACATAAAAGTTCATTGATAAAAACGGCATGGGAATTCCCCACAGGGGAACCCCCAACCAAAATTAAAAAAAAAAATTAAAAAAAATAGAAAAAATAAAATAAAAAAAAAGGCCCTTCAGGTCTGGTATGGATAGTAAGGGGAACCCCGGACAAAAAAAAAATGGCGTGGGGTCCCCCCTTAAAATCTATACCAGACTCTTACCCGAGCACGCAACCTGGCAGGCCGCAGGAAAAGAGGGGGCGATGAGAGAGCGCACCCCCCTGAACCGTACCAGACCACATGCCCTAAACATTGGGAGGGTGCTTTGGGGTAGCCCCCCAAAACACCTTGTCCCCATGTTGATGAGGACAAGGGCCTCATTCCCACAACCCTTGGCCGGTGGTTGTGGGGGTCTGCGGGTGGGGGGGCTTATCGGAATCTGGAAGCCCCCTTTAACAAGGGGACCCCCAGATCCCGGCCCTCCCCCCTATGTGAAATGGTAAGGGGTTACTTGTACCCCTACCATTTCACAAAAAAACTGTCAAAAATGTTAAAAATGACAAGAGACAGTTTTTGACAATTCCTTTATTTAAATGCTTCTTCTTTCTTCTATCTTCTTTCTTCTATCTTCTATCTTCCTTCGGTTTTTTCCTCCATCTTCTTCTTCTTCTGGTTCTTCCTCCGGTGTTCTCGTCCAGCATCTTGCCCCGCTGCGTCGGCGTCTTCTTCCCTTCTTCTCCTCGGGCCTCTCCGCATCCTTGATGGCATGGAGGGAGGCTCCCGCTGTGTGACGCTTCTCTCTTCATCTTCTTCTTTTCATCTTCTTGTCTTCATCTTCTTTTCGGCCGCTCCGCATCCATGATGGCATGGAGGGAGGCTCCCGCTGTGTGATGCTTCTTCTCTTCTGATGGTTCTTAAATAACGGGGGGGGGCGGGGCCATGTTGTGCCATGTTGAACTTCCAGTGACCAGTATGAGAGAGTTAGAGCGATAACCACCAAATTTAACACACCTGCTGCCCATTCGCACCTGAGTCCTAGCACTAACAAGTCACATGACACCGGGGAGGAAAATGGCTACTTGGGCCCAATTTGGACATTTTCACTTAGGGGTGTACTCACTTTGGATGCCAGCGGTTTAAACATTAATGGCTGTGTATTGAGTTATTTTGAAGGGACAGATCATTTTCTCTGTTATACAAGCTCTACACTCACTACTTTACATTGTAGCAAAGTGTAATTTCTTCAGTGTTGTCACATGAAAAGATATAATAAAATATTTACAAAAATGTGAGGGGTGTACTCACTTTTGTGAGATACTGTATATATAAATATATAATCTCAGAAACCAGGCCTCTGAATGTTGTGCCCATAATGCAAAGCTTTTCAAAAGGACATACATGAGGGAAAGGTCAGGCTGGCAGATTGTTTAAAGTGTTTAATTCAATTTGACACAATTACCCTCAGTGGCTATGTGGCTCAGGAAGGTGGAAGAGCTGAATCGACTGGAAAACCTGGTTTGGACAGAAAGGCAAAAACAAGAGAAATATAAAGAAATATGGTCCTTTATCAATTCAGAGGAAGGAAGGACTCTCATTGATGAGAATCCAGATGGTTGAGGAATGAAGGAACTATACCCTTTAATTAGCTGGAGCTCGGGATGGAGTATAACATGCAACTTTTGTTGTTACCCCTTGCAGGTGGGGGGCAGATGGGGAGGGGAGAGGGGAGGGAGGAGAGGAGGAAGAATATTAATAGTAATATTTGGTGTGGGGGTCTTTTTTTCTTCGTTCTTTTATTTTTTACATATACCCCCCCTTTTTTTTTTCTTCTCTTCGGTTATATGTCTGTGGGACCCTGAATCTGGGGTCAGGTTTTCCTAAGTATATGACCGGGGGGAGGAAATAATGTTATTTAACAAGTCGATGGGATAATTTGGCGGTAACTAAATGGAGCTGTAGATTGCTACCCTGCAAGACAGATACGATTTGCCAAGGGTAAGACTGTTTTGGTATGAACATCTAGGATGTTGCTGATATGGCACAAAGATTTAAAGTTGAACTTTATGTAAAAAATCATATTATATTGTACAAGTTTAGAAATGCTGAACTGACTGAAATCCTGAGTGATGTCACCTCTGCCCGGCCAATGAGAGCAGCTGGCCGTTAATACCCAGAAGCTAGTCATCCGAAAATGTCAGGAGCTCCAGGACATCACATTGCTGGACTGAAGGTGAGTATAGTTCCACTTTAAGTTTCTATTGCAGTACCGTGAGGCTATCCGTAAAGTTAGAGTATAAAGAAAGGAGATCAGAGGAGATGCTGGAGAGTGTACGTGATACGTAGACCTACATGTGTTCATAACCCTTGGGTAAATCTCATTGTATAAAGAGGATCTAGATCTCATATTGCAGCTGAAGGTCCCCATATCAAAGAACTGCAGTGAGTTGGCAAGCCATAGTTTTTCTATCTCAATATCAGAGAATGCTAGAGAATGGATTTAAGGGCCAAAAGAACAGTTTTCACCATTCTGTGGTTTCCTTTCTCCCCATATAAACTGTAGCAAATCTTGCTGAAATTTCCTAAGATGTAACATGGGAACAGTTTATTTTTTAAGGTTAAGTCATGCCTCTGAACCATGCTCAAGTGAAACACACTTAATAAAACACACAGAGGCCACATACAAACAACTCTCAAACCATAACAGAAGGGACATGACTTAAATCACATCTTCACATTTTTTTGGCGGAAGCTCAAAGCTTTCAATTAACGTAGTGTTAAAACAATTGCTATGCATCAATAGCACTTCAGCTGAACATTAATTAAGCATGTTCATAAAAAATATAATCAGTTAATCCCTTACAATGTCACTACTTCAAAGGCATTGGTGTAAGAACTTCATAATCTCATTTTAATTGAAGTTCACTTTATGCATTCATATAGTCTAGAGTTGAGAAATACACCATATTTTGTAATCTTACGCTTATCTGAAAATTCTGTTTGTACCTAATCCCAGAAAGAAAAGTGTGGACTAACTAATTACAAAGAGTAACCTGGTTTCATTTAATTGTCAGTCTCCATATGATTCTTTACAACCAGGAGTACTAATGATACAGATGATGACTTCATTAAACGTAAAGCAAGCCCAAAGCAATATGAAGGTTCTTCTCACATAGCACCTTCAAGTACGGCAACTCTTTGTATATTATAACAACCAAATGAAAGCAGCAAATCAGAAAATAAAGGTTATAGCTCGATGGATGTGATTTAAAACCTCATCCCCATACAAATTACCATATATCTATTAAGGGTATAACACGGTTAATTCTGTGATCTTATGACTCCAGAATAATGGAACCCCCCTCCTCCAGCTGACCCAACTTAGGCATTAGAAAGGAAGTATTTTTTTGCATTTCACCCAAGCCATAACAAAGAACATGATATGGAAGTGTGAAAACTGATTTACTTTAAAGGAAAAGTTTACCTTTGGAAACATGTTACATATTCCACCTGATTTTAGGGTGGAACATGTTACATGTTTCCAATGCTGCAGCCACCACCCGCTGTCCCTCCTCCCAGTGGCAGAAGTACAGGGAGAAGTTCCCCGTACTAGCTGTCACTGTTTGAAACACAGTGCGGCCGTGCAAGGCTCCGCCCACACGGACGCATCATTCAGACACACAGCTACGTGTGTCTGAATGAACTACAAATCCCAAAACCTTAGCGGCTGTTGGCTTGTAGTTGTCAATGAACTACCACGGCGCTGTGGAGCGATCTGCTGATTGCTGGTGCAATGCTTTCCAGGCTCCTGCAACAAAAATAATAAATGCACATTTTTTTTACCTGCAAAAAAAATGTGCATTTATTTTATTTTTTTTAAATGTGAACTTATCCTTTAATAATAATTTACATTGTGACACAAGATTTACCGCAAATCTTTACCCCTACTGGCTTTGCCACTACTTCTGTGATGACAGGATACTGTTTTTATTGAGCTTTATTTTTCGTTATGTCTCACCTGAGAATTTTTTGTTTTGCCCCACAACTACCAATCGTACTGCCAAGTAATTATCCAGTAGGAGTCTTAAAGTGGTTGTAAACCCTTACCCAGTGAAGTGACTAGCCTCAGGTGATACAGAGATTTAAAAAAATACTCCTACATACGTTATTCCTGTTTACCTAAAGCCTTCTCTTCTCTACATCAGTTCAAAGTGTAGAATTTGCACAGCATTTGAAAATGGATACCTCCCCCCCCCCTTGCACAATCTCATATGGAAACATGCACAGCTGAGGCTGTCTATCAAATGCTGTGTGCTGGAGCTCCCCTCCACCTACCTCTTGATCTCTTGGAGTCAGCACATTCTGTCAGAAATGGCTCATCCAAATAGCAGAGGATTGAGGCAGCAGGCAGAAATCACAGAGGTTTACAACCACTTTACAGTGGGCCCAATTTGGAGATTTTCACTTAGGGGTGTACTCACTTTTGTTGCCAGTGGTTTAGACATTAATGGCTGTGTGTTGAGTTATATTTGAGGGGACAGCAAATTTACACTGTTATACAAGCTGTACACTCACTACTTTACATTGTAGCAAAGTGTCATTTCTTCAGTGTTGTCACATGAAAAGATATAATAAAATATTTGCAAAAATGTGAGGGGTGTACTCACTTTTGTGAGATATGTATATTCAACCCGTCTGCGCAGGTTAAAGTGAGTGGGTTTTTTTTCTTCCCCTATTATGATAGTAGATGGAACTTTACAAGGGTGCAATTTTCCCTGTTCATTTTTATCCTGGCCCTTGAACTATTTTTATGTAGAGTATGACCAAATCCAAGCATTATGGGAAAACACAAAAAGCAGCAGATTACGCAGATGAAATGCTATATTTTTATCCAACCCAATCGCCTTTCTTTCCGAAACCTACTGACAGAATACTCACTGTATGGCCAACTCTCAAATTTGTGAATCAATTATCAAAAATCAGAAGATCTTAACATATCCATCCCAGAAGAGGTCCTGCAAGAGCTTAAAGAGTAACTCCACTTTCATGGGGAAAAGAAATAGCAAATAAAAAAAATGATATAGCGTATATAATTGCGACAGTCAAGTCATATTGTAATTTGTTGTTATTAAAAATTACCCTTTACTTTTCAATCATCAGCGCTGTAATTTTATGCAAAATGCAATGCAATATGACTACCTGGAGGCATTCTGTTTCTGTGGGGGGATTCTGCCCCCCCCCCCCAGAAACATAATTTCCTGCTTATCTGATTGGCTTACTGATTTTCCCAGAAGTCTGCACCAAAATACCAGTCCGATTTTGAGCAACCCCTGCAACATAAATGTCATTTTAGTTAGATACTCTCAAAGGGAAATCACTTCTAAAGGGATGCAGACCCTGCCACTTTCCTCATTGAAGCCCTGCATGGGGGCAGAGCCCAGCGGCAAATTCAAAAAGTGCAAAAAACAAAACACATACAGTAATGTAATCTGTAAGATTACAGTGTACTGTATCAAATAATTTCACCTCCCTTTTGCCCCTAATGCTTTGTCCAATGTCCTGCATGCAGTTTTATATTATGCCATTCTTTCTGCCTGGAAACTTGAGAATGTCCATGGCACCCAAAAAGCATCCCTTTACGTCAAAAGTGAGTTATTCTTAAGAATTACAAGCCTACAATATAAAACGCCAAATTTCTATGCAAAACAATGTACCACTTTGAGACGCAAAAATCTGACATAATCATACCGCTAGGGAGGTTAAGGAGCACTTTACCTTTAAATGGTTTAAATCGACCATTATAGTAGATATTTGGGGAAAAACGCCCACCCCCCCTTCCCATCCTGAAACAAATTAAGAAAGATCTCATCCAGTGGCAATGAAATAGGCTTTCCTGGTTTGGCAGAAACAACGCCTTGAAGATTAATATCTTGTCCTGATTGCTATATTTGCTTCAAACTCTGCTGATCCAAATGTCATCTATCTTTTTTTTAGGGCAACCCACCACGCCTTTAACCAATTCTTAGGGGCCAATAACACTCCGAAATTAAAATGATCTAACCTTAGACCCAGGAAAGAAAAAGGGAGAATAACTACACCTTGCGACTCATTATATTATACAGCACACAATCTCACGGGAGTAATTGACTGGTGCCGTCACAGCAATACTGAATATGTACTGCGTGATACTAAGCATGCGATATTTGGATCACGTAACTAATTTCATCCAAATATCGAATAGGCTATTGAAAATGTCAATTTATTATCACTTTATTTCGTAATGATGGAAAAAATACAAAACACTGAACTGATCTCAAAGTAAATTTACTAACAGAAATTGTCAGGTCTAGTCACTTGCTATTTAACAAATGTATAAAATTACTGGTTGCTTGTTAAGGGGGCGGCACCCACTAGCATCCTAACAATCTGTTTCTCATCACTTTACTGCTCATTCAACTGTAATCTGGGGATTCCCAACTGACATGAAAAGGAGCCCAGAAAGCTTAAAAAAAATGGGAAAATCAGTAAGCCAATCAGATAAGCAGGAAATTATGTTTCTGGGGGGGGGGGGCAGAATCCCCCCACAGAAACAGAATGCCTCCAGGTAGTCATATTGCATTGCATTTTGCATAAAATTACAGCGCTGATGATTGAAAAGTAAAGGGTAATTTTTAATAACAACAAATTACAATATGACTTGACTGTCGCAATTATATACGCTATATCATTTTTTTTATTTGCTATTTCTTTTCCCCATGAAAGTGGAGTTACTCTTTAAGCTCTCACAGGACCTCTTCTGGGATGGATATGTTAAGATCTTCTGATTTTTGATAATTGATTCACAAATTTGAGAGTTGGCCATACAGTGAGTATTCTGTCAGTAGGTTTCGGAAAGAAAGGCGATTGGGTTGGATAAAAATATAGCATTTCATCTGCGTAATCTGCTGCTTTTTGTGTTTTCCCATAATGCTTGGATTTGGTCATACTCTACATAAAAATAGTTCAAGGGCCAGGATAAAAATGAACAGGGAAAATTGCACCCTTGTAAAGTTCCATCTACTATCATAATAGGGGAAGAAAATAAACACAATCCATACCAGGCCCTTTAGCTCTGGTGTAACTTTTAAGGTGAACCCAAAAAAAAATTCTTGAGATCCCCTACCAATTCCATACCAGACCCTTAACCGAGCATGCAGCCTAGCTGGACAAGAAAGGGAGGACGAGTGTGTGACCTCCCCTCCTGAACCATACCAGGCCACATGCCCCCAACGTGGTAGGGTACATCCCATGTTGATGAGGACAAAGGCCTCTTCCCCACAACCCTGGCCCAGTGGTTGTGAGGGTCTGAAGACGGGGAACTTATCGAAATCTGCAAGCCTCCTTTAACAATAAGGGGTTCCCAAGATACCGCACCCTAATGGGAATAAGTGTGAGGTACATAGTATTCCTTTACATTCACAAAAAAAAGCATGAACTTTAGAAAAATAAACGCCCAAACATTGTCAATCATGTTGACAGTGCCAGGGAAGCAACGGGATTGAAGGTACATCTCTGGGTCCTCATCGCTAGATAAGAAAGAGGCGGGGTGACCCAGGTGAGATTATTGATGGCTCTTTGTTTACTTTAGCGGAGGGGACTCGGAGATACTTCCTTCTTGCCAAATTACATCTCTGGGTCCTGCTGCTAAAGTAAACAAAGGGGCGTGGTCACCCATGTGACATTATTGAACAAATATGGACATGCCCATTTTGGGTCAATTACATCACTCGGGTGACCCCGCCCCTTTGTGTACATTAGCAGCATGGATCAGGAAACATCTTCAAATGCAAGGAAAGGAAGGATCGGTCGTGTCTTGGCATTGGTTGAGGTTTTTTCTTTTGAGCGGATCGGTCATTGACGTGGACCTACATCGCTTAACGACATTATTGACAATGGATGTACAACGTGGAACAATTTTTTAAATGTTTATGATTAAAGGTCAAACATTTTGGTGTTTTCATTTCTAGGGTACATTCTATTTTTTTTTTGTTAATAGTACCCCTTACTTAACACAGGGGTGGTTTCTAAGGGGGTGTCCAGATTCCGATAGGCCCCCCACCCACAGACTCCCACAACTACCAGGCCAGGGTTGTCGGAAAGAGGCCTTTGTTCCCATTATTATAGGGGCATGGTGCTTTGCCATAGATGTTTACCCCCAATGTTGAGGGTATTTGGCCTGGTATGGGGTGGGGAGGCAGCCAGGCTGCATGCTCAGATAAAGGTCTGGTATGAAATTTGGGTGGGATCTTACACCATTTTTTTTTAATTTGACATTGGGTCCTCCTTAAAATTCATACCAGACTCGAAAGGCCTGGTATGGATTGTGGAGGATCCCCCATGCCATATTTTGTAAAACACTGTCCTTGCTCTTTTGTTTACATTCACCTGTCAGACAGGAATCTCTGGCTGACAGTTGAATGAGCAGAGCAGGGATGTATAGTCACTGATTGTTAAGACGATAGCAAGTGCCGCCTCCTAACAACCAGCATCTCTGAGCTGGAACTATCACATTTAACATTACACAATGTTTTACTGCATCATGCAGTAAAACAAGGTGCAAAAAAGTACTGTAAAACAAATACATTAAAGGAATGCATTATTTCAGAAGCGTTTTTGTTAAATTGCTTACATTACTGAAAAAAGTTATGCAATATTTTACTGCGAATTTTGAGCCCAATGTTCTTTATTTATTAGTTAGAGCAATAGCGATTTTAAAATTTTTACTGAAAAGAAAAGCAGTTTAGGAAATATTACAAAAAAGATTTTTTAAATTGGAATAAGTAACATTAAAATACTTTTTTTTTACTTGTGTGTTAAAGATAAAAAATACTTAACTAAACTCCCTAAGATCTTAGGTTCATTGCAGAGTTTGAATTAGTTTCAATCTGATGAGCAAGAATCACTCGGTCTCCTAACATGACTCTGTATGCTTAGATGTTCAGATGGTAAAAATGAGAGCTCAGAGCTGCCAAATGCACAGCTTTTTCTTGACCCTTAACTAACTCTACCAATCAAAGGGTCTGAGTGGTATGGTGTAGGTATGTTGGAGAGTATTTTATTATGCTCAACAAAAGTACCCTAAAAGCTAAATATCCTAAATACATCTATACTTCCATCTGACAAGGTTTTGCAACACAACAAACAGCAAATTATTTAGCAGAATAAAATTAGGAATTGTTAGATACCAATTATGATAGAGATTGTATGTATAATTTTTCTTGGGAGATCTAAGTCGTCTTATTAGCTTTTGTGGACCTTTTTAATTAGGTGTGCTTGGTATCTAAACATGTAACCATTTTTATGAAGTTAACTCCATTATAGCAGACATTATGAAATAAGTTAACAGTTAAGAATCGGAGATGTCTGAAAGCTCAGTTTTGGGTCAAAGCCAGATATGCAGATATATATTGCTCTTTAGATTTAAAGTGTATGTTGCCCCAACATTTTATATTTCTGATACAGTATGTGTCTGTTTTACCATGGATTTGTATTAAAATGTATCTAATTCTTCTTGCATTTCTCCCTTTGTGTGAAATTCCTGCCAGTCCCCCTGCTTTCCTATTTCAAACTGATCATGCTAGGCATGGTGGCACAACCTTCCCAGTGTGGTCATTTTTCTGGCTTTGTTGTGAGCACAGCATGCCTATCCTCCAATGGTCAGACTTATTTAAAACAATGAATATAAGATTTGGTGGCCCGGGTGTCTTATTAGCTTTGTGGACCTTAATTAGTTGTGTTTGGTGTCTGGTTCGCCTTCTCTGGCTGCCTAGCACAGCCATGAGATTCTTTTTGCTACCTGTGAACTCTGGGGAAAATGAGGGTGGATGCGTGTGTACCTTACACTCTCTACAAGGTTTGGGGTTCCCCAGACCTCCCTAAATTTTCATCTGTCTACTTATCAAATAATATTAGGTAGCCATGGGCTTTTTACTGGACATATAGTAGAAATAAAAACACTGATATGAAATCAAGAAATTTTATTTAAACATAAATAATACAAAAAAACAATTATTGGATACTGCAAAAATATAAAATATGTCTATTTTTAGGTTCACATAGATGTAGTGATCCAAAGGAATTCACATGTAAACTCTGCTTTTGTGATATCCCCTGTTTATTGTTTTTTTCTTTTTATTCATGTGTAAATATTATTTCCTGATTTTATATCAGTGTTACTGTTTCTTAGAAAGTCCAATATTATTTGATACGATATATACTGTTGTACACAGACATAGACGTATAGCACATAGTGTCTTGTTTGCAAACAGTTATATACAATATTAATATTTGTCTCTGATAAAAAATCTTCAAGTTGAAAGGAGGACACCTCCTATATCTGTTATTTTCTACCCTATTCTTTTCTAAAAGAGATTGAAGATGTTTACATTTTCCGTTTTACTAGGGACTCATCCCCGACCAGCTGCTCACACATGTGAATCTCAGTCCTTTCTTCCGTAAAGTAAAATAGAAATGGTAAATTTAGCTTTACCACTAGATGATTCTATCAGCAAGAACAGATGCAGTAAGAAAGAACATGCGGCACCTCTCATATTCGGCCACTTTCTGGAATTCTCAGTGCAATGTATGTTGTACTGCCTACCCCCTGGCAGAGACATTCTATTAATAAATGTCCACTTCCTTGCATCTTCATACATTACTAAGAGCCGCCTCACTAGACAATAGCAATATCCACATTTTTAGGAAGTTTTGGCTGAGCATCGACCCAGCATTTGAACATGGAGGGGGCAACTCTAGATGTCTGAACTTTACATCTAGCAGCTTTTTTTAAGTGATAGACTTACTAGAGCAAAAACAGCTATAATAGTTCAAAATAGGTACTTACTAAAGACAGACTTTTTTTTCCCTTTATAACTTTTAAAAGATAGAGGAAAAAAAATGCAAAACAACAATGTCTCTCCATGGGAATATTTAGAGAAGTTAATTTGTATCTAGAGGATATAAAAATAAATGTCTCCAGCCACCCTAAACAACACCATCAAAGATTGATAATACTAATTCATGAACAGAAAAAAATTATTTAGAAAAATATCTGTCAGTTTTGCACTGGGCGAGAACTCTAACTTGCATACATCTTGGCGATTGATGCCTTTTTATCATCATAGTTTAGTTTTTATTTAAACAGTACATTTCTTTGACTTCTCTCTTTGAACAGCTTGGCGATTTTTTAGCATATTTTCAGCCAAAGTAAAATTGATAAATAAGTCCCGAGTTGACAATTAGTATGATTGCGCATCCACTGAGTAAGGATCATTCCAAATAAAAATCTTACATCTCAGATTCATTTAGCCTTGATAACTGCCTTTTTGTATAAGGGCCCTACATTCCTGGACTACAGATTTGCCAAACAACAGCTTTAAATTCATGCAAAATTCCTAGGAGCATCAAAGAAAATGAAATATAGTTGAGGTATTTAACTAAATGTGACATGTCAAGAACTGTATCCTTGTTTGCGCTGAGCAGCTGCTCTAAGTTGGCTAACATGTAGCGCACTAGAACATAATGTAAGTCTTCCAAAGATGAAGCTGGCTGCCTCTATTGCTGTACTTCCTTTTGTAAAGATTATGAGTGCTACACTCCCAACAGGACCAAAATGACATTCCTAATGAATCATGGGGAGAAATTAAAATATGTATCCAAATCAGCTTCTGCAGATGTTAAAACACCATTAATGTTGACAAAATATCTATTCTGTTTGTATGATGCCTTGAGTAATGTCTTGTTTGTATACTGATCTTTGTAAAATAATGTTTGGACGTGAGCATTTGGTATTTTTAAGCTGTTGTCTAGCTTGGTGTTAGGCCCTGCCCCTAATATTGGTTTTCCGTGACAGCAATGTTGTCTAGCCTGGCACTAAGCCTTTCCCCTGAGGCTAAGCTATCTCTGAGAGCAATGTTGTCTAGCCCGACACTATGCCCTTCCCCTGAGGCTAAGACTCCACTGACAGTAATTTTGTCCAGCTTTGCACTGAGTCCTTCCCCTGAGGCAAAGCCTCCCCTGACACCAATGTTGTCTAGCCTAGGATCAAGTCCTTACCCTGAAGCTAAGCCCTCCCTGACAGCAATGTTGTCTGGCTTAGTATTGAGTGCTTCCCTTGAGGCTAAGTCTCCCCTGACAGCAATGTTGTCTAGCCTAGCACTGAGTCCTTCTCCTGAGGCTAAGCCTCTCCATTGTCTAACCTGGCACTAAGTCCTTCCTCTGAGGCTAATCCTCCTCTGGCAACAATGTTGTCTAACCTGGCACTAAACCCTTCCCTTGAGGCTGAGCCTTCCCTGACAGCAATGTTTTCTAGCCTGGCACTGAGTCCTGCCCCTGAGGCTAAGCCACACCTGACAGCAATGTTGTCTAGCCTAGCAAAAAGCCTTACATCGGAAGCTAAGCCTCCCCTGATAGCTATGCTGTCTAGACTGGGACTGAGTCCTTTCAATGAAACTAACCTTCCCTGACAGCAATGTTGTCTAGCCTAGCACTAAGTACTTCTACTAATGCTAAGCATCTACTGACAGCAATATTGATGTTGTCTAGCCTGACGCTAAGCCCTTCCCCTAATGCTGAAGCTCCCCTGACAGCAATGTGGTCTAGCCTGACATTAAGCCCTGGCCCTGATGCTAAGCATCTACTGACAACAATGTTGTCTGTCCTAGCACCAAGTCCTTCCCCTGATGCTCAATGTTGTCCAGTCTCTCACTAAGTCCTGTCTTTGGTGTTAGGCCTGCAAAGATAGAACTGTTGTCTATCTTGGCACCAAGCCCTGCCCCTGAAGTCATGCCTGCACAGACAGAACTTTTGTCTAGCTAGGCCTAAAGCTGTGCCCTTAAATCTACGCCTGCACAGACAGAACTGTTGTCTATCATGACACTGAGCCTTGTCCCAAAGCTAAACTGTGCTACTTTAACGGCACTGCCACACTAGCTACTGCACACATTGCTTTGATGAAGATTTGATGTCATTGTACACCTCCGTTAACTATGCACAGGGCTATCATTGACTGGGAGTCAAAAAGTGTCACATGCTCCTTTTTAGAATATTTCCTGAAACAAAACTTGTGACTTCAAAAGGGTTCATAGACCAGAAACAAAATACTATCCAGGAATTAAAGAGGAAGTAACCCCTGATGGGTTTTACTTCCTCTTTATTCCCCTGAAAAGTAAAAGCATAATGGGCATTGCATACTAGCCCATTATGTGGCACTTACTTGCAAAGGAAGCCTGCGATGTCCGCGATGTCCCCGCAGGTGGGAGCATCCATCTTTAACCCTCTTCCTTCCAGGGCCGCGGACTCCGGCTCTGTGACTGGCCGGAGCCTCATGACATCACTCCTGCGCATGCGAGCGGGAGCCGCCAGTCACGGCACACGCTGGGGAAGAAACAGAACGGAGGGCCGTTTCTTCACTGCGCATGCACCGATGACATCATAGACGCACTACAAGGTAAATATCTCCTAAACGGCACACGTTTAGGCGATAGTTTCAGTACATATAGGTAAGCCTTATTATAGGCTTACCTATATGTAAAAATGTCTCGGGGGGCTTACAACTACTTTAAATACATAAACATACCTAAAGGCAAAATATACCTCTATGATTATTGTCAATAAAAAAATATGTGTTTGTTAAGTTTAAATTGAATGTTTATAATACAGGATAATAATCAAACTTTTTTATACCAATCCAGATTTTAAGATTTCTTTTTTATAAGCGTATCATTACTAAATAAAGTATGTTTCATACTTCAGTCAATACATTTATACATTTATAAAGGTCAGAAATTAAGTGTGCCTAAACAGTATACAATAGATACTGTACATTCTGACAGCTTTATTTCCTCAGAAAGAACTGCGGATAAAACTGGATTAGCTGGACATGCTTATACAGTATATGTAGGAGGGGAAGGGGGTAATCTTTACTTTATTATGCAATGTTCTGTTTATTTTTTTCTGGGTTTATATTAATTTATTTGATAAACTATTACATTCACTTTTATAATAATGATGTAGCCACTGCCAAGAGCAATCAAAATTGGATAAAGCCGAATGGTTCATCGGCTGCTGGCAGACTAGATGTGGGGGGCTGTCTAAGGAAAACGAAGAAAAGAAAGGAACTGATTGCTTGGAGCTTCTGTCACACAAATAGAAGTCATGACTGGCTGTGTTCTCCATTGGTTGAGGGCAATGGAGACATTCCAGAGAAGACACCTGAAAATGGAGTAACTGAATATTATTGCTCCATGTACTTCATCTGTCTGTGCATAGAGAGCAAGCCTAAACATGGGGAAGGCCCAAAGTAATAGAAAAGTCCCTATCAGCAAGCAAGGAATCACTCACAGCAAGGAGCAGAGACCACTGAACATGAAATTGTATATTGCCTTTTTTGAAACAAACTGTTTTGTTCAGTATTAAACTGACATTTCATTGTGTAAGATTGTGCACACAGGTGTTAGGGCTCCACTTCCTCCCAATCTTTACTTTGCTCTGTTTCTACTCCCTTTCTAGAAAAGGAACATGGGAGACAATGAGTGGACAAAGAAAACATGGATTTCCAGGTGTCCGCCTCATTTAAAGTCCCAATTGTTCTTTTTTTTTCTTCATAATAACTAGGGATGGAAGCACATAGTTCTTATTTAGTTAGGTCTGATGATTATAACCATTTTTTGTAATTATTACTCCAATTTATTGTCCCGTTTCTTTTCCCCACTCTCTATAGGGTGCTGTACCCATAGGATGGGGTTATTATCTCCCATTCCTTGATATCTAGTCATCTTCTATGTTTGAACAGTGTGACACGCGATATGGTATAGGAGCAATTGTTCCCATCTCTTCCGGGAGCTGCGCCGCGTGCCGCTGGATCTCCTCCTCCCCCTTTTGGGGTGGGTGGACACCGTGCCGTGCCTCGACATCACGCCATCGGGGCTGGATGTGCGGTGTCACGTGGCGCCACACAGCCGGCGCTGTTTGTACACCTAGTGACTGATAGGAGGGATGTTTTTGGCATGAATTCTGGATGGCTTATCCGCCCAGTTGGTGACGTTGGTGGGCGTTGGGCGGCTGTGTCCTTATGGGCCCCACTCACAGGAGGCTGATTCCCTCTAGTGGTTCTTTTTAATTTATATGGTTCACCTTTTGTATCACTTTGGTCTGGAAGCTTTATGTTTCAGTCCCAGGTAATTTATATACTTTTCATTAACCGTTACTCTCTATTGGTACTATCAGATACTTTGTATTTATCTAACATTTCTCACAATTTCACTTCCCTGCTCTCCAACTCCCACCACCCTTGTTATCTATCTGCACCTGCTTGAACTGCATTGACACTTCCTATTATAATAACAACACTATCTATTCTGCCCTTTACTGAGTACAGGATACTTTGCACACTATATATATTAAACTATATTACTCTCATAGCAGTCCTTGTTTGGTTTTAGCATTTATGGTCATCATGATCAACTTTCACTTTTGGGAATCCACCTCCCTTGCATGTTGCCCTTGTTGGCCTTCGGGCTGCTCCATGCCACCTCAGCTCCTGGTGGCGATGCCCCTAGGGGTTCTCCGATATGCAGTACCACACTCTCATCATATAGCTATGTTTGTAAGTACTTTAGACTGTGGGGGCTTTTATGGGTTTAATCTTTAAACCTTCTTCTCATCACCAACCCCCCTTTTCCTTGGCAGGGTCAGACCTTATAGATACAGTTGTGCTCATAAGTTTACATACCCAGGCAGAAGTTATGATTTCTTGGCCATTTTTCAGAGAATATGAATGATAACACAAAAACATTTCTTTCACTCATGATTAGTGTTTGGCTGACACCATTTATTATCAATCAACTGTGTTTACTCTTTTTAAATCATAATGTCAACAGAAACTACCCAAATGACCCTGATCAAAAGTTTACACACCCTGATGATTTTGGTCTGATAACATGCACACAAGTTGACACAAAGGGGTTTGAATTACTATTAACGGTAACCATCCTCACCTGTGATCTGTTTGCTTGTAATTAGTGTGTGTGTATAAAAGGTTGATGCGTTGCTGGACTCCTGATAGACCCTTGCATCTTTCATCCAGTCCTGCACTGAGGTTTCTGGATTCTGAGTCACGGGGAAAGCAAAAGAATTGTCAAAGGATCTGCGGGAAAAGGTAGTTGAATTGTATAAAACAGGAAAGGGGTATAAAAATATATCCAAGGATTTGAGAATGCCAATCAGCAGTGTTCAAACTCTAATCAAGAAGTGGAAAATGAGGGGTTCTGTTGAAACCAAACCACGGTCAGGTAGACCAACTAGACCAGTTTCAGGCACAACTGCAAGGAAAATTGTTCAGAATGTGAAGAAAAACCCCCAACTACAGGTGAAATACAGGACTCTCTTAAAACATGTGGTGTGGCTGTTTCAAGATGCACAATAAGGAGGCACATGAAGAAAGATGGGCTGCCTGGTTGAGTCGCCAGAAGAAAGCCATTACTATGCAAATGCCACAAAGTATCCCACTTACAATACGCCAAACAGCACGGAGACAAGCCTCAAACCTTCTGGCACAAAGTCATTTGGAGTAATAAGACCAAAATTGAGCTTTTTGGCCACAACCATAAAAGCTACATTTGGAGAGGAGTCAACAAGGCCTATGATGAAAGGTACAGAGGTGGATCGCTGATGTTTTGGGGATGTGTGAGCTACAAAAGCACAGGAAATTTGGTCACAATTGATGGCAAGATGAATGCAGTATGTTATCAAAAAATACTGGAGGAACATTTGCATTCATCAGCCAGGAAGCTGCGCATGGGACGTACTTGGACATTCCAACACGACAATGATCCAAAACACAAGGCCAAGTCAACCTGTCAAAGGCTACAGCAAAATAAAGTGAATGTTCTGGAGTGGCCATCTCAGTCTCCTGACCTCAATATCATTGAGACACTCTGGGGAGATCTCAAACGTGCAGTTCATGCAAGACAGCCCACGAATTTACAGGAACTGCAGGCTTTTTACCAAGAGGAATGGGCAGCTTTACCATCTGAGAAGATAAAGAGCCTCATCCACAAATACCACAAAAGACTTCAAGCTGTCATTGATGTTAAAGGGGGCAATACACGGTATTAAGAACTGGGGTAGGTAAACTTTTGATCAGGGTCATTTGGGTAGTTTCTGTTGCCATTATGATTTAAAAAGAGTAAACACAGTTGATTGATAATAAATGGCTTCTGCCAAACACTAACCATGAGTGAAAGAAAAATGTTTGTGTTATTATTCATATTCTCTGAAAAATGGCCAAGAAATCATAAATCCTGCCTGGGTATGTAAACTTATGAGCACAACTGTATTTCCACTACCAGATACTTCATTTTTTTAAGTCACGTGCATGCTCTTGAAGATTGGTTCAATCCAAGAAACGAGTAGTGCTATCCAATGCCGTGTCTCTACTTACCATACTTTTCATGCGTGCATTATGTGATATCAACTACCCATTTTTTTTGTGATTACTTGTTTCTACTACATGCAAACTTGTGTATATTTATTAACTGTATTGGTTCCATTATGCATCATGATTACTACCATGTACCAGATTATTATTGTTATTATTATCATTAGTAAACTATTTTTGTATACCCATTTGCTTCATTTAAAGCCCCACCGCCCCTTTTCCCTATTTTCAGGGACTGGAACACCCTAAATTACTAATGTGCTAAAACATGTCATATGGCTATTGCTAAATGATGACTGGACTGATAAACTCCCTGGACATTATAGACCACAAAATAGCATTTTTAATGTACAATAAAATCTTTTTTTTTGCATTACATTATTGTCTACAGGATGAGTAATACAGTTACATAAAGTTATGCTGCCACCCACAGAAGGATAGGACAGACGCTGGGAACTAAAACAAAATTGGACAGGAAGAATAACCCTTGCTACCCCATTATGCTTTAGTGGTATAGAAAAGCAGTAGCAGGAGTGATCATAAGACAGATGGGTAGGACCTGTGTCTCCCAAAGTAATCCAAGAAAATGATTTAATGGTAATTCAAACATTATTTTTTTTTCATTGTACATTAAAGGGACACAGCATGAGTAATTCAGTTACATAGGGTTATGCTGCCACCCACAGGAGGATAGGATACTGGGAACTAAAAAAAAATGGACAGGAAGTATAACCCTTCCTACCCCCGTCATGCTTTAGTTGTATGCAAAAGCAGTAGCAGGAGTGATCATAGGACAGAGGGGTGGGACCCGTGTCATGTAAAGTACTCCAAGAAAAGGGTTTTAACGGTAATTCAAAGTTCCGAGGACATTTTTTTTTAATTGTACATTAAGGGACACAGCATGAGTAATTCAGATAGATAAGGGCGTCCAAAGCAGTCCAAATGAGGGGTGGGCAACACAGCAAGCAATGTACTAGCATTATACAAAAACATGTTAACATTTGGGGATAGATGGAGCTCACATGACTCCCAGCTGTGTTCTGGTCTGATGATGATGATGCATCTGCCCTCCTAGCTTGTGCAGTGTTGTGAGTTGGGGGGGGGGGGGGGTGAGGAGTGAAGGAGAAGACACCTGCAACACAGTGGAGCACCTGGACAGATGTTTGTGCTGGTAAGAGAGATACACTGAGTGACTGGGATAATAAATAGACAAGGCTTTACTAACTTTATTTTGCAAGGTCAGTAAAAGATGCATGTAGAGGGGAGGGCATGCTGCTACCTGTACTGCCTCATACATTCTGCATTACCTACTGCTGCCTGCTACACACTACTATACGTACTACTGACCCCTGTACTGTGTGTTACTTACTACTGATCTCTGCACTCTGCATTACTACTGATCTCTGTACTCTACATTATTACTGACCTCCGTGTTACTTACTGTTTATCCCTGAACTCTGAGTTACTACTGAACTCTGTGTTACTTATTACTGACCCCTGCACTAAATGTTACTACTGACCCCTTCACTGTGCATTACATACTACTGACCTCTAAACGATGCCTTAGTTATTTCTGACCATTGCACTCATACCCACTCACATGACTTGTCCATAATGAGCCCCCTGGGAGTCAGAACACGTAATTAAAACATACATTTTGACCCTTATGACTATGTATTGTCACGATTGCCTGTTTGTTACTCTTGTATTGTCACGATTACCTATTTGTTGCCCATGTATTCTAACAATTGCAGTATAAGTGACATATAAATGACACAGAAAAAATGTGGGCAGTCCTGGCATCAGGTCCCAAGGAACTCACCAGTAGATGCAATGCAATGCCAAGATCTGATGAGTACAATTCAGGGAGGGAAGGGGGAATTTGTGCTGTTATAGGGTGGCTGCGTGGTTCACTAGGAGAAGAGGGGAATTGTTGCTTGCTTGTTACATACTTTTGATCTCTACATTCTGTGCAGTACTTACTCTCCACCCCAGCACTCTATGTGCTATGCCTCTCCCATTGTTAGCACAATTTGGCCATGCCCACTGTTTGGTTGGGCAAGATACACATGCTGCTATTTACCCTGCCCTCTGATTCACCCTGCCTTACCCTCACCAAAAGTGGTTGTGGTCATTAAGGTGATCCCCAGATGTCATGTTGTAAATCTTGTTACCTTATACTCTATGCTCAACATTTTTTTAGTTTGTTTTTTGCCAGTGTCTGATTCTTCTGTAGGTGGCAGCAAAACCCTATGTATCTAGATTACTCATTCTGCGTCCCTTAATATACAATTAAAAAACACTCCTTTTAAGATAGAAAAGGTTCCAGTGACCCCTATTGTAATTGGATGTCATCAGACCAGCAGAAAAGCTTCCAGTGAACTCTGCTGTGCTCAGATGTATTCAGACCAGCAGAAGTTTATAAAGGATACTGTTCTCCTCAAGTTTGTGTCCTACCTGGGTTTGCATTGGTTTCCCAAGGGTGCTTTAGGTTCCTTTAACCTGCTCTTGCATGTCTGTCACATTAGGACAAGCAGCTGTGTTCGTGCAGCGGCTGGATCCTTATAGACATGAATGAGCTGCTTGCATGCAGCACCTGCTGGCTACTAAGGACGCAGAAAAAAATTGCCTGTTCATGGTATACGGGCCTTAGCACCCCGGTTAATAAGGCCTGAATGGTAATAGCTCATTAAAACACATTTTCATGAGAAATACCTGCTTTTGTGTTCTGTTAATACTTGATAAACGCTGATTAAAAAAGTCTGGTTTTCATAGGTGCCCAAGACACAATCCTTGTAAATACGGAATTCCGCAGCCGTCACTGCCTCTCCCTCTGGAATCTGTGATAGATTAAACTTGAATTCTTTATGATGTCTTAGACGGGGTGACAGCTCCTTATCATATTCAACTAGAAATAGAAAAAATAGAAGCCAGTCAAAGTATATCCTAAATATTGTTCTGCATTATAAAATGTATGTACAACCCCACTTCCAAAAAAATTTAGATGCTGTATAAAATCTACATAAAAAAAAGAATGCAATGATTTGCAAATCTTATAAACCCATATTTTATTTACAATAGAAAACATATCAAATGTATAAAACGGTAGTAAACCGCTGTTTTTTTTGCAATCTGCAAGGTAAAGCCATAATGTGCTAGTATGCATCGCTAGCACATACCTTAGAAAGATGCCTTCCAGTGGTGGCCTGTCACTGCTGACAAGGCTTCCATCTTCACCCAGTCTACCTACCGGTTTTGCAGACTCCAGCTGTGTAAGTAGCTGGAGCTGCAATGACGTCACCCCCGTGCATGTGCACGGGAGCTGCCATTTACGGCACAGGACTCTGATGGAACAGCCCTTCAAAGCGCATGTGCCGATGATGTAATCGGCACAGTATACAGTAAATATCTCCTAAACGTTGCACGTTTAGGCTATATTTACAGTACCTATAGGTAAGCCTTATCCCCTTACTTTACGTCCCATCTCCTTACTCGCCTTCTCTTCCAAACTTCTTGAAAGACTGGTCTACAACCAACTGAGTGACCATCTGACCATGAACAAACTTCTTGATCTCCTTCAGTCCGGATTTACAACACTCCATGGAAACTGCTTTCCTTAAACTCACAAATGACCTACTAACGGCTAAAACCAACAGCCACTATTCTGTACTACTTCTCCTGGACCTCTCTGCTGCCTTTAACACAGGGCTGAACAAGGCTCTTCGCCAAAACATGTTAGCAGTTACTTTGTACTTGGTGATTATCGAATAAAGAATTTGAATGAATTCCAAAGTGTGGGTTCTTTCTATATATCCATATTCCGAGTTTGTGACAAGTGGAAGGTCGTCTCAACCTGGCACCTGGAGAGAAGGTACCAGTAACCAATACGCATATTTGGAGGTTTTCACAGTTAAAGCGGTGCTACCCTGTGTGGCATTGATACATTGGACCACCCCCTCCTCCTCAAAAAACTCCACTCCTTTGGTATCCATTCCTGTACTTCTCACTGGTTCTCATCCTACCTATCCCATCGCAGTGTCACTTACAACTCTACTTCGTCCTCTCCTCTTCCTTTCTCTGTCAGGGTCACCCAAGGTTCTGTTCTTGGACCTCTCCTTTTCTCAATCTACACCACCTCCCTGGGTCAGTTGATTGCCTCCCATGGTTTTCAATATCATCTCTACGCTGATGACACCCACATCTATCTCTCCACCCCCTAGCTCTCTCCATCTGTCTCCTCACGCATCACCAAATTACTAGCAGACATATCAGCCTGGATGTCACATCACTTCCTCAAACTCAACCTATCCAAAACCGAGCTCATGATATTTCCTCCACCAAGTGCCACTTCCCCTGAATTCTCTGTCAATATCAACGGCTCAACTATCAACTTGTCCCCCCATGCCAAAGTTCTAGGTGTAATCCTGGACTCTGAACTAACCTTTTGGCCCCAATCCTATCGCTATCCAAAATTTGCCGCCTCAACCTCCGCAACATCTCCAAGATACGCCCCTTCCTAGCCAATGTCACCACAAAGCTTCTATTCCACTCCCTGGTCATCTCTCACCTGGACTACTGCAACTCCCTCCTCATTGGCTTACCTCTAAATAGGCAATCCCCACTTCAGTCCATCATGAACACTGCTGCCAGGCTCATCCACCTCACAAACTGCTCAGCGCCTGCTCTACCCCTCTGACAATCCCTTCATTGGCTGCCACTCAACCAACAAATTAAATTCAAGATACTAACAATAACTTACAAAGCCATCCACAACCTGGCCCCCAGCTACATCACTAACCTAGTCTCAAAATACCAACCTAATTGTTCTCTTCGCTCCTCCCAAGACCTGCTGCTCTCTAACTCCCTTGTCACCTCATCCCATGCTCACCTTCAGAACTTCTCCAGAGCCTCTCCCATCCTCTGGAATGCTCTACCCCAATCTGTCTGACTTTCTCCTACTTTGTCCACTTTCAGATGATCCCTGAAAACTCATCTCTTCAGAGAAGCCTATCTGGCCCCCACCTAACAACTGTACATTTATTTTTTCCATCAGCACATCCTACACAGTTTTTACCTCTTGTATCTCTTGACCTTCCCTCCTAGATTGTAAGCTCTAAGGCACAGGGCTTTCTGATTCCTACTGTATTAAAGTGTATTGTATTTGTACTGTCTACCCTCAAGTTGTAAAGTGCTGCGTAAACTGTTGACGCTATATGAATCCTGTATACTAATAACAATATTATAGGCTTACCTATAGGTAAAAATTATGCATGGGAGTTTACTACAACTTTAACCTGCGAAAATGTGCCATTAAAAAAAACATAAGGTAATTTTGAAATTGATGGCAGTCACACATCACAAAAGAGTTAACAGGGCAACAGAAAGCTGGGAAAGTAAGGGAAATAAATGGAACTAACAAGGAAGAGCTGGAAGAACATTCTGCAACTAATTAGGTTAGTCAGCAACAGGTCAGTAACATGATTAGGTATAGAAAAAGCATCTTAGAGAGTCAGAGTGTCTCGGTAGTAAAGATGGGCAGAGCTTCCCCATCTGTGCAAAGATAATGTTCCTCAATGTAAAATTGCAAATACTGTGAATATATCATCATCTACAGTACATAATGTCATCAAAAAAATCCAAGAATCCGGAGAAATCTCTATGTGCAAGGGACGAGGCCAAAACGCAACATTGGATGCCTATGATCTTCAGGCCCTCAGACCACACTGCATTGAAAACAGGTATAATTCTGTGATAACCATCACTGCACAGACTCAAAAAACTTCCGAAAATCACTGCCTGTGAACACCATTCTCTGTGCCTTTCAAAAATGTAAGTTAAATTGGTTCTAAAGGCAGAAGGTTTTTATCTGTATGCATTCTATGCATGAAGATGAAAAAAAAAAATGTCTGTGTGCAGCAGGCCCCCTCATACTTGCCCCCTAATACTTATCCTCATTGGCTGAGAAAACAGTGGGCGTCATTTGCTCCCGCTGCTGTCAATCAAAGTCAGTGAGCAGATGAAGAGAGAGAAGGGGTGGGGCTGAGCTCCAGGTACTGTATTGTATATTTTTGCAGTCATATTGTTTTAGCGTGGACCAATGTAACTAGGCCTATACCACACCTGGCAGATATCCCTGGAAACTTGATATCATTGTAGTAGACACTACTACTTGATCTCCACTTGGTTAAAGATCCCATGCTGAGCATCCTGCCTGATGAAATCTAAACACAGACAATCAGCAGCTCCTGGAAAGTGTTCTTTGATTGGATGAGGTGGAAAGGCAAGGTGGTGATGTATTGCTCAGGCCCTTGTCCATTCAAAAACTAAAGCTATTGACCCAATCCACTTATCTGTTTTGTAATCCCCTATCCATCACTCGTGAAGTGAATCTCAAGGAAACAAAATTCTTCACAAAATTAATACTATATGCAAACAATTGAGATATTACCAGACACAGCACTACCTTTTGTTTATACCTTGTAGTGTAGAGGTGGGCTATAGAGGTTGGCTATAGTACACACTTGTAGGAATATTGGCCTGGGTGCAATCCATAAAAAAGTATGTAAAATATAAAGCAGGTGCACTCAGCATGACCTACAACAGGAGGAATTTCCCAATGTAGTTTTATAAATTAAAATGTTTTGGCAGAGTAAAGCCTCCTGTCAACCTGTACGGACGTTTTTAAACGTGGGTTACTATCTGTCAAGTTAAATCGTTCAGGAGAGGTTTTAAAAACGTCCCGTGTACATTAAGCCTAAGTCTCACTTAGTGCACCTGCTGCCTACTTTATACATTTATACCTTGCTATCTACTAACATTTTAAATGGGAATAGAAATAAAATCCTGTATAAATTATATGTAAACCCTAAAATGAGCTCCATTTTAGTCTGTTAAACACAGCTGTTGCTTTTGAACTTGTAAGTTAACCAACACATTGGGGGCTATTTACTAAAATTTGCATGGTGCAAAATCTGGCACAACTCTGCATAGAAGCCAATCAGCTACCAGGTTTTATTGTCAAATCTTAATTGAACAAGCTGAAGTTGGAAGCTGATTGGTTACCATGCACAGCTGCACCAGATTCTGAGTAAACCACTTTTAGTAAATGTCCCCCATTGCCTCTGCTAAACCAAAACCTTAGGTGGTCTTATCAGTCACGCCCTGTAAATTACATAACGCCTCTTCTTATGTTTCAAAGATGAGGAGAGAGGGAGGTGTTGTGTAGTTTAAATCAGGAGTGAGCATCCTAGGGTGACAATACTGCTCCTTTATATATACTGTATAGTGAATGAGCATTGTCACCCTAGAACAGGAAGTGTGAACTCCACCTTACCTTCAATCTTCAGTCACAATTATACAGGAAGCTTTCCTGCACTGAAACGGCTTACTCTGGTTTAACTGCACGTTGCTAGATTTTCACAGTGTGCATTAGAAGCTATAGCAAATCAAATAGAGCCTGCCTCCTTTCCTGGCCAAAAGAGGTCTTACTAGAGATTAAAACTATACTTTTAAAATGTATGAGCAAATAGGAATTACATATGATTATTTAACCTACTACAGGGCTGTATTTAGTTATCAAGCTGTACTAGGCACAATATTATGCCCTTTTCTTCTTACTCCACTCTTTGTGTCTTGTGTGAATTTTGGTAACAAGGACTGCTAGAATGAGCTGTTAGAAGCATCATGCTGTCTTCATTTTACGCAGAACTACTTTCAGATGTACAGACCACCAAAGAGAAAGAAAAAAACGGGCTCATGTTTCCCAAACTAAGATGCCTCTCAACATTTCTTAAAACTCTCTTGTTGGATTTAGCTAAAAAAGTCCAAGGGTGAACAGAAAAGGGAAACAAAATGAGAAAAAAGTTGATACAGCCCTGTTCTGATTTGTAAAAGTAGAGCTCCTCTTTAGATTACCTTTAAATGACATACAGTAGTTGTATTTATTATGTCAGTTCTAGAAGCTGCTGGTTTTCAGAAGCACTTCAGTGTTGAACGGGGTGGTGATGGTAGACTAACATTCCCTGAAGTTTACACAAATGTTAAAATTTATTTTTACAATTTTACTAAATGGTGCGATGCTTGAAAAAAAATGCTGACAGAGCATAAAATATGCTGGAAATATGCTGTACTGGAAGAAAAAAACAATACATGTTTAATAGTAATTCAGCTGAAGTCATAGGGCTTTTTGAGGAAATGTCAATCATAAATCTCTAACAGACTTCCACTGTATGTTATAAGGTTAGCAGTTTTCATGTTTGGGGAACTTTCAAAGTATTACTTACTGTATTCTATATAAATTGTGCTATATGTGACAGTGCATTAAAAGATAAAGGATCTACAAGGTTGAGATTTTAAAAAACCCCATAGTTTTAAGAGTAATATTTGTATTTATAATTTTCAGCCATACCGAGTCTTGCATATAATTATTATGTATATGTATTATTAAAAACTTATTTTATACAAAACAGTTTGCATATTTTACCTGTATGGTTATCTGCTTGTCTGGAGCTCAGCTTTAAAGCTCTTTTAGTGGAATCACTCCAAACACCACAGGTTATTAAAGCCTTAAAGGGGTTGTGACAAGTTGAGTATAGATTATGTGACTCTAGATTACTACTGTCAATATAATGGCAGGAGTGAAAAGGGAGCATATATGTAGGCATAACTACATATACCGAACCTCCTCTTTCGGGGTCCCCTGCTGGCACTGCCTTCCCTGCTGGCACTAATGGCTCCTCCTCATCTGTGTCTGCCCCAATAGCAAGTGCTTGCTATCGGGGAAGGGCTCAATCCTGAGCCAAGCTATGTGTGTCCACAGAAACACACAGTGCAGCTTAGCCCCACCTCCTGCTCCCTCTTCACAGGATTTGATTGACAGCAACAGAAGCCAATAGCTCTTGTTGCTGTCTCTGTGTCTGTAAGGAGAGAGAGAGAAGCCACGCTGTTCTCAAACACAGCGCTGGATCAAAAAAGGAACCAGGTAAGTATCTGGGAGGGTGGAGGGGGGTTGTGGGGAAGTTTTTTTTTTTTTTTACCTTAATGCATAGAATGCATTAAGGTAAAAAAACCTTTAGCCTTTAGAAACGCATTAAATCCACAACACCCCTCCATGAACAACAAAATGCTATTGCATTTGACAAGCACAGCACTCAATTTATCATGGAAGATATAAGGCTACGTTCATACCTGATCGATTTTCTGCTTGAAGCTTGTAGCTCTAAAACGCTCAACAAGCCAAATCCCATTAATTTCAATGGTCCCTGTTCACATCTGAGCGCTCTGTAGCCTGAAGCAAAACGCCCAAAGCTCAAAAAAGTACATGAGCTTCTTTTTGGCAGATTACAAGCGGTTTTTTGGCCCCATAGATTTCAATATAAACTCCTGACTTGAGCGTTTTACAAGCGTTCAACAAGCTTTTTTCAAGGGTTTTCTGCTCAAATAGCAGCTCTCCACTCCTAAATTCCCCTCCCTCTCCTCCCCCTAGTGCTTTCTATTGGCAAAAACAAAAATGTCTGAAGCTGTAAAATGCTTGTAATACACTTCTAAAACGCTTTAAAAAATCCTGTAAAAAGCTGCAAAAAAGCTTTAAAAAAACGCCTGAAAAACGCCAGTGAATCAATACGCTCAGGTGTGAATGGAGCCTAAAGGAATTTTAAGTGTAAGTTATGAGGGTCATTGACTCAGATAAGACTGGACTTACTCTACAAGAGAAATAGACTCTGTATAAAACCAAAGACCTGGGGAACATTGCCTATTTTGTTTCACTTTTAATCCCTACTATTTTGCTGTTGTTTATGTCATATCTTTCTGTAAATATTTTCCTGCATCATTTTTGGTTTCTTTTTATGAAAAATATGCTTTCATGTGAAGGATGGCCATGCTTTAAAATAAGACTTTTGTACTTACCAAAATTCTGTTTCTTGAAGCCCACTGATGGACACAGGACTATGGTAAGTCTTGGATATGTGGGTATATACTGCCACCTACAGGAGGTTTGAACACTGGCAAGGAAAAGTGATGCCAGCCTCCATATAACCCCACCCCCAACTGTCATGCCTCAGTTTTGTGACAAAGCAGTGCATAAGACCAATCACACAGAGGAGTGGGATCAGTGTCCCTCAATGGACTTCAAGAAACAGATTTTACAGTAATCACAAAAATCTTGTTTTATTTATCTTCTTTTGTGGGCTGTAGTAAGTCTGGAGTGGGAAGTCCAAAAGCAGTGGATGAGCAAAGACAATATAAAAATCAATTGATGTGGAATCATATTAAAATGAATGCCTAAATAAGGCTTGATGGGGACAAATGTACCAAAATGTAAAGGACATTGCAAGGGAAATTACACCAAGGATTAACTTGGCATTCCACATCAGGGCAGATAATCCTAAAACTAGGATTTTTTGATCCTGCTCTACCTATTATTGTTACAACAGATGCTTTAGACTATGGCATTGGTGTAGTACTTAAACAGTACTATGCAGAACAGGTAGAGAAAACTGCTACTTTTGCATCTAAAACTCGTATAAAAGCAGAACAAAAGTATTCTACTGTACAAAATGAAGCCTTATCAGGTGTTTGGGCAACAGAAAATTGAGAATATACCTGTAGGGTCGACAATTTACCTTATGAATTGACCTTTGTCCATTAACCACCTTAAAATGATTGTAAAAGCTATTTAAAGAAAAAATAAGAAACAAGTTACAACACAAAAGGTTTTTTTGCCTTAATGCAGAGAATGCATTAAGGTAAAACATTTTAAAACTTAAACCACTATATTTACCACATAAGCATTAGGGCTAAAGCGTTAAGAATGCTTAAAGCCAGATGGTCATCAAGGCTACTAAATTTCAACAACATAATACAATCTGATTTTGAAAAATGTTACTGCAGATTGTTTGTCACAGTTACCCTTACCCGCAGTTACTAGTACACAGGTTGAGGATGTTGAAGTTGTTGTATTTGCTGATGTAGATGCAGTTACGACATCTCAGTTCAGACAAGCGTGTCTTGCATGCCAAGAACAATTACAGGATATTCTAAAAAGAAAATGACCAAACTCTGGGAAAAAAATTGAGCCCCAATCTATGACATTACTTAGACAGGAACTGTCCTCAGATGATGGCTGTATTGTCCATGGATCTCATCCTTTGCTAGTACTAGACACCTTGAGAGAGCACCTTATACAACTTTCACCTGAGGACTGCTAGTTTGCTATAAGAGTAAATGGCCAGAAATTGCATTTGTCTCAAAATATAACATCTGCTACTCTAATTGCATTTCTCTTCACAGTCTTCAGCAGGGAAGGCAACCCAAAGGAACTAGTGCCTGACAATGGACCACAATTTGTGTCATCTAAGATTAAATACTTCCAGAGAGAGAAAAAGCATTATGTATAGGAAATCTTCAATTTATTGACCCCAGGCAAATGGAGAGACTGGGACATTCAAAAGAAGCCTTAAAGAAGCTCTTCAGACTGCTAATCTTACAGTGAAATCTTGGAAAGATTTTACTATAGCGTTCCTACATGTAGGACTGGATTAAGGCCCAGTTCACATCACAATTTCTGCATTCCTGAAGTGTTTTTGCATGTGCGTTTTGATTTGCATTTTTGAGCATTTTTGAGCATTCCAGTGCGTTTTTTCCCCTCTTTTTTATCTCAATTGAGGTCATTCCAGTGCATTTGTGATGCAATTTGCCATGTTCCAGATGCGTTCCATACAGAAAAATAGCAATATGTTTTACTTTTGTTGCCTGCACTGGAATGTACTGGTGTGAACTAGGGGGAAAAACGTATTTGATAAATGGTAATAAAGCACCCCCTAGTGCGCAGTCTAGTGTGAGGAAAATGTATCTTGACTCGCAGAAGCTGTGTGAGTTTGGTTAGTTGGTCAGAGTTATTGTAGGTCAGGCTGCAGGGCTTCACAAGTCAGTCCTTTGATACCTCCCCTTGGTTCTAGAAGCTTGGAGATGTTTCTAGAAGCTAGTGAATGAAGGCAAAGAGGCCATGATATGCATATTAATGGGAATCTGGCCCAGGCATGAGGCCTGGTAGGGTGGCTGGATCAGCCCATAAATATTGTGGAGCCTGGCCAGCAGGAGAGTCGAGTGGAAGATAGAATGCTAAAGCTGTGTCATGTAGCCTGGGAGGGAACCTCGGGCTGAGCGGGCTCTGCCTCCAGGCTAGAGCTGAGGAAGGAAGTAAGACAGAGGGATCTTCAGTCTCTTCTATGGAACACCCTGGCTAGCAAGGGAAGACCTGGAGAGTAGGAGGCCTGAACAGTAGTCTCTTCCAAAGCAGCAGGATTTCCAGGGACAGTGTGAGTTCCTCTACACCCCCAGGGCCAAAAAGAGAGAAAGCTGCCCGATGCAATATTCAGCAAGCTTTCCGGGACAGTGCCAACAAGCTAAACCAAATTCCTTGTCCTGGGACATTTCACCAAGCAGCCAGGTGGGCTGGAATTTTCAAGAGAGAGGACAGAGCAGCTGCAAGTTGGGACTTTGCTAAATTCCAGGGGACACAGAGCTCCTATAAGGGGAATTCTTACTGCCATTTCCTGTTATTGATCCAAAAGGGATACAGTTTACAGAGTGAAGGAAGTTGTCCTCGTGTTGTTCTTTCAAGTCAAGTTGGGCATCCCATAATCTTTCTGCCCTAAAGTTGTTTTCCCCAATAAAACAACAAAAACAAGCCCATGGACTGATTCTTTGTCTCTGAATGGAAGTTGGAAAATGCGTGTTGCCTTGATGTGCAGGAATAGAGGGACTGAAAATCCAGCGGCCCTTTAGGGGGTAGCGTAACATTAATTTAAAGGATTTTTTTTTACTGCGTGTTTGTTTTTCACTTTTAGTTAATATTTGTCACTTTGATTTTCAAAAATATCACGCTTTGATGTTAACAAAAATGGAAAAATTACTCAAAACTCTTTCATTAAAAAAAAAAAAATCGAATTTTGATGTTCATTTTTTGCTTTTGAACCTTAAACCCTGTAAGCAAATTATTTACATATACCTAAATATTTATTTAATTTTAGTCACTTCAGCCCTGGAAGGTTTTACCCCCTTCCTGACCAGAGTATTTTTTGTGATACAGCACTGCGTCATTTTAACTGACAATTGCGCAGTCGTGCGACATTGCACCAAAACAAAATTAACGTTCCTTTTTTCCCCACAAATAGAGCTTTCTTTTGATGGTATTTGATCACCTCTGTGTTTTTTATTTTTTGCGCTATAAACAAAAAAAGAGCGTCAATTTAGAAAAAAAAACAATATTTTTAATTTTTTGCTATAATATATATCCCCCAAAAAATGACCAAAAAAAATGAAAATTTCTTCCTCAGTTTAGGCCAATATGTAAATTGCAATAAGCGTATATTGATTGGTTTGCGCAAAAGTTATAGCGTCTACAAAATAGGGGATCAGTGTCATTTATACAGTGATCAGTGCTATAAAAATGCACTGATTACTGTGTAAATGACACTGGCAGGGAAGGGGTTAAACACTAGGGGACGATCAAGGGGTTTAATGTGTTCCCTAGGTGTGTTCTAAGTGTAGGGGGGATGGGCTCACTAGAACATGACAGAGATCACTGCTCCCGATGACAGGGTGCCATAGATCCCTGTCATGTTGCTAGGCAGAACAGGGAAATGTTTACATAGGCATATCCCCGTTCTGCCTCACGATCGCGGCCCACCGGTGAACATTGAGTCCGCCGGACCCGCGGGCACGCTCACGCTGCGATTAGCCCACTAGCCCATGATTTAGAGATGAAGTACAGGTACGCCCATTTGCACAGCCGTAAAAATATGAAAACTATCAGTTGCTAAGTCTGTTAAAAATCAAAAAGATAAAACTAAAGCATATACAAAACGGAAACATAGTGTAAAAGAAATACTCTTTCAGCTTCGATCCCTATGTAACATGTTCAATTTGTTTCATTCTGAATTGAAATTCGGACAATTTTTTTTGTTATTCAGAAATTCGGATGTATGCCAATTTCTGAATTACAATAGTAACGAATTTAAACAAATCCAAAATAACGTAACAAAATTTCGATCGAAATTCGAATTCAAATAGTTTTCGATTCAAATTTACGAAGAGCATAAAATAGAATATAAAATAAAGGAATAGTATAGAAAAGAATATAATAGAATATAAATGCATATAATAGAAAATAAAAGAATAGAATATAATAGAGCAAAACAGAATATAAATAAAAAATTAGAAAAAAAAATGAATAGATAATAAAGGAATAGAATAGAAAATAAAAGAATAGAGTAAAATAGAACAACATAGAATAGAGAACAGAATAAAATAGAATAGAAAATAAAGGAATAGAATAGAATTAAAAACAGAATAGAAAGAATTTAACCATCTTTTTAAATTCACATTTCAAATAGAATAAATTGGAATTAGAATACAGTAGAAAAGAATAGAATGGAATAAAATAGAAAGAATATAACCTTCTTCCGGAATTCAAATTTTGAATAGAGTAAATTCAAATTTGAATAGAATAGAAAATAAAATAAAAGAATAGAATATAAAAAAAAATGTAATAGAAAGAATATAACAATTTCCTAAAATTCAAATAAAATAAATTTGAATTAGAATAGAATAGAAAAGAATAGATTAGATTAGAATAGAAAATAAAAGAATAGAATTGACTAGAATAGAAAAGAATAGAATAGAATAGAATAGAAAAAAAGAATATAATAGAAAGAATACAAACATCTTTCGAAATTCTAATTTCGAATAGAATATATTATAATTAGAATAGAACAGAAAAGAATAGAATAGAAAATAAAATGATAGAAAAGAATAAACAATAGAAAAAAATAGAATACAATGGAAAGAATATAACAATATGACCATTTTCCGAAATTCTAATTTCAAATAGAATACATTTGAATTTGCATAGAAAACAATAGAATATAATAGAAAAGAATAGAAAAAACAATAGAATAGAATTAAATAGAAATAATATAACTACAGTATCTTCCAAAATTCGGATTTCGAATTGAATAAATTCAATTTCGAATGGAATTCAATTCAAATGATATTTGAATGCAATTCAAATTCAAATTGATTAGAATTTTCCAAATTCGGTCGAATTGAGTTCAATTCGACCGAATTCGGAAAATTTTAATCGATTCGAATAAACTAAACAAATTTTGAAAATGAATTAACTGAATTAAATAAATTTATGTAAATGGATAAAAAGTAACCTGCGCTCTTAAAGTGAAATATTAACCAAATAAGTGAACACAAAACAAAAAAAAAGAAAAAGAAAAAGTGATTGAAAATGTTAAGGAAGTCCCAAACTAGAGTCCTCCAATATCTATTGAAGATTCTGAATGCACTGTATATATAGGCTACACTGAATGCAGAGTATATATATAGAGTTTACACTGTATATATAGGCTACCCTGAATGCAGAGTATATATATATATATATATATATATATATATATATATATACTAGTCTGACTGTATATATATATATATATATATATATATATATATATATATATATATATCAAATACACTGCCACTAACTTACTAACCTGCCTGCCTAATCTAGCTCAATCTCTCTATCTCCGTCCACTATAACACACTATACAGGCTTATATAGTAGGGGGCGTGGACTTAGTCCCCCTGAGCCATGATTGGCCAAAGGCACCCTGCCTTTGGCCAATTATGGCTCTCGCTGAGGAGCGTGCTGTGTTTGGCCAAAGCATGCAGGACGGGTGTATGCTTTGTCAATCATCATACAGCAAAGCACTGCGGTCTTGCAGTGCATTATGGGGTGCTCGGATTTGCTGCGAACGCCCCATAAAATTCACTGTTTGGCAAACGGGTGAACACCCGATGTTCGAGTCCCTATTTATATTTTTAAAATGAAATAAAATAGGCAAGCCAATTTTTACCAGTGTAGAATACCCATACACCCTTGTAGCACTAGTGAGTAAGTTGTAAGACTCCCCAGTTGGTGGCAACATTCCAGGGCTCCTTTCCACTACTTTGTTACAAGGGGCCTGGAACACACAGATTTGCAACGCTCTGCAACTTTCCTCAAAAGTGAAACAGTTTTAAAAGCCTGCTGAAAAACCGTGCAATCTGTATTATTTTTGGCTGGCAGCATTCCTCTTTGTTAAGGGTAATACAAAACACACCATGTAAGCCTGTTTTAATGACAGGTCCAAATCTCGGCCACAATAAATTCCAGGGGACATAATTTGCTGTAAGAAATACAGTAATTTTGAGAAAAAGAATATCTGTTTGACTGAGAATTCCTCTGTAGTGGTTTCCTGCTTGTTTAAATTAAGGGAAAAGAAATGAAACAAAATAATCTATGCCCGCATTCTCTTTCAATGGTGTTAGGCAAAGAAAACTTTTGACAAATGGAAGGCTGGCCTCTGTTTCCAGCACAAAACCGTACACATATGGCATGTGTTTCCAATGCTCATTTCCATATTTAGCACTTAATTGTCTTTTCATGTTTTCCTTAATATATTCAAGCACAAATTAGGTTTTACAAACGTGAAGAAAGCTAGGGGTTCAGAAGTAAGCTTACCAAACAAACAATATGCAAAAGCAATTATTTCATTAACCAGCTTTAACATTTAGGGCCCCTACACACTAGGCCAGGGGTCGGCAATCTATGGACCGCAGGCCGCGCCCGGCCCACCGACGCTAAATATCGGGCCCATCAGTGCACGTGATCAATTCAAGTGCACTTGGCCCGCAGACATTTTAACCATGGTCAGCTTTCTTGGGATAACAACCAATGCGGCTAAGAAGCAGCTTACCTGTTATCCCAAGCAGCGGAAGGGGATGTTACCACCCCCTCGCCACCTTCCGCGGCTCGCCTGGGCTCTCCTGTCCCACCTGAAGGCCCGAGTGACCAGCTGGCATGTCTACCAGCTGGCCGGAGACCCGAACGAAGCCGGAATCGGCTTTGATCGGGTCTCTGATCTAATAACCCGGAAGCGATGTAATGACATCACTTCCGGTTTACAAAAGACTCAAAGACGCCAGATCAAAAGAAAATGACAGCATTCAAAACAGCTAAACTTGGCGTATTGAATGCTTTTAAGTGCAAAGGAGGGATCTGGGGACTTATAGACCCCAGATCCCCCCATAAAGAGTACCTGTCATGGCCTATTACTGTCACAAGAGATGTTTACATTCCTTCTGACAGCAATAAAAGTGATCAGAATTTTTTTTTTAAGGGACAGTGTAAAAATAAAAAATAAAATGAAATAAAATAAAGAAAAAATAATAATTTTAAGCACCCCATCCCTCTGTACTCATGCGCAGAAGCGAACGCATACGAAAGTCACAACCGCAACTGTAAACAGTGTTCAAAACACACATATGAGGTATCATGATCGTTAGACCGAGAGCAAAAAGTCTAGCACAATACCTCCTCTGTAATTCTAAACTGGTAACCTTTAGAACCTTTAAAGCGTCACCTATGGAGATTTTTAAGTACCGTAGTTTGTCACTATTCCACGAGTGTGCACAATTTTAAAGCATAACAGGGGGCTGTGTAAAATGCAGAGGGGGCTGGGTGGGGGGTCTGTGTGATGTGCAGGGGGGCTGTGTAATATAAAGGGGTCCAGAGGTACGAGGGCTGCGTAATGTAAAGGGTCCAGAGGTGCTGGGATTGGATGCACATGGGTTAAATACCTTAATGCACCAGACTTTGCACTATCCAGCTTTAGTAAATCAACCCCCTAGTGTGCAAAGGACCTTAGAAGTCAAAATACTTACATCATATATCAAAAGCAAAACAGCTAAATTTGAATGTTCAATCCATTGCAATTACAGATGAGCCGAGCACCCCCCCGGTTCGGTTTGCACTAGAACTCCTGGTTTGGATTCGAATCGCGAACCTTATTAAAGTCTATGGGACCCGAACTTGAAAAATTAAAAGTCCACCCCTCAGCGCGTGGCTTTATATCTAATCCCATAACACAACATTCCCTCAAACTCTGGGACAAACTACGAAAACCTTTTAAATTGATGTCACTGCACTCACCGTTGCTTTCCTTCCTAGGTCACCCTCACTTTTACCCAGCCTACTCCAAACCTACCTCATTTCGGGCCTGGTCTCAGGCTAGTCTGAGCCGCATATAAAATCTGTTTAATGGCGACACCATTAAAGCATTTCCAGTCCTACAAGAGCAAGCTCAACTTCCTCATAAGGAATGTTTTCGATATCTTCAAATTGCTCACTTTGCTCAAACAATTATAGGATCTTACAAAAGGCTGGACAACTTAACTATGTTCGAGGGTATATGCGACTCAGACCCACACGCTCCAGGTATCATCTCTCGCCTCTATACTCACCTCACATCCCCCCCGGAATCTCTCCCTTCATATGCTCTACAGTGGTCCAAAGATCTAGCAATTGATCTCGATGTGGAGGACTGGACGAACATATGGACCAACACGAAAAACGCATCCCAAAATGTTGTCGCATCAGAAGCAAGCTATAAAGTCCTGATGCGATGGTACCTGGTCCAGGCCAGAATTGCTAAGTGTCAACCGAGTTACCTTCCAAATTGCTTCCGCGGTTGCAGTGAAAGGGGCACACACGCACATATTTGGTGGACTTGTCCGATTGTACAACGCTTCTGGGTGACAATATTTCTAATGGCCACTACATTGCTCCGAGACAATCTAGACCCAGACCTATCGATAACCTTACTAAATTACATCCCACAGGATTTTACCAGAGCTCAACTACGCCTTCTCCTTCAACTCACCACGGCGGCCAAGCAGACAATTGCGAAGGCCTGGAAAACACCGATCCTAATCATAGCTAAAGTGAAAAATAGGGTCACCCAGCCCATGATACATAGCCAGATTGAAGCCACAATCTTAGATAGGATTCCCCAGCATCTCAAAATTTGGCGCCCATGGATAGACTATTTCCTACCCCCTGACTTTGACAAGCACTTCTTAGAACCTTAATTATACTTTGACCCTTGGTTATAATGATGCTGCGTGACCTGGGCCCCTGCGGACCACCCGGCCAACATACCCCCAACTAGCCTCTTCTTCTTTCTCCCCTGCTTTCTTTCTTCTTGACTCCCCACCCTTCTCGCTTACCCTCCCCCCTAATTAATGTTTACTTCCGGTAACGTATTCCGTTAGTACAATATGTTCGATTGACACTGTGATAGCCTCCATACAGAGTAATACCTTCCTTAGGATAGCAAAAACGACCCCTACTGGAGTGGTCTAGCCTAGCTCAATCTAACTTGTACCCTCCTCCCCTATATGTTCTCATTATATTGCTTTATTGAAATGTACTCTGTCAATTGTATCTACACAAATCTAAACTGCATCGTCTGTAACTATTACTTGATTGTTACCAATAAAACTTTTTGAAAAGAAAAATTAAAAGTCCTCATTTTGAAGGCTTATATGCAAGCTGTTGGACATGAAAAGGGTATCGGGCCCGGGTACTGCCCTGGGGGACATGTATCATTGCAATTTTTTTTTTTTTTAAAGATTGTTTTTAAAGGAGCAGTTGTTTTAATGATGCAGTAAACAGTACAAATCAAAAAATTCTTTAAATATAGTGCCTGGGGGGTCCTCTTAGTCTGCCTGCAAAGTGGCACATCTTTACCTTGTATAGAACATGCTGCAGCAAAACTGACATATATAAAGAAAAAAAAATACATTTAAATAGATTTTCCCAGCTGCAAGGTTTCTTAGAAAGAAAAAAAAACATTGCCAGCAATACACCCTTTGGGTCTGGTATTGATTTTGAGGGGAACCCCACACCAATTCTTTTTTGAAAAAATGGCGCGGGGTCCCCCCTAAACTTCATACCAGATCCTTATCCGAGCATACAGCCTGGCAGGCCAGGAAAGGGGGGGCGAGCGAGCGTCCCCTCCGAACCATACCAGGCCACATGCCCTCAACATGGGGGGATGCTTTGGAGCAGGGGGGGCCTGCCCTCCCCACCCAAAAACACCTTGTTCCCATGTTGATAGGGACAAGGGCTTCTGCCCCAGAACCCTGGGCAGTGGTTGTGAGGGTCTATGGGCAGGGGGCTTATCAGAATCTGTAATTCCACCCCCCCCCCCATGTAAGTGTGTATGCAGTACATTTTACCCCTACTCATTCACAAAAAAATATCAAAAAGAAACAAAAACACACACATAGATTTTGACAATTCCTTTATTAAAAATAAAAAAACAATGTCCCCTAATGTAGATCAATCGTCAATCATGACACCTGCCTGCTCCTCCATCTGACAGTTCTAAAATAGGTAAGGGTGGGCCCACCTGGCAACATCACCTGGTGGCATCGCCCTATTGTGTTGTCACCGACCCAGCATGCACCGCTTGATGACATCACATGGGAGCGGTGCCACCAGATGATGTAGCCAGGTGGCTCCTCCCCATACCTATTTAAGAACTGTCAGATGGTGGTAGCCTTTGTGGCGTGTGGAGATTTTTTTTGGGTCTGGCTGTGCGGCGGGAAACGTAATTGACGTTGCATCTACAACAGGGGACATTGTTTTTTTATTTTTAATAAAGGAATTGTCAAAAATTGTGTGTGTGTTTTTATTTCTTTTTGACACTTTCTTTGATGAATGAGTACCCAATACTCATTCACATGGGGGGGCTGGGATCTTGACAAAGTGCATGCACGTGAAATGTGTCATCACGGCAAGTCACGCTTGCATTCTACGCTGGCACTCTGAGCCTTCTTGTTGGTTTTCCTGGTATCTCGAGCGGCTTGTTTTCCACCTCACAAGGGCTTTTAGATTTGGAACCCCCCTTAGAAGCCCCCACCAGGGCACTGGATGACCCTATCCCATCAATGTCCAGGGTCCTTGGCTTGGTATCATTGGCTTTTTAATTTTTTAATCTCATTTTATCTTGTTGTGGACAATTGAATGAACTTCATAAAAGAATAACTAATAAATTGATCCCTGCAGCTATTTTCTCCTACAGTGATCACGGAGGGCGGCTGCTATTGTTGCGTGTGTTCATATGCTGCACTATCCAAAGTGTGTATTGAGAGCTGCACAGGTCCGCCCTGGTCTCTCCATCCCTACTCATTCAAATATGATCTATAGCCCTTAGCGCTTGGAACACATGGTTGTTTTCGGGGGCAGAGGCTTGGTATGGTTCAGGAGTGGGGGGGGGGCTTGGATAAGGACCTGGTGTGAGAATCCATGCCGTTTTTTTTATGTTGTCGTGGGGTTCCCATTAAAATCCATACCAGAACCAAAAGGCCTTGTTATTGATTGGGGCGGGGGGGGGCCACACTGTTTTCTTTCATATTTTTGTATTGCCTGCAATGTTTTTATTTTCATTCAGCTGTCAGCAGGGAAGCCCATTGACAGCTGATGACTGATTGGGAAAAGCCTTGCACCTGACCAGCGGTCAGGTGCATTGCTTAAGGCAACCAGGGCTTAGAATGCAATGTGGTTGAACTGCTCGCCCAACACTAATTGCAATATGCAGTTAGCAGAGTGATTTAAGGCAGATATTAAAGTGGTTGTAAACCCTCAAGGTTTTTCATCTCAATGCATTCTATGCATTGATGTGAAAAACCTCCTGTAATGCTGTAGCCCCCGTTTTACTTACCTGTACCCTCTCTATCCCACAGAGGGGATGAACACACCAGCAAAAGCCGGTGTTTCGGGTCCTGATTGGATGGATTGATAGCAGCGCAGCCATCGGCTCCCACTGCTGTCAATCAAGTCCAATGACGTGGGCGCCGGGGGGCAGGGCCGAGTTCCGCTTTCTGTGTCCCGAAGGAGAGCGCTTCTCAGACGGGGCACTCAAGAAGAGGAGGAGCTACTAGCGCCGCTGAGGGACCCCAGAAGAGGAGGATCGGGTGCAAAACCAACTGCACAGAGGAGGTAAGTATGACATGTTTGTTTTTGTTTTTTTTAAAACTGAAGCTTTACAATCCCTTTAAGGCAAAATACATAATTCTTATTTTATTTTCAATATAGTTAGTAATTAGTTCAGGGGCAGGATTCAGGAGGACAAGAAATTAGAATGGACAGCCACACATAAGAGATTGACTCTCACAGTGACACTGACAGCAGTGTGCAGCAGCACAGATGATGTTGATGACACCTCTCTGACACATCACAGTGTCAGTCTCTTTCCACTTCAGATGGTTCCTTCAGTCCACTCCAGTCCAAACAGCACTGACAGTCTCTTGCTCCCGGCTTGCCTTGCTCCTGTCTCGTAGACCTGCACGCAAGGCTCTAGCCGCTTCCCTCCCTTGCACCTTGACATCATACGACACGCACAGGCACTGTCCCCCGCCAGCGGCACTCCAACACACGGTAGCAAGCACTGAGATGGTCTCGGCAGAATGTCGCAGCCATATTTTGTACCAGCAAAAATACTGACCTGCAGTCACTATAATTCTTTTGCATAGCAATTGGATAGACAGTATCCCCTGGATGTAATGGATATATTAGAATATTAAACGATTAACCTATTTGTTGCCACCTCTGTATGTTTTACATGGTTTTTTTAGATCCCTGGAAGAACCTGTCACCAAAAAAATCATCACAAGGTTCAGGAGTGTGTTTTACGCTCAGAATGCAGGGTTCAGGAGTGCGTTTTATGCTCAGAATACAGGGATCAGGAGTGCGTTCTACACTCAGAATGCAGGGTCCAGGAGTGCATTTTATGCTCAGACTACAGGGTTCAGGAGTGCGTTTTAGGTTCAGAATGCAAGGTTCAGGAGTGCGTTTTAGGCTCAGAATGCAGGGTTCAGGAGTGCGTTTTACTCTCAGAAAGCAGGGATCAGGAGTGCGTTTTACGCTCAGAATGCAGAGTCCAGGAGTGCATTTTATGCTCAGAATACAGGGATCAGGAGTGTGTTTTACGCTCAGAATGCAGGGATCAGGGTGGGATGGGGGTGATGTGAAGGGTGGCTAGAGGACCCTGCCCATAACAATGTCCTCTGCCCCATTCACATCACCTCCCACCCCCCCACATACACACAGTGGTGTCCTTTGCCCCCCCTTTCCCCTATAGCAGTAATCTCTGGCCCCCTTTCCCTTCCATAGCAGTGTCTTACCTTTTTTCGCAGCACAGTTGTGGACAGAGGACGGGAGCTGGCAGAGTCAATTTTCAAATTAGCAAGCTGGTGATTGGTTGCTTAGGACCACCCTGTGTCCTAGAAACCAATCACCAACAGTTTAGTTCATTTGGCCGGCTCCTCACCCAGCCCTCAGTCCTGAGCTGTCTCCGCTGTTCATGGATCACATCGGCGGAGGAGGCTGGAGGGGGAGGGAGAGAGGGACCTGGAACATAGAAAGCACGGCGGAGCCGCGAAGGAGGCAGAAGGGAGAGAGAGACCGGGATGGGAAGGCACGGTGGAGCAGGCTGGGAAGAAAGGCAGGGACCGGCATTTAGAGGGTGGGGGTTGGTGGCGCAGGAACCTGTTTGCGGTCCACCTGTCACCTGCAGGCAGGCGACAGGTGGACCACAATCAATGGGTTGCCGACCCCCGCTCTAAATGAATGACCTGTAGGGCTTTTAAAGTGTTGCCATTCAAAAAAAGTGTTGTCACAGGAGCACACAATTTTAAGGTATGGCATGTTGGATATCTATTTACTCTGTGCAACCTCATCTTTTATATTTTACTAAAAATGGACTTTAGTATATTCTTTACTACAATTTTGCGTTTCCTAAACATTTGTCCTAATATGGTGTAACATAAAAAATTGGAATTACCATTTTTTTATTTTCTATGGTGTCTGCTTTCAAAAATTATTATTATTAATGTTTGGGGGGTTTATGTAATCTTCAGGCCTAAAATGATTTTTTAATGTGTGCCAAAAATACAAAAACAGCTTTAGCACGAAAGGGTTAAACACTGATCACTGACCAAGTGAATGCTCACTGAGCTTAGTAAATCAGATGAAGCTGTATTTACTTAGAATACCTCTTGCAGCCAGGGACCTAAGGCCCCCGTGGTGTAGAATAGTTCAGGTGCCAGCTGTCCTCAGCTACCACTCCCAGATAGCTCTCTTCAGACCCTGCCAGCCAGCCTGGCTGCAAAGACCCCTTTCCACTGCCCTTCTCAACAGTCCTCTCTCCACTGGTTCTGCACCCATCTCTCAAACTGCAATCTCCAAGTTCTCTCAGGCGTGCCTCCCCAGTCCCCCCAATTGTGCTCACTCACCAGCCCTCCTGGCTGCGACCGGTAGTCCTCCTGGAGACTCTTAGATTGTTCTCTCCTGTTGTCCTCTCTCCTGATCTCTCATGTGCCTCTGATTACAGGATCTCTTCACTCCTACTGGATGCTTCCAAGCCCCAGCCCAGGGTCACCCCTTCCCAGACTGGGGAGCTCCCCGTGGGCTTGACAGACTCCACACCCTCTCACTCCAGCTCCTCCACTCGACCACTCCTCCCCAGCTGGGCTGACCACAGGTATTTAAGGAGGCCTGCCCCCTACCAATCCAAGTTGGGGATTGATCAAGGCTCCTCAGATACCTCAAGCAGCTTCACCTCTTCTTCCCTCCGCTCCTTCCAGGATCTTCTAGATGAAAGAGGGAGGTGATGGTGATGCCACCTGTCAGTCACCCAACTCTCCCTGAGCCACTCCCAGCCCAGAAGGAAAACAAACAGGCCTAGCCACAAGCCAGGCCTGCCCAAATTTACCTACCCTGTCAAAAACTCCTCACGTTGGCACCTTACTAACTAGAGGGTGCTACATATATTAGAGTGTCTCCACTCTGGATGAATTGGACATCATCATTGGCAGTCTGGGGGGAGGGTATGTCTAGCTATACTAGCAAATTTAGATGCACTAACAAACTGAAGCTGAACTCCAGCTAACACTTTATAAGCAGTTACAACAAACAGTTCTTGGGGGGGATAAAGGTTTTACATAAATAAATAAAAGCTGATCATTGGGAAAAACAATGTCAGTGATTAATGGTTTCTCTGAACCCCGAAACCGCGATGCATCTGCATGAAAGCGTGCTCTTTTGAAAAACAACAGACTGGACAGATCAACAGATACAAATAGAAAGAAGAAAGCTTAAAAAGGAAACTAATACAGCCATCACATCTAAGAATGGATAAGATACATTTAAATAAATGTTTGCTTTTAGGTACAATACTATTTTAAATAATTACAGATCATTGCAATTTGAACACAATATTCTTCAGATTTAAGTGCAAATATTTCCTTCCTGTTCAACATCAGTTTTTATTAGATATAAAAAGTTCTTGTAAATCTAGAGTAGTACAGCATATTCTTTTACTTGGTTTTTGACATTCTCATCATTCAATACCTAGCTACATCAGCCTTAGCGAGAAAAAAAATGTAGTGAAATCCGGCATTGGCTTGGGTATAGGTTCAGATTTCATAATTTCTTGTCTGCCAGTACTAGATTTTTATCACTGTTACTGCACAGGACATCTTAGGTCAAACATGTACTGTTCATAAACATTAGACTACACTCGAGAACAGGTGCAGCAAAGTAGTACATAGGAATGGTTAACCACAGCAAGTGCTATGACAAGGCACAGGTTCAAAGTAGAGTTTAAGTGCCATTGTCTTTTTTGACCCGGTTTCTGATCTCAATTAACAGGAAAAAAGATCTGAAACAATAATCCAGAGATAATACTTAGTTGTTAACCCTCAGACAAAGGAAGAACAGAACCTGGCAACTTCACCGTGGGGGTTAAATGTTTTTCTCCCTGACCTCAGTGGAGAGCAGTGGTTGTCTGCATTTAATTTTCAAACCACATTTAGTCCTTTTCCGCCTTCACATGACCACAAAGAAAAACATCTTTCATGCTCTACATTCTTTTCTGATTTCTTTTGGGTTAATCTTCACATTCTGCTAGAAACAGCTCTTGTTCATGTAGCCAGAACTGTGAAAGCTCAATTTTATAGGTCTTCCTCATACACAAAGTACTGGCACTAAGGATATGTGTGTATTTTTTCATCCAGTGGCTACTCTACACATGGAAAAACAATTAGAACAGAATTTAATGCTTATGATTTTTTTATTATAGTTTGGTAATCAATTAAATACAGTAAAGCAGTAAGATAACACTGTCATGAGTGTGGTAGGCAAGGTGATTCAAGGCTATTCGGGCACTATACAAGGAGTTGGGGAGATATTCTACCCACGATCTGAACATGGAACAAGAGCTTAGAGGAGTCATAAGCTTTCGTGAGGTTCCGGAGCATAGGGCCTATGAAAGGGTGGCCTTTAAGATTAGCCAAGAGTGCTGGGCAAATCCAGGCAAAACAACAGAGGGTTGTCTGAGCTAGCTTGTTCCAAAGAGACCCATTGCTTACAACTGTAGACCCTGCACCATGCTATCACTCTGTATAGATACGTTGCTTGGTGATACTTCATAGGACCTGGGATAGCGATACCTCTGTTCAGTCTGAGGATTGTGAGATAGTTATGTGATAGAGGTGCATCAGAAGTGCCCATACAAAGCTTGAGGATTTCCCACCATAGAGTTTTTAGGAATGACTGTGGTATTGTGATAAGTAAGGTCTGAAAATAGGTACAGCACCCTAGGCATGATAGTCATCTTTAATATAGCTTTTCTGCCAAACCAGGTGTATGTGTGTCTTTGCCATCGCCAAAGCTCTTCTTTTATGGACTGTTGCAGGGGTGGCAAATTGGCTTTGAACATTCTATCAATGGACAGGGAGATCTTAGTACCCAAGTAAGTAATATTGACCTCCGCCCAATGGAAGAGAAACTCTCTACGCAGGTTTGCTACATAATATGGGGGCAGGGAGAGGTTCAAGGCCTCCCATTTATGGAAGTTGATTTTAAAATTAGACAATTTCTCATATGCATGCGGTTCTCTAAGAAGGTGTGGAAAAATCATATCCGGGAAAGTAATAAAAAAACAAAAGATCGTCCGCGTAAGCGGCTACTTTAAAGTGCATCTGTCTCACAGGGTAGCCCTTAATGTTTGGGTTCTGACAGACATGTCGCAGGAAAGGTTCCGTCATCAAAATGAATATTAGGGCAACAACGGGCATCCTTGTCATGTCCTGTTGGCCAGGGCAAAAGAAGAGAAGATGACTTCATGTGAGTTAGGTCTTAACTTTTTTAGCGTCTACCACAAACTGAAATACTAGTTTTGGTAGACCAAACTTAATAAAGCAATTATTTTACCAGGCGTTTTTAGAAAGGTATGTTTACTCATTTTAATAAATTCTATAATTTTCTAAGACTCAGACTGGTATATAAATTTGTTTATTATCTGTTGATGCATTAGTATATCAGTTAGCATATTGATAACCTTGTGGCAAAACAGGTGCTACTAGTAAGATACTTATGCTACAGAGGAAGCTTACACTGTTGCTTAAGAATTCCTCTGAGACCAGAGGGATGCAAAAATTAACTGCAGCTGTTTGGAAAGTGTAATAACATCTGTAATAGCCACCATCCACCTACACTAATTGAAATCAAGACAACCATAAAAGATTTTCTTGAAGTCCAGTGAGACACAATTGTGAAATTCATATTTCAGCACTAGTTAATTGTTTACTTAGTACAGTTAAAGATGAAAATGAACTGCTACTGAACTAAGAGTCTAAATTACCTTGATTCAAAAACACTGCTTTAAAAGAGTACCTTAAAGCATTTGTTACCCTAAAAAAAATTGGATCCTGTTACTTTAAAGCATGTTAACCCTTTCATGACTAAGCCTATTTTTGAAATTTGGTGTTTACAAGTTAAAATCCGTATTTTTTGCTAGAAAATTACTTAGAACCTCCAAACATTATATTATATTTTTTAGCAGAGAATATAGAGAATAAAATGGCGATTGTTGCAATATTTTATATCACACGGTGATATGCAGCGGTGTTATAAACGCAAATTTTTGGGAAAAGGGACACTTTCACGAATTTGAAAAAATCCAAACAGTAAAGTTACCCCAATTTTTTTGTATAATGTGAAAGATGATGTTGCGCCGAGTAACTTGCACTTCACAGTATTCTGATTGCCGAAAACGGCGATTCTGAATACGGTGTATCTTTTTAAAACCGGCGCCATTGGCAGCCGAGTAAACGGGAAGTGACGTCATGACGTCGCTTTCGCGTTTACAATTAGAAGGCTGGAACGAAGCCGCCCACAGCTTCGTTCCAGCCCGCCCCCAGCCACCGGAGGCAGCCGATTGGTCACCGGACCTCCCGATGGCACGGGAGGCCCGGTAAGAGCGGCGGGAGGCCGCGGGAGGGGGGGACATCCCCTCCCGCTCCTCCGGTATAACAGCCGAGCGGCTTTTCGCCGCATCGGTTGTTATACTCGGATAGCTGATCGCCCGCTGTAAACAACGGTACCGTACCGTTGTACAGCGGGCATCATCCCAGTATAACCCCGGAAAGCCGAGTACGTACATCTGCGTACGCTCGGCGGGAAGGGGTTAAACAGCACAGTGCTTGTGCTGTGTAATTTGGCCCCCTGTATCACCTGAAATACCTGTCTGATCCTGTCTGGTTCTGCCCTCTCCTCTGTAAACTGACCACGGTTTATCATGGCTGCTAAACCCTGACACCGTGGTCAGTTTACGTGCCTTCAGGTAGAAATGGGCATATTATTTACAAAGCGCATACACTGCAACATTCGACTCTTTCTAACAGAGGGGATTGCATGTCATTTACTAAGTGACTTTACAACCACTTTAAGGGCACATTTTATTTATTAATAAACATAGTACAAAAAGGGGAAGGCAAGGAAAGTAGATACTGTCTTTGGTTCTTTCAGTAATATAGGTGTTTATGTTCACCCAGTAGGCATGTGATCATAGCAGCATATAAAAAGAAGTTAGGTTATATGAGTTAGGTGTGATAGGTGCAGTTGGCCTCCTCTGAATAGGACTGAAGCTGCAGGAAGAAATTGTAGAGAGAAACTAAAGGTCAAAAAAGTGCACAGGGAAACTAACTTAATCCTGATCCTCTGGGGAGCAAGACTCTTGACAGGGACAGAGTACTCTTGGTCCACCTGGCCAAAACCAGGCTTACTCCATGCTGAGGCAAGAGGCATGCCGAGGCAAGGTCCACACAAGTACTAGATTGTTGCTCCTCTGATGGGATCCCCCATGGGCAAGGGTGCTCACCCATGCAAAAAAAACAAAAATGGACAAGTCTGAGTACCTACATCCTACTAGCCGAGTGAGTAAAGTGCTTTGTGCATGTGCAAACATAAAAAAGTGCTATATGCCAAAGTGCAAGACAATGGCTGGTCTTCTGGTAGGTATGAAAATTCTTCCGGTCTCAGCCAAAAGGCCCAGCTCAGGAGGCAGGCATATAAAAAAGTGTGCAAGAGTGCTGTGACCTTGGTGTCATATTAAAAATATAGTGACCTCAAACCCAAAATGAAGAACCACCAGTATACTTGAGAAAAAGTATTCTGCTTGAGGCAAACCTTTCCTTTAGACCTCCAGCAACAGGTACAGGTTTTTGATGGTCGCAGACCACTCCAAGTACAGCAAATCAGTCCTTTCTGAAAATTAAGCTCCACGTAGGAGTGAAAAATGTTAGAATTGTAATGCACCAGGAAGTATTGTCTGTGCATAGGACTTCTTGAAAAATAGGAACATTGGCTTTTAAACGGTGGGTGACTGCTAAGCAGTCAACTGTTGAGACGATAAACACTTTGGCCAGGATTATGTAATAGGCAGCACAATTTACAGAGTGCAGCAGTTATAAGTAAGCAATGTGTACAATATTTCCCCTCACTTTCTATGCCAGAGGCCATAACACTTGATTTTTAACTTCACCGCAAGTTACGTTAGGGTGAAGTCAAGGGTCACGTAGTGTGGTCAGATTAAGTGTTAAGTTTCAGGGCTAGATTATTAGTTGAAACAGACTTATATTAAAATGAAGGGTCTTTCTATTCAGTAGCTTTCCCACCCGTTATGTAAGATGCTGGTTTAAAAAACAAAATATCAGTGAAAAATACTTAGCTTAGACCATGAATTCTGACCCGCATGCCTTAGAGCCCATTCACACAGGGGCAACACGACTTCCAGCGCGACTTTGGGAGGCAACTTGGACACGACTTGAGTATGAATCACAGCACGACTTGGAGCAACACACAACTTGAAGTCGCATCCAGGACAGGGAACTTTACAAGTGGCCAATCAGAGCTTATCAGCTGTGTGTGTGAAGGAGGGGGCTGGCTGTTTAGTGGAGTAAATTACTTTCTGTTTCCTTTCTGCTTCCTGTAAAGTTGCCTCAGTATGAACAGTCATCAGACTTGGAGGCAACTTCCATTGAAATCAATGGGTACAAGTTGCCTTCAAGTCGGATTGAAGTAGTACAGGAACCTTTTCTGAAGTCGGAGCGACTGCAGTAGTGTGCATTAAGACAGATCCATTCATTTACATTGATTTTTTCATGTAGCGCGACTTGAGGCGACTAGGGGCGACTTGGGGCGACTTGAAGTCGGATCCAAAGTTGCCCCTGTGTGAATGGGCTCTTAGGCCTACTGACGTCACCTGGATTTACCTGGGAAGACTCTGTCTACACAGCGTTTTCCTGCTGCTGTCAGTCAAATCCTGTGAGGGGGAAGTGGGGGACGAGGCCGAATCGCCCTGTGAGGAGGATCAAACAGCACCAGTGGGGAACCCCGGAAGAGGTGGAATGGGTAGGTATAACATGTTTATTATTTTAATAACAAAATTAGCTTTTAGAACCGCATTAATGTAGATCTAAACCCTAAATTGATGATGTTTAATTTTTCACCTTCATAATAGGAACTTATTTATTGAAAGCTGCAGATTTAAAAAGATTGAAAAGAACTTTTGAATTTACATTAACATGTTAAATCTTATATGAGATTTTAGTGATTGGGTAAAGATTTGTTTTAATTAACATTAATTTAATTGGCCATATAATGTGTGCCGTTGCTGTGCTATAGTAAGGGACCAAAATGTAAATTCCAAATTCCAATAGGCAACGAATAATATGAATGGTTTTGTTTAATTTAAAAGAGCTGCTTAATACATTAGTGGTTTTAAATGTCACTCCAATGCATTTACTGTTTTGTTTTTTTTTATTTAAAAGTATTCATATAGCACAACATAAAAATGTAAACTTGTCCCATATTTTCTTTGTGACCTCATACAAACCATTTTGTTGGTAAGTTTTAAGGAACTAATGTTTCAGTTGACAGTGGAACATCATGGTATTGTTTTTCATTAAATTAAAGAATGAAACAGGTATATGTTTCCCTTAGTTTAACAGTCAGTATGGTATAGTCAGGAAACAAATTGCAAGCTTCCTAAAACAATTTTGTATGCTGAGAAAAAATCAAATTATGGACCTTCATCCAGAAAACTGGAGATGTAGCCAGACATAACTGTGATTTGTAGCCAAGAATAAAATATGGAAATTAGGTCCTCAATAGCTACAAAGTACAAACTGCGATCCAACATAGTAGCTCAAAGACGTGTAATGGATAACTGTGGCACAGAAAAAGGGAGGTAGGGATTTCCTCACCCAGTAAAACTAATGAGGTGTCTTGAGGCCTCTTTTTGCTAGTGTAAGGAACAGCATAGAATAATAGGAAAAGTAAATGGCCACACTGTAGATCGACTCACTCACAGCATGGAATTGCACAATTGCAGACTGCTGCTGAGAAATCTATGACATTAGTGCCGCGTACACACGGTCGGACTTTTCAGCTACAAAAGTTCAACGGACGCTGACGGACTAAAGCTGGCTGGTAATCCGATCGTGTGTGGGCTTCTCCGGACTTTCAACGTACTTTTTTAGCCTCAAATCCGACGTACTTTAGATTTGAAACATGCTTCAAATCTTTACGTCGTAACTACGACGGACCCCGAAATCCACTCGTCTGTGTGCTAGTCTGACGGACAAAAACCCACGCTAGGGCAGCTATTGGCTACTGGCTATCAACTTCCTTATTTTAGTCAGGTGTACGTCATCACGTACGAATCCGTCGGACTTTTGTGTGGTCGTGTGTAGGCAAGTCTGTTCGTTAGAAAGTCTGCCGCAAGTCCGCCGCAAGTCTGCCGAAAGTCCGCCGGAAGTCTGTCGGACAGGCTGTCGGACTTTTGTAGATGAAAAGTCCGATCGTGTGTACGGGGCATTAAACATATTAACAAATATCAAATTGAGTCAATTTATACAAATGTTACAGACAGATGTGTATGTATTTAAAGTGACTGAATGGGCACAATGACAGAGTCTGGTAGTAAACTCCCCCCAAATAACTTATAGTCACCTTCCCTGAATTCTTTGCCTCTCCCTTCTTCCACTGGAGTGCTGAGCCACAACCTGTGTAAACCCTTTGATGGAAGCTTGCACTAGGTTGACGACATTATCCTTCTCCTTGTGACAGTGTGCAAACCTGGCAATTGGCCACCCTGGCCCAAAAACTGCATCCTGGGAGGAGGTTACATGCTTCTCAATATCTAGAAGCACTGGGTATTTGGAGGAGATCTCTGGGAAGGTGAGTATAAGTGGTCAGGGGGCAGGTTAGCAATAGGACCTGACACTATTTCCCATATGGCTCTTTATAATATACAATAACATCTCTGTTGTTTTTTACTTAAAGTTGAAAGCTTTGTATTTCTGTCCATCCACTCCTGAGATTTGCACAGCTCTGCTACACAACAGAGCCCTGTCTGGTCCCCAGGCTATGACTGGGTAGTGAAAAAAGAAGCAGAAGATTGAACAGCTCATCTTTCTTTCAACCTGCACTCTCCTTCTACCAGTACATTTCATGTTAGCACATTAACATTGGAGCACAGCTGATTGGCTCCTTGTGCTGCTTTTCCCCCCACCAGTCTGAGCTCTGCTGCACATTAGGCTGGGTTCACACTGAGCAGATTCGTTGAACGGACTCCACTAGCTCAGCGGGGATTGCTCCGTTGATCCCCGCTGAGCAGGAGCATGACAGGTCCGTCTCCGCTCACTGTGCAGGGACCCACCTGTCAGAGCCCTGCTGTTCTCTATGGGGAGATCGGATGAAAACAGACACCTTCGATCCCATCCGATCTGATCCGCTGGATGGATGGCGAACGTATCGCCATCCGTCTGTTTTGAGCGGATCTTGTCAGATCGGATGGCAGGCGGGTGTCAGCGGACACATCTTGACATCCGCCTGCCCACAGAAGTCAATGGGTGGACCGCTCGGATCTGCCTGAAAAACATTTTATTATTATTATATTATTATTTTTTTTTATTATTTATATTGAGTTATTATATTATAATTTATGATTTTGTGTTTAAAACTTCATCATACCCAGGATATCTACTAGACTCTTGGTGGACAGATCTAAGTGTGTTATTGTTAAGAATTACAGGCCTACAATATAAAACGCCAAATTTCTATACAAAATAATTGTATCGCTTTGAGACGCAAAAATCTGAAATAATCATACTGCCAGGGAGGTTAAGGCTGGGTTCACATCTCCATGCAGAGCGGCTCTCAGCAGGGGTCCGGTGCGTCCCTGTTCACCGTTCCAGGTCCGATTTTGGCCCGAATTTTTGGCTGAATTCTAACCTGAAACGGACCAGAAGACGCACAGGACTCCTGTGAAATTCGTCATAGGAGTCGTCACAGCAGCCGTCCCGGAGCTGTGTGTATTGGCTTAATTGAGAGTCGGTCACATGCTCCTGACATGCAAATTGGATGCTGGGAAACCCACATCCAAATCGCAATAGTGTGAACCCAGCCTAAATGTTTTTCATAGGAGCTTTATGACACCTCTGGATTTTAGATGTGCTGTATTTAAGACATATTTTTGGTGAGTTTTACATATATTACCATTGTGGAATGTGCCTAAAACCCCACCAAAGCAAGCAGAGCTCTTTTAATGCACTGCACCTGACGCAGGTGTGAGAATTTCCTTAATACGCTTTTAAGCCCCCCCCCAAAAAAATGCAATATATTGCAAATTACCAATTCTTCCAAAGTATTGTATTTGCCCTAAGTTTGGTACATAAAATGTGTAACCATTTTTTTACCAGAAACTTTCTACTTTAGTATTAAACTGAATTGAACTATGGGGTTTTATGGCCCCACAAACCACAAATGTAAACAAGCCCTTATTGTCCTGAGCTTCTTATAAATCTTTCAGACTAATGCGCTGCAGGTTATCCGCACAGTGGGTGCAGCGCAGTTCACCTGCGGCTTTCCTGTGGGTTAGCTGCACTTTGCTTTATGCCCCATACACACGGTCGAATTTTCCAACGGAAAATGTGTGATAGGACCTTGTTGTCGGAAATTCCGACCGTGTGTAGGCTCCGACACACAAAGTTTGAGAGCAGGCTATAAAATTTTCCGACAACAAAATCCGTTGTCGGAATTTCCAATCGCGTGTACACAAATCCGACGAACAAAGTGCCACGCACGCTCAGAATAAATAAAGAGATGAAAGCTATTGGCTACTGCCCGGTTTATAGTCCCGATGTATGTGTTTTACGTCACTGCGTTCAGAATGATCGGATTTTCCGACAACTTTGTGTGACCGTGTGTATGCAAGACAAGTTTGAGCCAACATCCGTCGGAAAAATCCATGGATTTTGTTGTCGGAATGTCAGATCAATGTCCGACCGTATGTATGGGGCAAAAGACTTCTATTTCATCTTGGGGGTGTGGTGTACTTTCAGAAAGAGCACCAAACCTGCAAGACATAATAGAAGTCTATGGCTGAGTGCAGCTAACCCATAGGAAAGCCTGAGCTGTATCTGCGGATCAGTGTGAAAGCAGCCTAATAACTCTTTTTTTTATAAGTGCTAATATGCCCATTGCAAAAGTGCAGTGTATGTGATGTTTAACACACTGACCTTCTCCTCTTCCAACTTCTGCTGGCATCACTCTCTAGGCCTCTAGAAAGGTCCAAGGCGAAGTGTACTTGGTATCACTCCACCTGGGACAGGAGCCGGCACTACAGAGGAAACCTCAGCTTATGCAGCTCCTGCTCCCTCCGCGACCGCTGCCGGCTCTATGAACACTGATGCTCTGGGATGGAGAATTGGTAACCCGTTGATAGCAATCTGGGTTTGCCACCCCAGAGCATGGGCATGTGCTTCCCAGGTTTGAGGTCACAGGCCACATCAGAAGGCTCCGTGGGCCACATGTGGCCTGTGGGCCATGGGTTGATCACACCTGCTCTTGAGGGTGTATTTACAAATGATTGGTATGGGGGGCTAACATTTTTCTAACTGCACAAAGTACATATGTGGTGGCTGCATTCATTTCCTTTTTAGGCTTTTTTCTTTTATTTTTAGCTGCTGATCTGGCCAAAAAGTCTGTTTTTTTTCATCTTCGAGGGTTGAGCCAAACCCCAGGGTTGCTTACAATAGTCAGCTTTTATTCATTTATGTAAACCTTTATTCCCAAAAAGAAAAACATTTTTTGTAACTAATTAAAAAGTGTTAGCAGGAGTCCAGTTTTAATTTGTCAGTAAAATCTACCCTCTCCTCAGATTGACAATGCTGACAACCTGAGACAGAAGGTGTGTTCCTGGCCTGATCACCAGGTGAAAAGAAAAGGAAAAAAAACAAAAAATAAAAAACAAATGTAGCCACCACAGTTAAGGATTGGAAAGGTGCAACAGATTAAATTAATTTTTTTAGGTTTAATACCACTTTAAGCATATCTAAGAAAAATATATTAAACTTGGTTTATAACAAAAGAATGAATCAAATCTGATTTAGTACAAATAAACGGTCTGGTTTATTTCTATTAATTAGCTTGTTACAACTTTCAAAGCAGAAATTTGGTTCTTCATGGATTATGTATAAATAGAAGATACATATGGAGGAGATGATGAAAAGAGGATGGCAGTCCTTTTTTCAGCAATAATGGGTCAACAGATGTAGGTAGAAGGGGAGATATTTTATCACTTAATAGTAAGCTAGAGGAGAATAATGCCACGTACACACGGGCGGACTTTTCGACGGACTAGGTCCGGCGGACTTTTCGACTGACTTTCCGACGGACTTTTGAATAAACGGACTTGCCTACACACGATCAACCAAAGTTGGTAGCCAATAGCTGCCCTAGCGTTGGTTTTTGTCCGTCGGACTAGTATACAGATGAGCGGACTTTTTGACTGGACTCGAGTCCATCGAAAAGATTTGAAACATGTTTTATTTCTAGGTCCGTCTGACTTTTGGGAAAAAAAAGTCCGCTGCAGCCCCCACACGGTCGAATTGTCCGCCAGAGTCCGGTCCGCCGAACCTAGTCCGTCGAAAAGTCCGCTTGTGTGTACGCAGCAATAAAGTACCAGACTTTTTTTTTAATGAATTTGAATGGCAGAGAACATTTCTGTGGATTTAATAAAATATAGCTTCTGCAAAATACACAAATACATAGTGCATCTGTGTTTTTCAAGTGGGTGTAGACTAGCCTTTAAGTCAATATTTTTCACCAGTAAGGGCAATTTTTTTGAGTTTATAAGGGGTTTAGCTGGAAGATAGAAAAAGGGTCATTTTTGTCCATTGTTTGATATATAACCAACCTCTGTACTTTAGTACTGAAACAGAAAATATGGCTCAAGTTCCAGGTTGACCATATCATCTGAAACACAAGGGACTAGAATTTTTGTAAATATTTTATTATATCTTTTCATGTGACAACACTGACAACACTTTGCTACAATGTAAAGTAGTGAGTGTACAGCTTGTATAACAGTGTAAATTTGCTGTCCCCCTCAAAATAACTCAACACACAGCCATTAATGTCTAAACCACTGGCTCAGTAGAAACCCCCTGCTCTGCTGATCCCCAGCTCAGTAGTAACCCCCAGCTCTGCTGATCACACACTCAGTAGTACAACCAGCCCTACTGATCCCCCACTCAGTAGTAACCCCTGGCTCTGCTGATACTCTGGTTTACTGATCCTCCTCTATCTCTGGTCCTCACTCACCTACGGCTATATTGCTCTCATGCTGCACCCCACATGTGACATTGCTAGCTTTTCCTGCTCTAGTCTGCCAACTCTGCTGGTCTTTCACTGCTCAGTCCTCTCTCTCCCATCCCCGCTCTCCCTCTGCTATAGCATTCCCATGTTGCACACCATGTATACTGTTAGCTAGTTGCTCCACTCCAGTCAGGACCCCGCTCACCTTCCTGCTGCTCCACACTGCACACCAGATGGGAGTTCTGCACCAGACACTTCCAAAATATATACACATTAACCAGAAGTGACTGCTTATGATGTCTTTCTGGTTTTCTTGTTGGACTCCTGGTGCATCCTGGGATATCTCATACCTGTAATACCTCCAAAACAAAGTGAAACTAAAGCTGAATAAAAGCCTCTCAAAAGCTGCAGGTGTTGTACATGTGAACAGGAGTGCAAGCTAACCATTATTTAGTGGCAGGGGCTTTGATTGGCATTCATAGCGCTTTCAATGCCACATTATGAAGCAAGTGTAAACAAGCCCTTAGGGCTGGAATGCCTGTGTGTACAGCTCCCAGTCCAACAGAAGCCAGTGTCATGACCAGTTTCTGTCGTACGAGCATGCTGGAAGACCAGCATCCAATCAGTGCACTCTGCGAGCGTTGACCAGTGTGTTCACAATAGCTCATCGCTTGTGTTAGTACGGCGATCTGTACATTTTTTTTTTTCATTCAGCCCGCTGGGTGAAAATAAAAACATATAGTGTGTACCCAGCTTTAGTTTCTAAGCAACATGACCAACTATGTTTTCCTCACCTCTCCCCCTACCGACAATGTAAAAAAAAAAAACGAGACAAAATTTATGATTGACAGCTCCGGTTTCTGGCAGCAGGAGCTGCTCTGCAAACGAGCACTGTCATTGACAAAAGATCGCACAATCTGTGTCTATCAGCCGCTGCAGCTCTGAGTGATCTGTCACAATTATGTATCAATGATCAGTGCTGCTTGTTCATTCAGAATAGTAATACATCCCTTAGCACTGCGGCTTTGTGTAATCTATCTGCGGATGCTTTTACTTCATACAAGATATCAGCAGATACTCAACACAGAGTCTCAGCTCTGAATGATCTTTTACTATAAGGCCTCATGCACACTGGATGTTTTTGGACGTTTTTACAGCTGCTGTTTTTGACTTCAGATGGTTTTTTCTACAGTCAATAAACTCTCCTGCATGTTATCCTTTGTGTCCACGTACAGGCTGTTATCAACTGTTTTTGGCTGGGGCATTTTTTGGCTGTAAAAAACCCCCAAAACTAGTGGGTTCTGAGAGGAGTTTTTCAACTGTAAAAATGCTCTATCTTCAAAAAACGCCTAAAAACTTTGAAAAACGCAGATAAATGCTCAAAAACGCGTCTCACCAGCGTTTTTTAACATTTTTGATCCTGTTGAAAAAAAAAAATGCTAAAAAACGCTGAAAAATGTTGAAAAACTCACTGCAAAGCTACTGGCGTGTTTATAATGTTATTATTATAACGTCCAGTGTGCATGAGGCTGAATAAACAATGTTATGGAAATTTGTAAGTTCTGTATATACCGGTAATTGTATTCTATTTTGTATGTATTGCACACTGCCCTCACTGTGCACACAGCACTAATAATGTTTTCAGTACATGTTTACATTCTTTTGAGTCCTGATTAGAATTAGCCTGCCTATGTAACGCCCCTTGTTACCATAAATGTACAATTGTAATAATAATGTGGTGCCTACGTAATCATGTGCATAAAAACCTTCAATTGCGTCATAATAAAGCAGAACAGTTATTTGGAAAGATGCTAAGCGTATCTTTTGTGTCTGTTCCCTACTGCAGTAGTTATTATTTGTTTGGAACCACTAATCAATATGAGGATAGGAGTTGCCTATCATCAATTTAACCGAGTCAGCAAGCAGGCCTGATCATAATAATAGTGACAGATCGCTCAGTTTAGTGAGGGGATGGGGCTCTGTGCTGGCTGTACCCACACCCCTTCCCCACAGGAATGCCCATAATTTGGACTTCAAAAGAGAGTAGAGCTACAGCCATTATATAGACACGTGTTGTGGGGAGCAACCGAGCCACCAATCAGGGCAGATGCTATATGCACTTAGTTCCTCTGGGGAATAAATAACATAAAACAAATAGTTATTTTAAAAAATGGGTTTACCAGGATTATCTTTAGGTCCTGATAGTTTCACTGCTCATGTATGGTGTATAAAGAAACTGCAGAGCATGTTTGGTACATGTCATTCTTCATGAATTCATGAACGGTATTATATGAAGCAATATTATTTTATTTTTCTGGTTCATGGCCAGACAAAATAAATTGTCCTTTCTGAAGCAGTAGGGCATTTGAGAGACACACCTTGGGAAGATAATAAAATGTACTGAGAAAGAAACACAAATGTCCTACTTACTCCAATATAAGCAGCCTTGCCTTAGTGCCACTAGTAAAGGTCAGACAACTCTCAGGAGCTCTGCTATTTTTAATAACTATGAACGCTCCGTTGGTCCTTACGACCAGCAGACCAACCTATCACAAATTATGGATGACTACAGGTCTCCTACGTGTCTTTTCCCAGCAGTCTGGCTTCCTCTGCCAGTAAAATCTGGAATACGGATTTGACCAAACCATTGAGTCTGGTTGTTTATGGAGTAAAATATTTTTTTAAATGAAATCATTTACTTGTCTTACAATGTCTTGTGTCTCAAGAGAACCAAGCCTCGCTTTGGCAAATGGCTAAAAACGTGCCCATTTTTATATACTTTTGTTTCAAAAATTCAAAAGGGCAGTCTATCATAAATTGATATTGTAGTTATAGGTGGAGAATAGTGACCTGCTACAGCCCCTGGCTTCTTTAACTTCTTGGATACTCCAACAGTGAGCCCCCATTTCAGATCCCATCCACCTGGGAATTTCAGATGTTTCTGTGCACATTTGCATGTTTCAGCCTCCCACATTGCAGCAAACATAAAAAGTTAATACATCCAACTGGGAGAATGGCAACCCCTGCTAATGGGCCAACAGCACCAGAGACATCATCAGAGTCCCCAGGGAAAAAGGAATATGAAACTGATCAGTGATTTAACTCTACCAAAAATTATATTTTGGGTGGACAAATCAAAGTCAAATTGGCAACTGAATATTTATACAGCACTGGCCAATCTCTGGGGAGCGTTGCTCAGATGGTTGCTGGGAGTGTGTATAAATACTCTTAGGCCTGGAACAGAGGGGTTTTGTCCCTGATGAGGAGACCACAGCCTGGGGGGGGGGGCTGTTTATCGGAGACCCAGCAAGGCTAGCTAGGGCCTGTTCTACTGAAAGTTGCTGAAGCTGACGGAGGCACTTTTTTTCATCTGGGAATGTAGTCTGCTAAAGTGTCTGGAAGGAGGCAACCAACTATCCAAGGACAGTAGTGAGTGCAGGCTGGTACAAGATATCCTTGAGACTGTGTGCTGCTGCCATCCCTCTTGTGCTAAAGTCAGTGTTATTCAAATGGGTTATTGTCTGTGGTTTCCTGAAGAGCTCAGTCCATTAACTACCTGTACAAGCACTTTTGCTCACATTACTGTTGCTGCTAAATTTCTTGTAATAGAGTCAGTTCCACATGAAGGGAATGCACCACTATAGTGTTCCTGATAAGCTCAGTCCAACATTTGCTGCAAGCAAGAACTCATGTTCACTTTCCTAAGAGGAAGATTAGTGTCCTCAAGTTTTTTGCTAGGAATTACTGGAGTATCCTTCAATTTCTCCGTACCTATCCAAGTTCAGGTTTTTTAAAGCATCAAAAAGCATACCCCTGGACTGCTTAATGAGTCTAAAGAGTGATCAGAATTGTGTGCCTGGCTGCAGGGCAATTACTGTGAAAAGAACCCTGGGCATCAATCCAATAGATATCGCTATATATAAGCCCTGTACCCATTGCATGACAAAGGAGCGCATCTGACAGGTTATTCTCAGTGCACATGCTCAGAAATGCAACTCGACAAGCCAGCTGACATCATCATGCTCAATGGAGCACTCCATGAGTGCTCCAGCCCTCTCTCCTGGCTCCAATCTACACACAGCTGGCTTCTGGATCCAGTGGCGGTTCATAACATCCACAGCGCAAATGATGACCTTTATCCCACCAGAGATGGACTTTGATGTGCCGAATTTTATCATGCAAAATATGAGTTGCTCTTACACCTTTCACTTTAAATACATTTTAACAGTCTGCACTTAGAGGAGCTTCTGTGCTCTTTTCTCTTTTACATGCTTTCTGGAGATCACTTCTGCACCTAACAAGAGGCTTGCCCTGAGCTGCAGACATCCTTGTGCTTCTGCGATCCTTTTCCTGGATGGACTTGATTTACATGCTTTAAGTTTTAATTTATTTCCTAGCCTCATTTATTGGACTCTTTACATAGACCGTAATTACATTACTTTGCGCCATATTCTATCCCATTTGATCTATTCAGCGGCTCCTGTGGGGATAGCACTATGCATTATAATTATTTATTTATTTATTTATTTATTTTTATGCCTATGTGTAATTTTAGGCAGTGGAAGTATAATGTTTGGATTTAGATAGGAACAAAGGATAAATTGTTTTTGGTGACTATTTGTTGATTTGGAAAAAATGTTTCTTTTAGCAAAAATTCAGTTAACAAAAAAAAAAAAAATCACAAATTATAGACTGATATACTGGAAAGACTTGTTATATAAAATTAACTTCTTTTTTAGAGGCCAACCTTTTTTTTCACACCTTCATAAGTCTTGCATGACATGTGTCCTTTACAGCATGAGTTCTGTTTTTACAATCACTAAAAATTATTTATTATAAAAATGTATTTCTAATTTATGAAACACTACTAAAAACGCCACACTGAAATCATTGCAATGAATTCCCTAAATACTCTCTGCTAATAATTCCTTTAAGCTAGTTCAAATAATCATAAATAAACCATTTCCTCATCATTAGTCCACTACAGCAAATATGGTATGTAATTATTTTTCTTTCCATAAGCTCATAAATAAATTAGCAAACAAAGGGAGGAAAATGTAGTTTGCATTGCTTCATACATTGCATATAAAACCAAAAATGTTTACAACCTTCATTCCCCTATCACAATGAGTATCACATCTGCTGTAGCCTGTACAAAAAAAAAAAATCAAAGCTCTATACTATATTATACAGTTCTTTGATTGCATGTAGTAGATATTGTACTAAAATTCTCCTTTCCTCAGCACTTAGTGTTTGAAGTGGATAACGTTTTTTAAATGTTATTTTGGGCAAATCCCTGTAATTCGATGCATGGGCGCAAGGTGGAGTCCTTTTTTTCAACAAAAAATAAAGCCGCCCCTGTAGGAAAAAATGTTGAGTGTCTAATAAAGCCCTTCTTTAAATTCTCATAAAGTCATTCCCGGAGCACCTTTAATTCAAGTTCAGACTGTTTAAAAAGGTGGCCAAAAGGTATTTCTACCCCTGGGATCAGTTTAAAAGGACAATAATACAGGTGATGTGGAGGTTATCAATTGGTTTTCACATGACTGGGTAGGCACCACATCAACTTGTGATTCCCTGATTAGTGGAGAACTTGTTTGACAAGGTTCTCTACAGTGTTCTTCTCAAATGGGGGGGGTACAATACATGGTCCATGCTGCCCAGTTGATGGAGGGATTGTGGGTAGAAAACCAAGAAATACCAGGTTGACAGGGAACTCTGATGATGCACGCGGGTGCTTCCCCCGTGCAACGGCACCACGCCCCTTGCGCTGTACGTGTGACGTCTGGCCGGGCGTCCCTTCACGCACGCATTTGTATTTCAGCTTGGCTGACACGTGGGGAGTCAGACCGGTGGCCGCTGTGTTGTCTCTCCTTTTTGGCATGCCAGCGTGATGCTGGATGGGACCTTGGCCACACTGGGCTCATTTTTCAGTCCCCATGGAGCGATTTTCTTCAAGGCAGCACATCTCTTGCATTTCCAGATTGGCTCCTGTCTTATCAGGATCCATTAAGGTAGTCACTCAGTAAGCACTTTGTGCATATTGTCTTCACTTTATTTCTCTGGAGCAAACATCTGCACAACTCTATCACTCCTGCCCTCATTCCCACGTCCAGCTTTCAGGAATTCTGCCATCAAGTCTTATTTCTTATTCCTCACTATACAATATTCATGGACACTCTCTTTTTCTTTTTTCTCACTTCGGTTATATGCTCCACATCATCTCCATTCTGTGGTTCATGGGTTCTATTATATTTTCGTTTTACCTATCTACATTTGTATGGTTACATACTATTTATTTTATTCTATACAACATAGAAATCCCATTAACAATCACACGAAGAGTTTTCACATGACATATCCCATGGGGGACTGCATCTGTGTTCCTGGTTTCCGCTTATGCATGTTCCGCTGTCCAATGCATGTGCCAAGGCAAAGAGACCAGGTAGACTGGTCATTGTCTGGTATGTGTACCAACTGTATTTTGAGGTAGAAACACCAGTTCAAGGCATTGTTTAGTCTTTTGCTATAAAGAGGGAATCTTATATAAATTTTATTACTCCAAGGACCAGGGAGACCATACTTATTTTTATAAAAAGTGCATTTATTCTTTGCAAATAAGGTCTGAATGTCCAGAATTCTCCTAAGCATGTTAGGGTGGAACATAATATAATCTCTAAAATACTTGCTTTATTGCTAAATATATGACCTGGAATATGTGGCTGCTGAATGGTTGTTGTTATTAAAAGAAAGAGAGACAGCTTAGGCCACGTAACTACTTATAGGAATACCATTGCCTTGCCTCCTTTTGTAAACAGACAAAAGAAATGCAGAATGGAAGAACTGACCACTTTTAAGGTATAATATAGTAGCTATTTTAAATAGCTATTCTAATATAATAGATATTCTAAATTTAGGAAACATGGGGCTCTTGGATGCATTTTTGTACAACTTGAAAATTTCAGGAAAACGTTTCTAAAAAAAGATACCTAAGGCTTCCAAGTTTTGCTAAAATTCTCTACCACAGTCCAACCCACTCTTCTTTTTCTCCTACCTCTTCCTCTTTACCCTTTTTCACTACTTATTCTTGCCTCTTTTCTGTTTTTGTCTCTTTTCCTCCTGTTTTCCGATATTCTGTCGATCATTGGCTCACATAATTCAGCCTTTTCAGGAGACACTCAAACTAGTAAATTACCTATGATGCACTAAACTACTACCAATAAATATGAAAATTATCAACCAATCTTAAACCCTTGTGTTGACCCAGTTAACATTTATGTGAATACTGTATTATTTCATTACTGTGTCATATTTTTGCTTTATAATTTATTCTTCCTCATGTATTAGGTTAAAGAGCCATACTTGTTTGATGTAAGTACTTCTTCTGTACTTGGAACACAATTTCTTAATAAAAACATAATCTTAAAAAAGAAAAAGAGAGAGAGACAGAAGTATTTGCAACTAAAAGGTATGTCATTAGAAACAGGTTTGAACTGATTCCAGATGAAAAGAGAATATTATTTTATTCTTTTGCTTGCTGTACATAATGTATGGATTTTTGATACTTTTTTTTATGTATGACCTCTGCACTTTAGTACTGTAACCAATTTTACTATCACTATCTTTTTTGATCCACTTCATGTAATTCATGTCAAATGATGCAAGCCTGGTTTCATCTAGATGAGGCCACCAGAGTAAGGCCTCCCTCTCACAGGTGGCCGAGGGAAAGCAGTAAAAAACAGCCTTAGCTTTATGGCCCCCTGCCCATCCACTAAAGCTTAGACTACAGCTTAGGGGGCTGTTCACATGCTGCAACTGCAATGCTTTACTTCGAAGACACAGCAAATTGCCATGGCTGGCAAAAAAAATGTATTTCTTCCTGAGTTGTAATTAATAACAGAGTGGCTTTTTAAACTATAAGTACAACTATAAGTACACTTTATTGAGTCTTGCTACCTTGCTACACAGCCATTAAGGTACCACAACATTTTATATATATATATATATATATATATATATATATATATATATATATATATATATACATATATATATGTATATATATATATATATATATATATATATATATATATATATATATATATATATATATATATATATATATATATATTATATATATATATATATATATACTCTTTTTAAATCATGATGAAAACAGAAACTACCCAAATGTTCCTGATCAAAAGTTTACATACCCTGGTGATTTTGGCCTGATAACATGCACACAAGTTGACACAAAGGGGTTTGAATGGCTATTAAAGGTAACCATCCTTACCTGTGATCTGTTTGCTTGTAATTAATGTGTCTGTATAAAAGGTTAATGAGTTTCTGGACTCCTGACAGACTTTTGCATCTTTCATCCAGTGCTGCACTGACGTTTCTGGATTCTGAGTCATGGGGAAAGCAAAAGGACTGTCAAAGGATCTGAAGGAAAAGGTGAAAATTGAACTGTATAAGACAGGAAAGGGATATAAAAAGATATTCAAGGAATTGAGAATGCCAATCAGCAGTGTTCAAACTCTAATTAAGAAGTGGAAAAAAGGGGTTCTATTGAAACCAAACAATGGTCAGGTAGACCAACTAACATTTCAGCCACAACTGCCAGTAAAATTGTTCGGGATGCAAAGAAAAACCCACAAATAACTTCAGGTGAAATACAGGACTCTCTGAAAACATGTGGTGTGGCTGTTTCAAGATGCACAATAAGGAGGCACTTGAAGAAAGATGGGCTTCATGGTCAAGTCACCAGAAGAAAGCCATTACTGCGCAAATGCCACAAAGTATCCCGCTTACAATATGTCAAACAGCACAGAGACAAGCCTCAAATCTTCTGGCACAGTCATTTGGAGCGATGAGACCAAAATTTAGCTTTTTGGCCACAACCATAAACGTTTAACTTGGAGAGGAGTCAACGAGGCCTATGATAAAAGGTACACCATTCTTACTGTGAAACACGGAGGTGGATCGCTGATGTTTTGGGGTTGTGAGAGCTACAAAGGCACAGGAAATTTGCTGAAAATTGATGGCAAGATGAATGCAGTATGTTATCCAAAAATACTGGAGGAACAATGGAGCAATTGGAGGAATAATGGATGACATCAATAAGGGAGCTAGGAAGGAGGTGGAATCCTTATGGGTAGAGCTCCAAAGGGATGAAGCTAAGGGGAAAATAATACTGGGAGTATGCTATAGACCCCCTAACCTGAGGGAGAAGGGGGAGACGGACTTCCTATCACAATTTGGATTAGCAGCAAGGATGGGAAGTGTTATCATAATGGGGGATTTTAATTATCCAGACTGAGCAGAGGGAACCACACATTCGTCTAAGGCTCGCCAGTTCCTAAATGTCTTGCAGGACAATTTCATGGGTGAGATGGTAGACGCACTAACTAGAAAAAGGCGTTACTAGATCTACTGATTACCAACAATACAGACCTGATCACGGATGTGGTAATAGGGGGCAATTTAGGAAACAGCGATCATCGGTCAGTTGGCTTCAGTATAAATCACACAAATAGGAAACATTAGGGGAACACAAAGACACTGAATTTCAAAAGAGCCAACTTCTCTAAACTACGAACTTTGCTAGAAGATATAAATTGGGATAAAATCTTAGAAATAAAGAACACGGAGGAGAGATGGGTTTGCTTTAAGAGCATATTAAATCAGGGCATTAGCCAGTGCATCCCATTGGGAAATAAATCCAAAATAAATACATTTTAAAGAGCAAACAAAAGTCCTGGATGGCTTAACTCCAATGTAAAAATGCATATAAAAGTAAAGGAGAAGGCCTTCAAAAAATACAAGGCTGAGGGATCATCATCATCATTCAGACTTTACAAAGAATGCAACAAGATATGTAAGGGTGCAATTAGTATGGCTAAGATAGAACACGAAAGACACATAGCGGAGGAGAGTAAAAAAATCCCAAGAAATTCTTTAACTAGATAAACAGTAAAAAAGGGAGGACAGACCATAGTGGCCCCATAAAGAATGAGGAAGGACATCTGGTTACAATGGATAGGGAGATGGCAAAGGTATTGAATTAATTCTTCTCCTCAGTCTTCACGAGGGAACTGGGGGGCTTCAGTAACCAAAACTGCAGTGTTTGTCCTCATGATACATCACAGGAAGCACTCTCATGGCTAAGAGAGGATATAATTAGAAATGGACTTGGGAAACTTAACATGAATAAATCACAGGGACCAGATGGCTTGCACCCGAGGGTACTTAGGGAACTCAGTCAAGTAATTGCCAGACCATTGTTCCTAATTTTTACTGACAGTCTACTGACTGGAATGGTACCAGCTTAAAAAAGGGCCAAAATACATTCCTGGTAATTACAGACCAGTTAGCCTAACATCAATAGTATGCAAGCTCTTAGAGGGGATTATAAGGGACTACTGTATATACAAGATTTTAGTCATGAAAACGGTATCATTAGCAGTAATCAGCATGGATTGATGAAGAATCGTTCTTGCCAAACCAATCTATTAACCTTCTATGAGGAGGTGAGTTGCCATCTAGATAAAGGAATGCCCGTAGACGTGGTGTATCTGGATTTTGCAAAAGCATTTGACACAGTTCCCCATAAATGTTTACTGTACAAAGTAAGGTCCGTTGGCATGGACCATAGGGTGAGTACATGGATTGAAAACTGGCTACAAGGATGAGTTCAGAGGGTGGTGATAAATGGGGAATACTCGGAATGGTCAGGGGTGGGAAGTGGGGTCCCCCAGGGTTCTGTGCTGGGACCAATCCTGTTTAATTTGTTCATAAACGACCTGGAGGATGAGGTAATCAGTTTAATCTCTGTATTTGTGAACGACACTAAGCTAAGCAGGGCAATAACTTCTTCGCAGGATGTGGAAACCTTGCAAGAAGATCTGAACAAATTAATGGGTTGGGCAACTACATGGCAAATGAGGTTTGGGTCCTAGTAGATGATTGGCTCAGCAATGGCATGCAATGCCAAACTGCTGCTAACAAAGCAAACAGAATATTGGCATGCATTAAAAAGGGGATTAACTCCAGGGATAAAGCAATAATTCTCCCACTCTACAAGACTTTGGTCCAGCCTCACCTGGAGTATGCTGTCCAGTTCTGGGCACCAGTCCTCAGGAAGGATGTACTGGAAATGAAGTGAGTACAAAGAAGGGCAACAAAGCTAATAAAGGGTCTGGAGGATATTAGTTATGAAGAAAGGTTGCGAGCACTGAACTTCTTCTCTCTGGAGAAGAGACGCTTGAGAGGGGATAGGATTTAAATTTACAAATACCACACTGGTCACCCCACAATAGGGATACAATTTTTTCATGGAATGGAGTTTAATATGACATGTGGCCACTTATTATAATTAGAAGAAAAGAGGTTTAACCTTAAACTGCATAGAGGGTTCTTTACTGTAGGAGCGGCAAGGATGTGGAATTTCCTTCCACAGGCGGTGGTTTCAGCGGGGGGGCATCGATAGTTTCAAAAAACTATTAGATAAGCACCTGAACGACTGCAACATACAGGGATATACAATGTAATACTGACATATAATCACACACATAGGTTGGACTTGATGGACTTTTTTCAACCTCACCTACTGTGTAACTATGTAAATATGTAACATTTGCATTCATCAGCCAGGAAGCTGCACATGGGATGTACTCATTCCAACATGACAATGATCTAAAACACAAGGCCAAGTCGACCTGTCATTGGCTACAGCAGAATAAAGTGAAGATTCTGGAGTGGCCATTTAAGTCTCCTGATCTCAATATCATTGAGCCACTCTGGGGAGATCTCAAATGTGCAGTTCATGCAAGACAGCTCAAGAATTTATAGGAACTGGAGGCTTTTGCCAAGAGTAATGGGCAGCTTTTCCATCTGAGACGATTAAGAGCCTCATCCACAAATACCACAAAAGACTTCAAGCTGTCATTGATGTTAAAGGGGGCAATACACGGTATTAAAAACTGTGGTATGTAAACGTTTGATCATTGTCATTTGGGTAGTTTCTGTTTTCATTATGATCTAAAAAACACAACTGATTGTTTAGGAGGGAATTTTAAGGAAAAAAACTTTTAGGAGGGAAGTTTAAGGGAAAAACACTTACATTTAAATGCCCATCAATGCAGCATTATCGTGTCCATCTGCAGCCTTGCCCCAGTGTCCAGTGCAGCCTTGTCAGTGCAGCTTTGCCCCAGTGTCCAGTGCAGCCTTGTCAGTGCAGCTTTGCCCCAGTGCCCAGTGCAGCCTTGTCAGTGCAGCTTTGCCCCAGTGCAGAATTGTCAGTGCAGCTTTGCCCCAGTGCAGCCTTGTCAGTGCAGCTTTGCCCCAGTGCAGCCTTGTCAGTGCAGCTTTGCCCCAGTGCAGAATTGTCAGCGCAGCCTTGTCAGTGCAGCTTTGCCCCAGTGCAGCCTTACCCCAGTGCAGCCTTGCCCCAGTGGTCAGTGCAGCCTTGTCGCCGCCGACATACAAAAGTTTAGTTTGGATTTTTAAATATGGCGCCGCGGAGTTCGGAGGGACTCGGCGGTGCTCGTTCAGCTGAACTAGCGCCGCCGAGGACACAGTGACTGGGCGGAGCCGAGATACACATAGCCGAGGGTTCTCGGCTCTTCTCGGCGCCGTTCACAGTCACGCCCAGTCCCTATGATGGACATAACACAGGTCCAATGGCGGGACTGGGCGTGACTGTGAACGGCGCCAAGAAGAGCCGAGAACCCTCGGCTATGTGTATCTCAGCTCCGCCCAGTCACTGTTTCCTCGGCGGCGCTCGTTCAGCTGAACGAACTCCCTCCGAACTCCGCGGCGCCATATTTAAAAATACACGCTATGTGAATGTCGGCGGCGATCGCGGCGATCGCTCCGACAGATCACAAAATAGCGGGGATCGGCGTATAACACGCACCCACGATTTTCCCCTGATTTTAAGGGGAAAAAAGTGCGTGTTATACGCCGATAAATACGGTATATATATTCTCTCAAATATTTCATTTCATATAGTTATATTAAAATATTAACAATGTGTTATAGCTACATGGTCTGGTGCAGGCAGAGGTGTCAAACTCAATTTCATCACGGGCCACGTCAGCATCAGCAGTAAGCTTGCCCTCAAAGGGCTGGTTGTACCTGGGGCGTGCTACATACAGAGTGTAGGTTGCATTACGTACAGAGTGCATGGTTCAGGAGTGCATTACATACAAAATGCAAAATTCAGGGGTGTGCTACATACAGGGTTCAGAAGTACACTACAAACAGAGTGGAGGGTTCAGGAGCCTTGTGTTTTAAATATGTAGTCTAGTGGGTGAACTACAGAGTGTCATTGGGAATGCAGCTGTTGTCAGGTCCACGGCTATGTTTAGGTGGTCTGAGGCAATCTTTTTCAACCATGGTGCCTTCAGGTTTCTTCAGGGGTGCCTTGGCAAAATGCCTAAAAATTGCCCAAAAATGTTATACAAGCCAGTGGGTGGATCAAGCTTGCCTTTTAGTTACACGAAGCCACAGGTTTTTATTGTGCACCATTACAACCTTCTAGCCACTGATGTCCTAAAAACCAACAATGTCGTTGGTTGATAAGGACAACTTTGGGCACTGGCACAGCATCCTTGTTTGCCCCTTTCCTGCCCCTCTCCATCAGCACTGGGGTCAGATTAGCAGATTGAGGGAGAGAAACTGATGTATAAACCAGTATAAACCTCTCCCTTCCAGCACAGAGTTTCTGTCTACCCCAGTGCGGAGCTCTCCACCTTCCAGTAAAGATATTTAAAGCCTCCCATGTAAGGAGCTTTCCGAGTAGTACTAACTCCCCAGATATGGCAAAAAAAAAACCTTCAGCCTATATTAAGGTTTGACAAAAAATCCTGGAAGCTGGTTGGTTTCTATACAGAGCTGCACCAGATTTTTCACGCCAGTTTTAGTAAATCAAACCCACTGACTATTTTAATAAAGTTCTTTTTTAAAGGAAGACTTAAAATCACATGTAATGTAAGAGTTTAAAAAAATGATTGTGCTGAGGTTTGTATATGTCTGATAGACTTTTACTTATGCTGCAGTAATTGAAGCATATTCTGGGGAATTCATAGAGTGTCCTAGAGACTCTTTAGAAGTTTATCCTGTTTCCACACTTCAAATGCAATGGCGACCCTAGGGGGGGCCAGAGGAGGCCCTGACCCCCCCCAACATTATGCTGGGCCCCACCATGTGCCCCCCCCCAAAAAAAAATTTTTTTTTTTTTTTTTTTTTTTACAAAAAGGCAATTTCTTTTTGTTTGTATTCATATCGGATGTGCCGCATCTTACTCGGGCCACCGCTGGGGTAACACAGTCTCTATTGAGAGGGAGAGCGTCCCCAGTCAGCTCCTGCAGGTGATTCCTCCCCCCTCCCTCTGCTCGCTGACACTGCATAATGCGAGCGCTCACACAACCACGGCCGCCTGATCTGCTCCTTCCCCTGCATCCTCATTGGCAGGGAGAAGAGCGAGTTGCAGGAAGGACTCCACCAGGACTCTGTTACTGAAAAAACAGACTGATTTCTCCCATCCTTAGGACAGGAGAACCAGCCTGTAAATTTCAAGTAATGCCAGACCAGCGCTGTCAATAGCAGGGGCAGGACAGCAAGAGGAGGCTGGGAAACCCCACAGTGACAGAACACCAGGGCCGGGTGGCAAGACAATCTTTGCAACCCTGATAGTTCTCCCACTGCTTTGGACCCTTATATTTTCTTTGCATGCTGGTGACATATATCTCTTGTTCTCTGTCACCCTGGGGGGGCCCCCAATACAGTAGGAAGGGAGCTCACTGCAGAACATGTGAAAGGGCCGTTGTGGGATCGTAGTAAAGGGGTAAAGGGCCCCAGGATAGATAAAATATAGATAGATAGATAGATAGATAGATAGATAGATAGATAGATAGATAGATAGATAGATATATCTATATATATATATTTGCATTTTATTTTGCCCCCTATTTTTGTCCCTGTCCCCCCATGTGCCCCCCCTAAATATGAAAGCTGGAGACGCCACTGTTCAAATGTCAATGCTTGCAAGAAGATACAGATAGCGCAGCACCTGAGGAATTTTGTAGCTGGATGGGTGGAGCCTAATGAGGATTCGGAGACAATAATTTCCCATCCAGTCCAAGGTATTTCACAATTCTAGCAATGCCCCTTCAAGCCACTGCTAGAATACAGATTCAATAGAGTAAGGAAGACTTAGAACCTGTTCCAGGTGTTAACTGCTGTCATTGGCTACATTGAAGAAATTTTCCCTATCGAAATCTTCCCCTATCGAAATCTACCTCTATCGAAATCTTCCCCTATCAAAATCTACCTCTATCGAAATCTTCCCCTATCGAAATCTACCTCTATCGAAATTTTCCCCTATCATGGTGACAGTGGCTACTGAGCCAAGAAGAAGGGGAGATCTCTTTATCTCATTCATCTGCACATTGATCATGTGTCAGGGCCCAGCAGTCAAAACATTTTTTAACAGAGTGGAGAAAGGACAACATTTCTGGTGTCATTTTTATAACCCAGTTGGGAAGATTTTTCTTACATTTTATCCTTGAGGCATTGGTCTCTGGAACACGAAATCAGGGTAAATTCCTGAACTGGGCACACAGGCAGTGATAGAAACCTGAAGGAGGTTTTAAAACTCCACTACCTACCATTCTAATAAAAAGTAAAAAGAAAGATTTTAGCTTGAGCCATATTTCAGTGTTTGTTGGGAGCTGTAGAGAACAACAAATGGTTCCTATTAACATTGTCTACATAAAGGCAGCCATATACAAGCAATAAAATGAATAAAAGCAGAGCATTACTGCACATTTCTAATTCATAAGAGAGCAATCTTTTTAGCATAGGTAATATTTTAAGATTCTACTTATCTCTTGCAAAGTTATTTAAAAGTATTCACATCATTAGCCGAAGCCATTCATTTAAACACTGCATGGGGACCGTTTAAAGAATTAGATATGGAACAATTCTGAAGCAGGCGCTGACTTTATGATGCCATTGTGCTGCTTACTTCTTTAATTACCAATTATGTCTAGTGTCCTTGTAATTTTATTCTTTACTTTTTTAATAATCATGCGGTTTAGAAATTGTTTCCTAGAACATATTTAGTATTTTCTTGTGCCCATGATGCACACACATAGTCACTTTAAGTTTTGCAAGACTTTTAACTGTGCTTTTTTAATGCAAGAAATATGAGGTCCAGCACTCAACAGCTGTGTTTGTTTACAGGGTTTGCAATTAACACTGAACTAATGGAGAGATTCCAACGACTTTCTTGGCACTGTGAGCATAAATTAAAATATATAGTCAAGGACCCAAAATCATAAACTTGCCATTTGCGGTGTGCAAAGATTGATATGCACACCATGGCAAACCTCACAGCACTGTGGGGCCCAAACATAGTATAGATCACAGGGTAATGATGTCACATAATCACAAAAGCATTTTTTTTCTTTCACCATTGCCAAAAAACATAAAACCTGGCTGGAAAACATGCAGACTTGCAGAGGGTTTTAAAAATGTCAGACATGTTAGGAGACCCATTTTAATGGCAACCTGTGTCAAGAGAAATATCTTGACCGCCACTGCTGATCTTGACTTCTGAAAATGCTGGTTACCTGGCTGACATACTTCAGTGGCTTCAGTACTCTCTGAATAGCAGAATAGAGAAGAACATAAAACAATAGGGCCTCTTGCACACTGCTGCCTAAAAACTCAGCGTCTTTAGGCATAGCAGCATTTTTTTTTTTTTTTTTTTTTTTTTTTTACGGATCTAAGTGCAGCTTATTGTTTTCAATGTGCCTGTGTATAGATGAATAAAAAAAATTACAGAAATTTGAGTCACCAGTCAGTATTTTACACATGTACGTGTGCAAATATACATGCAAACATGCATATACGCAAGTAAAATGTTAATTTGAAGTGTTCAAAATAAAATTCTGGGTGCTAGATTTTATTTTACTAGTTTATGCACACATGTACAAATACACACAAATGCATTTGAAAAAACACACAATATAGTTTGGCCAGGAATACTAATGTTCATACGTCAATACCATGTGTAAGTACCCTGAGGCAGGTAAGGAGTTCTTAAACTTGGTGCATACGTGTCTGGGTAAGTATTGAAGCTGGCCCGGCTAGCATTTTCAGAATAAAGTCAGCATAAGCATCCTACATGTTGAGTGGGGAAAGGCTAGAAGCTTATTTCTGTCTGTGCACACATTGCAGATTTTCTTTCACTTCCTCTTGTCACCAGGAAAAGAAATGAGTCAAAATCTTTCCAACTGGGAGTTGGAAATAGTATTAAAACAAACTAGGGGTTCTAATCCTTCCACGTGATGTCCGAACCTAACAAAATGCTTTGAATGGTAAAATCAATTGGTCTTTTACTAACCCCCCCAAACAAGGGGTTATATAGTCAAGCTGTCCATAAACAAATGATTTTTTTCTCCCTGTGTGGAAGAGAAAAGATCTACAGGCAGTCCCCGAGTTACGAACACCAGAGTTACGAACGACTCCTACTTACAAACGGACCTCAATGCCAGCCGTTTGTGCTCCATGCTGGTCCTGGATACCTCTGAGCAGCGCCGGACACATCCCACACTGCAGTACTACGTGTACTGCATGGCCAGAAGAGCCCCAGGTAACATAACTGCATGCCCAGAAGTGCCCGGAAGATCCCACATCCCTGCACAGGCTGAAGTTACACTTAAAAATGCACTGTTCCGACTTACACACAAATTCCACTTAAGAACAAACCTATAGTCCCTATTGTGTTCGTAACCCGGGGACTGCCTGTACTTTTAAAATGGTACACTCCTAATTTTGTAAGTCAGGGTAACAAGAAAAATATAACTGGTTGCCCTTAACTTTCCTCCAAAGAAACTATTGCTAAAAACAACCAAGCAAATGTACAAAACTGCTATATAATATCAAAGTATCTCTTATGCCCCGTACACACGGTCGGACTTTGTTCGGACATTCCGACAACAAAATCCTAGGATTTTTTCCGACGGATGTTGGCTCAAACTTGCCTTGCATACACACGGTCACACAAAGTTGTCGGAAAATCCGATCGCTCTGAACGCGGTGACGTAAAACACGTACATCGGGACTATAAACAGGGCAGTGGCCAATAGCTTTCATCTCTGTCCGTCGGATTTGTGTACACACAATCAGAATTTCCGACAACGGATTTTGTTGTCGGAAAATTTTATATCCTGCTCTCAAACTTTGTGTGTCGGAAAATCCGATGGAAAATGTCCGATGGAGCCCACACATGGTCGAAATTTCCGACAACACGCTCCGGTCGGACATTTTCCATCGGAAAATCCGACCGTCTGTACGGGGCATTATAACGGGAGTTTTAAAAGGCAACCAAAAACAACAAAAATATATTATAAAAATAGATTTTATTCATTTCACTTTAAAAACTCCTCACATGAGGCACATGTTTAAAACAAACATTATGTCAAAATTGTTCAAGATAAGGCACAAAACATAGAAATGGTGATACCCAAAACCATGAATGGCTGTATGATCAAGGTTCAATAACAGCAGTACATGGAACGGGCTAACCAAACGGGATCAACTGGATGGGCTTTGTGCACAGTGTTCTGCGACCTGAGCCCACCCTTTTTTGACCCTACCACCTACGTCCAGTTTTCATCTATGAACATTCACTGACCACTGGATACAAGATAGATAGATAGATAGATAGATAGATAGATAGATAGATAGATAGATAGATAGATAGATAGATAGATAGATAGATAGATACTTGTATTTCCAACATTTAACTATTCTGGCAATTAATCCATCTCAACAAATGCACTCATAAACAAATAAAACGTGAACATAAAATGATGCAGTACGGTCAAATATAATAAAGAATGTTCCTGCTCATTGGATATTACAACAAATAAACACCTAAAATAAGAAAAGTTTTAGTGTACCATTCTTGTTATGAAAAAGATGGGGAAGTGGGGAAGAAGTCAGATTTTTACTGCTATTCAGAGCTCTATTACTTCCCCTATTTTACTGTGATGGTGACACCAGTTTCACCAGGTAGAAAGTTAGGGCAAGTCTCAAACACCAATACAGACACCAAAAGATTTTCTTAGTAGAGTATTGGAAAGCCAGAACTAGACATGTAAAGTTTGTTTAGTTCCAAATGAAAATTCGGACAAATGTTTCGTTATTCAGAAATGTGGATGTAGTCAAATTTCCGAATTACAATAGTAACGAATTTAAACAAATCCAAAATAACGAAACAAAATTCGGCCCAAATTCAAATCTAATTTAAATCAAATTCCAATAGAATTTGAAAACAAAATTAATTTTGAAAACAAATTAAACAAATCTAACAAATTTATCTAAACAAAATTATTTAAATAACGAATCGAAACTAAACTAAACAAAACTAATTTTTTTGTTCTGCACATGCCTAGCCGGAACCCTTGTAAGCTTTATATTTCTGTGTTCCTGTTGCAGATTTACCCAACTTCCTCTCTAGTGAAACATTGTCACCATTGGAGGAAGTGAGGGGAAAATCTCTTTAACAGAGGCCCAGTTAGCATTAAAAACTAGACTAGGAACTAATCCTTTTTCACTCCAAACTGTCCAAAAAATATGTTTTGTCAAGGCATAATCTAAAAATCTCAGTGAATCTCTAGCCAGAAAAATATACGCATATTGACTGGAGTAAAGCCTCGTACAGGCGATGAGAATATCGGATGAATGTTCGTCAGTTTTTTTTGCATGCTAGTCTCATATCAAAAATAAAGAGTTATGAAAATTCTCGTATGACAGAATACAACTTCGGAAGTAATGTAATGTGTTGTATTGTATTGTAATGTATTCTGATGTTTCTGAGCACGCGTGGTCTTAGCTAGGGATGGACGAACGGTTCGGCCCGATCATAAGTTCGGGCCGAACTTTGGTTGTTCGGATGTTCTGCAGAACACCAAACAATATGTGGTGTTCGGGGCAAATTCGAAAGCTGCTGGAACACCGTTAAAGTCTATGGGACATTAACATGAAAAGTCAAAAGTGTTCATTTTAAAGGCTCATATGCAAGTTATTGTCATAAAAAGGGTTTGGGGACCTGGGTCCTGCCTAGGAGACATGTATCAATGCAAAAAAAAGTTTTAAAAACTAACATTTTTTCGGGAGCAGTGATTTTAATAATGCTTAAAGTGAAACAATAAAAGTGAAATATTCCTTTAAATTTCGTACCTGGGGGGTGTCTATAGTATGCCAGTAAAGTGCCGCATTTTTCTCCTGTTTAGAACAGTCCCTGCACAAAATGGCATTTCTTAGGGAAAAAAAGTCATTTAAAAGTACTCGCGGCTATAATGAATTGTCGGTCCCGGCAATACAGATAAAAGTTATTGAAAAAAACGGCATGGGATAACCCCCAGTCCATTACCAGGCTCTTTGGGTCTGGTATGAATATTAAGGGGAACCCCAAACCAAAATTTAGAAAAAAAATTGCGTGGGGGTCCCCCCGAATTCCATACCAGGCCCTCCACCGACAATTCATTATAGCTGTGAGTACTTAAATGACTTTTTTTCCTTTAGAAATGTCATTTTGTGCAGGGACTGTTCTAAACACTGGAAAAATGCGCCACTTTACAGACATACTATAGACACCCCCCAGGTACGAAATTTAAAGGAATATTTCACTTGTATTGTTTCACTATTTTTCGGACAAATACTGTACTGATTAAATGGAAATCGTACATTCTGGTATCGTAAGAGAAAAATTTGTCCCTTTGGATAATGTTGCATGAACTATTGTTATCAGCTCTTGAAAGCTGTGTACTAACAATCAGATTATTGACAATCTCTTCTAAAGCAGTATTTTGCATCCAATTTTTTGATCATGAGTACTAGGGATTACACTATTACAAAAATATTTTGATTACATACTCGAAACATCTCAGCAAATTTCCAAATTTGAATCACGGCTCCAGCATTGCTTTATTATTTCAATCAGTTACATGTGAGCATTTGTAGCAGGGCCATATATCATAACAAAGATGCTGCAATCCTGGTGTGAACAGCGTGAGAGCATAAAATAATTCAGGAAGAAATGCTGGTCATTGCACCATGCAGCTATGTGACACTAGAGGGCTTTGCTGGAAAACATCATCTAATCATTAACTGACAGCTGAAGGGCATACTGTTTTGATTGTCAAACAGGTTGTATATGATGCAAATATATGAGTCAGAAATGATTTCACATAAACATTTTAGCAGCAGCAGAGATCTGACTCATAAGCTCCGACACAGGGAATAACAAGTCTCCCAGCACATCTGTGCAATGCAAGTATGTTCAGTTGCTGCAGATCTCCAGAAATATTGCTAAGCACAAATGACAGTGGTATTCAAAGCAGAACTCTAGGGGAGAATAAACAATACTCCATAGTTCAGTTATGCATTGATTAAAATAAATCATTAAATGTATTTTCACATACAGATATTGTAATGCTTAAAGCACAATTAAACTTTATAGTTTTTTTTTTATAAACCCATAGACCTGCAACAGTAAAAGAAAATAGTGTCGGCACAATACTTGCTCCCTCCCTGTTGCCATTCCTTGCAGATTCCGTCCGGGTCTGTGACCCAGTGTTGTCCTCTTCTTGGTTAAATGACCACCAACATCATTCAAGCCAAGATTTGAAGGGCCTGGGGGGGCATTACCATGAGACCCTGGACTCACAGTATGACAGTGCCCTCATCACATTAGCAATGCTTACTGTTGAGGACCACCCAGAGCAGGAGAAGAAGATCCCCTGTTTGACCAGTCAGCAGACATCAAAAAGGTAACTATAAAAACAATCTAAGGTACATGCAATGTTGGCCCGCCATGATAAAGGGGGGCAGGGTACCATATTTATCTTAGAATAGGTTTCCTTTAACTGTTTCAAGAGTTTTGATGTGTACAGTTGTGCTCATAAGTTTATATACCCTGGCAGAATTTATGGTTTCTTGGCCATTTTTCTGAGAATATGAATGATAACACAAAAACTTATCTTTCACTCATGGTTAGTGGTTGGCTGAAGCCATTTATTATCAATAAACTGTGTTTACTCTTTTTAAATCATAATGGCAACAGAAACTACCCAAATGACCCTGATCAAAAGTTTACATACCCCAGTTTTTAATGCCGTGTATTGCCCCCTTCAACATCAATGACAGCTTGAAGTCTTTTGTGGTATTCGTGGATGAGGCTCTTTATCTTCTCAGATGGTAAAGCTGCCCATTCCTCTTGGCAAAAAGCCTCCAGTTCCTGTAAATTCTTGGGCTGTCTTGCATGAACTGCACATTTGAGAGCTCCCCAGAGTGGCTCAAAGATATTGAGGTCAAGGGACTGAGATGACCACTCCAGAACCTTCACTTTATTCTGCTGTAGCCAATGACAGGTCGACTTGGCCTTGTGTTCTGGATCATTGTCATGTTGGAATGTCCAAGTACGTCCCATGAGCAGCTTCCTGGCTGATGAACGCAAATGTTCCTCCAGTATTTTTTTAAAACATAATGCATTCATCTTGCCATCAATTTTCACCAAATTTCCTGTGCCTTTGTAGCTCACACATCCCCAAAACATCAGCGATCCACCTCCGTGTTTCACAGTAGGAATGATGTACCTTTCATCATAGGCCTTGTTGACTCATCTCCAAATGAAGCGTTTATGGTTGTGGCCAAAAAGCTCAATTTTGGTCTCATCACTCCAAATCACTTTGTGCCAGAAGGTTTGAGGCTTGTCTCTGTGCTGTTTGGCGTATTGTAAGCGGGATATTTTGTGGCATTTGTGTAGTGTTTTTTTTCTGGCAACTCAACCATGCAGCCCATCTTTCTAAAAGTGCCTCCTTATTGTGCATCTTGAAACAGCCACACCACATGTTTTCAGAGAGTCCTGTATTTCACCTGAAGTTATTTGTGGGTTTTTGTTTGCATCTCGAACAATTTTCCTGGCAGTTTTGGCTGAAATTTTAGTTGGTCTACCTGACTGTGGTTTGGTTTCAACAGAACCCCTCATTTTCCACTTCTTGGTTAGAGTTTGAACACTGCTGATTGGCATTCCCAATTCCTTGGATACCTTTTTATATCCCTTTCCTGTTTTATACAGTTCAACTACCTTTTCCCGCAGATCCTTTGACAATTCTTTTGCTTTCCCCATGACTCAGAATCCAGAAACCTCAGTGCAGCACTGATTGAAGGATGCATGGGTCTGTCAGGAGTCCAGAAACTCATTGACCTTTTATACACACACACTAATTACAAGAAAACAGATCACAGGTGAGGATGGTTACCTTTAATAGCCATTCAAACCTCTTTGTGTCAACTTGTGTGCATGTTATCAGGCCAAAATCACCAAGGTATGTAAACTTTTGATCAGGGTCATTTGTGTAGTTTCTGTTTGTGATTATGATCTAAAAATAGTAAACACAGTTGGATAATAATAAATGGCTTCAGCCAAACACTAACCATGAGTGAAAGAAAAGTTTTTGTGTTATCATTCATATCTCTGAAAAATGGCCAATAAATCATAAATCCTGCAACGATATGTAAACTCATGAACACAACTGTAGATGCACAGACCAAAATTATTAGCATTGGTTTGAGGTAGTTAATGGGCCTTATCCTACCTAAATTGTTTTTTTATCTGAACTCAACAATGTTAAACACAGAGTTGAAATACATATATGGGAGCAGTTTTCCCTGCCAAATATTTGTATGTCTGCCCATCCAGTTCTGATATTTTTTTTTAGCCCTGCCAGGGGGCACAGCCAGGCTGGTGACTTAACTTTTCTCTGCTAGAGAAAAGCAATAAAGCTCATTCACCTCCCTGCCTCCAGCCTGTGACTGAACAGCAAAAGAGCAGCAGCATCTCACTACTCTTCTCAGTCTGCCCTCTCCTCGTCAGCAAATGTGTGACTGATTGACCTAAAGTGCTGCCCTTCTTCTCCCAATGTGATTGCTGCAGTATAGAGGCTACAAGATGCTGATACCAAGTTAAATGCAGGTATATCTACTAGATGCATTAAAGACTAAATTTGATTATATTTAATGAAAATGATACTGCATTAATTGATGTTTTTTATGTCTGATGTTCAGTTTGAAGGACGTATAAGTCTTTTATTCTATAAACTGTTTAAAAAAAGACCCTTGTCAGATTTTTATTATAAGCTAATACATGGATAAAATGTGAAAAACAATGTTTTTTTTTATCCACTTTTTAAAATAAAGCCCTTAGATTTCCTATGTATGGTATAGCAAGTGCTATGGTACAGGGAAAAAGATACTCTGACAACTGGAGCCAAAGGAAGTCTATTTGCCAAACATCATGTGATCACCATGTTATATCTGTTATGGTGATCGCATGATCAGGAACCATACTGATCCGTTCACAATGATTAGTTGAGAGGAGGAGCTGTCAATGAAATTCACATATATTTTTTTTTCTTTGAGTAAAGCTTACAGTAAATGCTCAAATTATATAACGACTTCCCATTAGGTACCTAATAAGGCAATAAATTAACAAGGTCTTTTTAGCAAAGCCAGACATGATATCACTATTAATACAGTTGTGCTCATAAGTTGAACTAACCCTGGCAAAATGTATACATGTGCACTATTCTTTAATGTAAACATGAGTTATCAGACCAAACATTTTACTTTCATTTTAAATGTGATTCAGGTTAAACTATCGGGCATCACAGTTGGGAAAATCATTAAACTATAACAATAAAAGTAAATAGTAAAACAGCCCAGTTCAAAAGTTTAGATGCCTTTCTATTTCTCTGTACCCAATTCTATGAATAAGTAGTGATTTGCTCCTCGCACACGTTACGTCTCCCCCAGATTCCCACTGAGTCCTTGATACTCAAACCCCAGTTTTCAAACCCTTCATCCTATCCCCACCTTAGGTATTAGCATTCATATCTCATTAAGAGGCTGTGCATTTGAGGCCCACTCCATTACTGATCATCCATCAAAAACATGCTTCTCCTCACAGGCCTTGTTAGTGCCTTTCCATAGTGTTGATGGTTGTGACCATAAAGTTCAGTTTTGGTCTCATCCCTTCAAATTATTTTATTTCAGAAGTTTTACGGCATCTGTAGGTGCTGTTTGGCATTTTGTAAGCGGACTGTTCTGTAGTACTGGTGCAGCAAAAACAGCTAATATTTTACAAAGTTTGCCATGGGTAAGTAAACTTATGAACATAACTGTATCTAGTGTTGTTTAAGTGGAGGTGGAATAATGACTTATATTTGATAGTTCGACATTTCATTTCTTGGCAAGTCTGTTTTAAGATTCCATATAATTAATGTATTTTTTTTTTTCATTCAGGATATGATGATTAGCCTTTAGATTACTTTCTTCTCTAAACCCTAGTCTTATATACAGAAATATGTATGAGCCAATTAGAACTAAAAAATAATTGGTGTTCAGCTATAACTTGCGAATATTTACATGCTATTGTGCAAAATCTACACTCAAGTTTTCCCCTGAAGTGTTGTGTAATACTTTTGTTCCCCAATTAGCACAGCTGGGTTGACATAACTCTGATGTGTGTGTCACCACTTTCTATGAAACTTACGCTGACACAGCCCATCAGGAAGCAGCTGGTAAACATGTGAAGAAATTCTAATGAGTGCTTGTTGGCAGCCAGTTCAGCTCATTTAAGGGGGGACTTCACCTAGCAAGTCTTGTATATGCTTCTAACCTCCCTTCTAAGAAAACATAATGGTATGGTATGTTTACCGTTCCTTAGGGAGGGAAAGTATACTGACCACTTAATAGGCCAATACACTCAGGGTACAAACTTACTGCATAGATATTGAAGTTGATTTTGATCCCCTTTTTTTTCAGTTTGGGACTGCTTGGACAATATAATACACATATTTAGACCAAACATTTTGCCAGGCTTTTCTAATAGCTTAGATCCCCTTTCACTGCACTTGTCATCCTCCTGTTGAGAAAGTCTGACTTTCTCAACAGGAGGTTGGACTTAGTAAAAGGAGATATAACTTAGTGATCTACAATATTTACTACACATGGACAGGGGCTTAAGAGGTATCCCTCACCCACCTTAACAATACATTTACAAATTCGTATACCCTTTTCAAGTGTGTAGGGATAATTTAGACTATCACAAGATTGTGAATCTCTAACGTTATGATATCACCTTATTTGGGGGGCGCCCTGCACTACCAAGCTCTTGGCATGTTGCTCAATGAGTGACAATTGGATTATAGCAACCACCTTGAACAGATTTCTGATGAAGTTGACAGAAAGGTCTCTGAAATACACATGTCCCTGATGCACTTTTGGTGACGAAACATTGGGTGAAGTCTGGGACATGTGATGCAGATCGTGGGCGATGATGTGGCAGCCATCTTAGTGGTTTGAAATGCTGGACATTTCTGCATGCCTGTTTTACATACATTATATGTGAGTGGATCCATTTTTATCTTCAATAAATTGGTTTGTATCGATCATTGCGCAACGAGCGTTCATTTCTATTTTTATATATATGTGGATGCTGGAACTTGCCTGCAGTAGGTCTTTTCTGGATGTGGAGTGATTCCCTTACCCTTAATTGTCTTAAATAAGGTGGAGCAGCTTTAACCGCATGTGGACTGGAACAGTGTTTGTAGGAAGGATCGATGGTGCAGCTATTCAGTATATTTAAAAGTGTATACCCCATACACTGATGGTAAGAGTCAGTACTTTTGGGTGATGGTGATGGTCTATCTTTCCTTCCATATATGAAGACACCTTAAAGGGACTTTATGCTGATCGATCGAACATTTTTTGATTAATTTTATTATTGATTTTTATTTTTAAGCGCTACACTTCCTTTTCCATTCCTTTCAATTTTACCAAGCAATCTAGTGTTAGCAGCTTTTTATTTTTCTTTGCATTTTATTATTTATTTCCTTTGTACCTGGCGCAACAAATCCCTGTACTACTTTTGTGTACATAGAAAAAGTTATAGATCTTTGAGTTCAGCTCATGATAAATAGGGACAAACACAAAAGTGTTACGTTTATAATTTTGCTCAGTGTAAAAGGTATATGTGTTGAAAAATTTCTGTCCTTCTAAAATGTATTAGTTTATAGTATTATTGATTGATTGATAAGGGATGTTAACACATACAGGTGCATCTCGAAAAATTAAAATATCATCAAAAAGTTCATTTATTTCAGTAATTCAATTTAAAAAGTGAAACTCATATTTTATATAGATGCATTACACACAGAGTGATATATTTCAAGGATTTATTTAAATTTTGCTGTTTATGGCTTACAGCTAGTGAAAACCAAAAATTCTGTATCTCAGAAAATTTGAATATTACATAAGACCAATAAAAAAAAAGGATTTTTAATACAGAAATATTGGCTTACTGAAAAGTATGTCCACGAACAGTATAGTATGCCCTCAATACTTGGTTGGGGCTCCTTTGGCATGAATTACTACATCAATGCGGCGTGGCGCAGAGGTGATCAGCCTGTGACACGGCTGAGGTGTTATGGAAGCCCAGGTTGCTTTGATAGCGGTCTTTAGCTGGTCTGCTTTGTTGGGTCTGGTATCTCTCATCTTCATTAAAGAAAAAACAGCTGTAAAGCACAAGCTTCCTCTTGACAATACCTCACAGATTCTCTATGGGGTTAAGGTCAGGCAAGTGTGCTGGCCAATCAAGCACAGTGATACCATGATCATTAAATCAGGTATTAGTATTTTTGGCAGTGTGGGCAGGTGCCAAGTCCTGCTGGAAAATGAAATCAGTATCTCCATAAAGCTGGTCAGCAGAGGGAAGCATGACATGCTTTAGAATTTCCTGGTAGAGGGCTGCGCTGACTTTGGACTTGATAAAACACAGTGGACCAACACCAGCAGATGACTGGCTTCCCAAATCATCACTGACTGTGGAAACTTAACTTTGGACCTCATGCAACTTGGAATCTGTACCACTCTTCCTCCAGACTCTGGGACCTTGATTTACAAATGAAATGCAAATGTTTCCACAGTCCGTGATGATTTGGAGAGCCATGTCTTCTCGTGGTGTTGGTCCACTGTATTTTAGTTCAAAGTCAGCGCAGCCCTCTACCAGGAAATTCTAGAGCACTTTGTGCTTCCCTCTGCTGAACAGCTTTATGGAGCTGCTGATTTCATTTTCCAGCAGGACTTGGCACCTACCCACACTGCCAAAAGTACCAATACCTGGTTTAATGATCATGGTATCACTGTGTTTGATTGGCCAGCAAACTCACCTGACCTAAACCCCATAGAGAACCTGTGGGGTATTGTCCAGAGGAAGATGAGAGACACCAGACCCAACAATACAGATGAGCTGAAGGCCACTATCAAAGCAACCTGGGCTTCCATAACATGTCAGCAGTGCCACAGGCTGATCGTCTCCATGCCATGCCGCATTGATGCAGGAATTTATGCAAAAGGAGCCCCGAAGTATTGAGTGCATGCTATACTATTTATGGACATACTTTTTAGTAAACCAACATTTCTGTATTAAAAATCCTTATTTTTATTGGTCTTTTATGTAATATTTTTATTTTCTGAGATACTGAATTCTGGGTTTTCATTAGCTGTAAGCCATAATCATCAAAAAAGAATCATTAAAAGAAAGGAATGCTTGAAATATATCACTCTGTGTGTAACACATCTATATAAAATATATGTTTCACTTTTTGAATTGAATTACAGAAATAAATTAACTTTTTGATGATATTCTATTTTTTTAGATGCACCTGTATATGAAGTATTGGGCTCATATGCCTATCACCAAGTTTAATTTAATATAGTTTTTTGGTTTGCATAGCTTAATTGATTAACAGGAAATATACACTTCCTTGAGCACATTAAACCATATGGGCTTCATAGTTCATATGGAATAGGTTTTAAATTATACTGCACTGTATTCCTGTCAAGTTCCTCAACTTCTAGGTACATTTCTTAAAAGGTTTATGCTGCATTTATTACACTACTCATATTTGTATTTTACTGAGACTATGCAGTTTGAGGCCTTTAATGCTGATGTATCATTGTACTTTATGCAATGCATATTTTCTTTCTACACTCCAAACTTGTTTAATTTGAAAAAAAAAAAAACTCCATTGAAAATACACTAGCTTCTAGTCAATTCCCATTTTGTTCCTAGGCTACCTATTTTAAATACTTGTCTGCATTAGAGGCAGTTTGAAGGCTCTTGATGGCATTATGAGATGGATGACTTGCCAGCTGGATGGACCTGCTTATACAATGGGAGGTCCCATTTTGTAGCTGTGATGGAAAGGTTGAAGAGACACAACTTGCTGTAAAACATTTAGCAATAAAGTTTTAATGCTGAGAAAATTTGTCAAATTCTTGGAAGGGTCTGAAGCAATGACATAATCTAACTACATCCAACTGTAAGAATGTACGTCTCATAAAAGCATCATGTAGCAATGGAGAACAAATAGAACACCAACAAAGTGATTTAGCACATGTAATACCTACAGTAAACACATTTCGGGGGAATTTATCAAAACTGATGCTGTCAGAATCTGGAGCAGCTGTGCATGGCAACCCAACAGCTTACATTATATCTTTGATTCTCAAAGCTTAATTGAACAAGCTGAAGACAGAAGCTGATTGGTTGCCATGCACAACTGCTCCAGATTCGGGCTGCAACAGTTTTGATAACTCCCCTCTGCCCCCCCCATTGCATATTTATGACACCAAAATAGGCAACTAATAGACTGAGAATTTAGGTGGTAACTTAATGCTCAACTCCAGGAAAATGGAAAAAAAACAAATCTTCCCTTGCATCAGGGTGTAAGGTAAGTGATAGAATCTCATCATCTCTACCCCTTGTTGGAGTCACTGGAACGAGTAGTGACCCATTGTTGGTGTCAGTGGAAGTAATGCCGCGTACACACAACCGGACTTTACGGCATACTTTGCCCGGCTGACTTTTCGACGGACTTTACGACGGACTTTCCGAATGAATGGACTTGCCTACACACGATCAACCAAAGTCTGACGGATTCATGCGTGATGACGTACGACCGGACTAAAACAAGGAAGTTCATAGCCAGTAGCCAATAGCTGCCCTAGCCTTGGTTTTTGTCCGTCTGACTAGCATACAGACGAGCGGACTTTTCGACCGGATTCGAGTCCGCCGGATAGATTTGAAACATGTTTCAAATCTAAGTCCTTCAAACTTTTGATAAAACAAAGTACGCTGGAGCCCACAGACGATCGAATTGTCCGGCGAAATCCGGTACGCCGCACCAAGTCTGCCGTAAAGTCTGCTCGTGTGTACGCGACATAATAGTGTTTCGTATTAGTGGGAGGAACATTCCCCCAAGGGCAGGATGAAGGCAAGCAAAGGGCCACATCTGGCCGCAGTTTGAAGACCGCTGGATTAGACAAACAGCAATGTGCAATTTGATGTTTACTGGATAAGTGCAGGTTAAATTGACAATGCCAACAGAATGGTAACTGGTATGTAATAAACAGATCATTATAACACAGGCAATGCAACTATAGCAGTAACAGGGACATCCTATGGGCAGCTTTCTATAAAAGACGCTAGGTGGCAGCACAGTACAGAATAACAGGTTTTTATAGCACAAAGTATAAGGAAGATCCCCTATGACATAAACATTACACAGTACAGTACAGTTCAGACTAATACAAATGCAGTTACTTGTGCTTCCCTGGGGTAATATCTCTCTCACAAGGAGGATGCCAGCAGCTGGTAGCCCATGTGGTCAGCTGCATGCTCCACAGAGAAAAGCCAGAAAGGAGTTTCTGGTCTACATACTCAGGTAGCAGAAAGAGTTCAGGGGGTGGGTGTACTGTACAGGGAGCAAATGAAAAAGCAGGGTGACCCCACCAGCAAGGCAGTACACTGGGGACAGCTAGTACAGTATCCACTACAATGGCTGAAACTGGACTGGAAGCTGCATGCTTTTTGCACCTTCACTCAGCAGCTGGGAAAGATGGAAGACCCAAAACCTAGTAACAGCTCCCAGCACCTGTGCTGGGAGGTGGAATTTATATGCCCTAGTTATGTCCAGGGGATGATGGGAGTCCAGGTGGCTGTGGGGAGAGTCTGTGCCCACTGTTGAGCAAGGTGGATAAGAGGGCACCCTGCTACACTTTTATTTTTTTAACTCTGCTTTTTTGTATATAAACTCATTTTCAGCAGGTTTTTACCTGACATATCTGTAAGAAGGTGGCCCAAGACTAGCATGGTCAACAGATGACAGAAATATATGGTATTATTTGACTCAAAGCAAAATAATTATAGTAATATCAGGTAACATCAGTTTTCTACATCTTCCCCATGGCGAGGATGAAGAATTATGACTCTTGTGAGATTTTTAAAGCCTACATTTAATCTGTTTCATTTGTTCTTAGCTGGTTCCACAACCCCTCCTTCATCAACATACCAATAATGTGTTAATAACAAAAAAACCTATTCTGGTTTCATTACATACCTTATTCTAGACCAATGCAAAAAGATCAAGTCTGAGGGGCCAGATCCAGCAGGATGCTGTCCATAGCTTTCTGAAATCATCACAGAACCCTCTCAAGAGCCCTCAGCCCTGATGCAAGCAGAGGACTGACTCTAAGACCCCTTTCACACTGGGGTGCTTTTCATAGCGCCTGTAAAGCGCCTCTCATGCCTCCACAGTGTGAAAGCCTGAGTACTTTCACACTGGGGCGGTGCGAATGCAGGGCGGGAAAAAAAGTCCTTCAAGCAGCATCTTTGTATACACCGCTCTCAAAATGCCCTGCCTATTGAAATGAATGGGCAGGGTTGTCGAATCACCTGCAAATCGCTTTGGCAGCGCTGCAACATGGGCACTTTTAACCCTTTCCTCCACCGCTAGCGAGGGTTAAAAGCGCCCCCCTAGCAGCCGAAAAGCGACACTATAACAGCGGTAAAGCGCCGCTAAAACTTTTTAGCGGCGCTTTACCGCTAACGCACCCCCGCCCCAGTGTGAAAGGGGTCTAAGGAGGAGTTTTGCAAATATCAAAATACCATGACGAATGGAGACGTGGGCATGCACTCTGCCTGAGGTAATGTTCACATGTGATGCTGACCTTCCATGATTGAAAAGGCTGAATATAATGGACAATGGATAAATGGGGTGGGCCAGTCAGCCTGGGCAGGAAAGGACTAGGAAAGGATGATGTTGGATGTCCTCCAGCCAAAAATGAGGCAGACTCTATCTGACTTGCTGTAGCTTCTAAAGCACACTGTGAAATGCTCACAGTGTGCAGCAAAATCATAGCAAGCGTTTTCCATACAAGAGAGGAGCCTGTACAACTGTGCAAGAAAGGTAAGGGTGGAGTTCAGTTTTAAGCACCCAAAGTCAGGTAAAACAAATGTTTAACCAGTATATGAAGAATTTGACGTATTCCCTTTATCTGTTCAGTCCTAATTGTGTCTAATTAAATATACCATTCATATCTCACCAGCAGAAATATTCCACTGACTTTACTAAAAGTCTTTTACATACTTTTGTATATAAGTACCTTTACTAATCCCCTGCCAATCTCAGTTAAACACTTATTATCATAGCACTCAGAAAGCTGTTTTAACACTATCCTTGTGATAAATTACCTCGTGATTTCAGTGGAGACATGGGCAGGGCCGTTTTTAAGGCAGGGCAAAAGGGGCAGCTGCCCTGGGCCCTGTCATTGTTGTGGGGCCCAAAGTAGCTGCCTCATACTTGACAACTATCCTGGTTTAAATTCCCTCGTCCCTTGAGGTTAAAGTCCTGTGCTGTGTCCCAATATCTCAGTGTGAAGTGCTGTTACTAATGCTGCCCAACTCTGCCCTATTGTTGTGTACAGGTGACTCACCTGCAGACCTTGTGTTTACATGTAAATTACCAGCATTTGTATGTAAATAGCGATGGTTGGCAGCATTGATATGTATATCATGCCCCCCTGAGGTCATATCCACAGTAATTTCTAGCAACCAATCAACAAGCAGAAATCATGTGCTGTAACCTCTAGCAACCAGTCAGTGAGCGGTAATGATACACTGTAACCTCTGGCAACCAATATCAATAGCTGCCTATCTGATTCAGTAAACTGATTTTGAGTCTAGCTGCTATTTATTGTATGTCTCAGAGCAGGTGGAGAGCAAAACTGCATGGGGGGGGGGCAAGAAAAGTTTTGCCCAGGGTCCAATCAATATTAAAGACGGCCCTGGACATGGGGCCTGATTTACTAAGGGATAGGTGTGAATGCTGGAGCATCATTGTGGACAAGCAAATCGTATTTACTACAGAAGTGCGCATATGCTACAATATATACAGTACAGTTGTGCTCATAAGTTTACATACCCTGGCAGAATTTATGATTTCTTGGCCATTTTTCAGAGAATATGAATGATAACACAAAAACCTTTTTTTCACTCATGGTTAGTGTTTGGCTGCAGCCATTTATTATCAATCAACTGTGGTTACTCTTTTTAAATCATAATGGCAACAAAAACTACCCAAATGACCCTGATCAAAAGTTTACATACCCTAGTTCTTAATACTGTGTATTGCCCCCTTTAACATCAATGACAGCTTAAAGTCTTTTGTGGTATTTGTGGATGAGGCTCTTTATCTTCTCAGATGGTAAAGCTGTCCATTCCTGTTGGCAAAAAGCCTCCAGTCCCTGTAAATTCTTGGGCTGTCTTGCATGAACTGAACTTTTGAGGTCTCCCCAGAGTGGCTCAATGATATTGAGGTCAGGAGACTGAGATGGCCACTCCAGAACCTTCACTTTATTCTGCTGTAGCCTATGACAGGTTGAGTTGGCCTTGTGTTTTGGATCATTGTCATGTTGGAATGCCCCAGTATGTCCCATGCGCAGCTTCTTGGCTGATGAATGCAAATGTTCCTCCAGTATTTTTTGATAACATACTGCATTCATCTTGCCATAAATTCTGACCAAATTTCCTGTGCCTTTGTAGCTCACACATCCCCAAAAATCAGCGATCCACCTCCCTGTTTCACAGTAGGAATGGTGTACCTTTCATCATAGGCCTTGTTGACTCTTCTCCAAATGAAGCGTTTATGGTTAAGCTAAATTTTGGTCTCATTACTCCAAATGACTTTGTTATGAACCAGAATCCAGAAACGTCAGTGCAGCACTGGATGAACGATGCAAAGGTCTGTCAGGAGTCCAGACACTCATTGACCTTTTATACACACACTAATTACAAGCAAACAGATCACAGGTGAGGATGATTACCTTTAATAGCCATTCAAACCCCTTTGTGTTAACTTGTGTGCATGTTATCAGGCCAAAATCACCAGGGTATGTAAACTTTTGATCAGGAACATTTGGGTAGTTTTTGTTTTCATCATGATTTAAAAAGAGTAAACACAGTTGATTGATAATAAATGGCTTCAGCCAAACACTAACCATAAGTGAAAGAAAAGTGTTTGTGTTATCATTCATATTTTCTGAAAAATGGTCAAAAAAATCATAACTTGCCAGGGTATGTAAAACTGTATATGCAGAATCTGCCAACAAAATTGGGTTGGTCCAAATGCATGCCATGACATTTTGATTTGCTCTAGTTCATCTAACCACTGTTAGCATTTTTAAATGGTGACACCCTGTAGTAATACAACTGCATCAAATGTTAGTGAACCAGACACTGCATGATACTGTACTGCTTAAGTATGCATTCGTAGAAGCACAAGCATTATGCGGGGTATACGATTCCATATGCTGCTGCTTAGAACAAATATTCCAAAAATAAATACTCATACATATGTTTCCTTTTTTTCTATGACAGTATAGCATATGGGTCTTTGTTGTATTTGCCATTTAGCTTGGTGCTTAATTTTTAACTACTTCAGCTCTGGAAGGTTTTACTCCTTTCATGACCAGGTAATTTTTTGCTATTTGGCACTGTATTACTTTAACTGGTCATGCAACTCTGTCCCCAAATGAAATTACTATAATTTTTTTTTCACACCAATAGAGTTTACTTTTGGTGGTATTTGATCACAACTGGGTTTTTTATTTCATGCGATATAAACGAAAAACGACCAAAAATTTGGAGAAAAAACAATATTTTTTTACTTTCTGCTGTAAAACATATCTAATACATTTTTTTTTTAAAATCAGATTTCTTCTTCGTAAATTTTGGGCAAAATGTATTCTGCTACATGTCTTTAGTAAAAGAAAAAATCCCAATAAGTGTATATTGATTGGTTTGTGTGAAAGTTATAGCGTCTACCAGATATGGTATATATATTGGATTTTTTATTATTTTTCTTTATATACTACTAATGGTGGTGATCAGCGACTTATAATGGGACTGCGACTAACTGATGCTGGGAGGGGTAACTGACTAACTGCCAATGACATCACCAGTGACATAATACAATGATCAGTGCTAATAATATGCACTGTCACTGTGCTAATGACACCGGTTAGGAAGGAGCTAACATCTAGGGCGATCAAAGGGTTAAATGCGTGCCTAACAATGTTTAATGTGTGTACTGTGTGTTGTTTTTACTAAGCAATGTGTCGGTTTTCACACCCTGCTTTGCACAGGGCTTTCTTCTGTCATTCTCTCAGTCATAAATCATTGGCTGGGATCTACTGCCAATGGGCTGTAGATAATGGGAGCACAGCCGGGGTGGTGGGCGTGCGCTCACGTGCCCACTACCTGGAAATACAGAATCTCGTACATGTAGGTGACCCAGCGCAGAGGGGCATCCTGCTGCAGTATAACTGGGGTGAATGGTCCTGAAGTGATTAAGTAAAACAGGAACAAAGGCACAAAAGCAGCATTGTTTGGACGTTCAAAGCAAACAGCAAACAAGGATTGAACCATACATTTTGAACATCTGCTAGATAAATTTAGGAATCATTGTGGCAATGTGCGCAGACATCCAAGCCATGCGATGTAAGCATGCCCTAACAAAGTATCCCTCTACTTCTTATGCTTTACTGAATAATCCCTATAGAGTTAACTTTTTTTTATAAATCTGATTTTATTTACAATTGGCATTTTAATTTCACTTGCACAAAAATGCCGGGGGCTTGATGAACTGCAGAACCGAATTTTGTTGATAATATAATCAACTAAAACATAAAATCAAAATTGCAAAGTGGTTTCAAACATCAGACATGAAATATGAAATTTTCATCCAAGGAACAATCATATGATATTCAACTAGTGTGTACACAACTTTCCACAACCGATTCCGATCCAGCTAACGGAAAAAAATGGAGGGAGAAACAGCAAAACTTTAGTCGTCCCTCAACAGCACAACCGATTTTCGTTTAATGTGTACACAATTCGTACACTAAAACACGGATACGAAAGTCTGCGCATGATCGGAAGTTGCAGACGACCCGGAAGAATATCAAAATAAAATAAAAAAGTGGAATAACCATAATCGTATTGTCATCCAAATACAAGCAGAACTTCCCTCTTTGTACAAAACATTATACATACATACATATACACATCTATCTATCTCTCTATATAGGTAGATGTGTGTTTATATATATATATGTATATATATATATATATATATACATATATATAGAGAGAGAGGGGTGAAATATAGAGGTGTGTATATATATATATACAGTGGAGACACAAAGTATTCAGACCCCCTTAAATTTACCACTTTTTGTTATATTGCAGCCATTTGCTAAAATCATTTAAGTTAATTTTTTTTCCTCATTAATGTACACACAGCACCCCATATTGACAGAAAAACACAGAATTGTTGACATTTTTGCAGATTTATTAAAAAAAAAAAAAACTGAAATATCACATGGTCCTAAGTATTCAGACCCTTTGCTCAGTATTTAGTAGAAGCACCCATTTGATCTAATACAGCCATGAGTCTTTTTGGGAAAGATGCAACAAGTTTTTCACACCTGGATTTGGGGATCCTCTGCCATTCCTCCTTGCAGATCCTCTCCAGTTCTGTCAGGTTGGATGGTAAACCTTGGTGGACAGCCATTTTTAGGTCTCTCCAGAGATGCTCAATTGTGTTTAAGTCAGGGCTCTGAATGGGCCATTCAAGAACAGTCACAGAGTTGTTGTGAAGCCACTCCTACGTTATTTTAGCTGTGTGCTTAGGGTCATTGTCTTGTTGGAAGGTAAACCTTCGGCCCAGTCTGAGGTCCTGAGCACTCTGGAGAAGGTTTTCGTCCAGGGTATCCCTGTACTCGGCCACATTCATCTTTCCCATCTCCATCCCGTCTTCATCTGGTCTGCATGAAATACATCAGTGGCAGCATGCATGGTCATGCGGTCCATTTCTGTGTCAACTTCCTGAAAATACCCTTTGTAAGAAATCACAGTCCTCCAATCTGGGGTTTCTGACCCAGCGAGCACAGATAGGAAGTATCTGTCTACAAACAACTCTATGATAATTACCAAGCAACAGCTATTCAAACCTAAAGACAATAGAGGAAAGAGCATCTCCCTAAACCCATCTTCCTTAGTCTAAACCCTCCTGTTGCATACACCATAATATAAATCAATAGGAAAAGTGTGATGTATGTAGCTGATCAGCAGGAATATCTAGGGAACTTGGCACAAAGATGTCACCACCAAAGAGAGAAAGAGGAGAAAGAGAGAGCGAATGAGTGAGTCAAAGAGTAACGTACTGAAAGCAAATACATCATTGGCATTTTATGTGCAATGCGCTGTAAGTGACAGGATTGCTTTGAATATAAACATTATTGTCGATTTACAGATGGTAGCAGAATATTTACACTTGTGCAAACACTTTAAAAATGTATAAATAAAGTGTATATTGCAAGGTATCATATAGGATTATTTCATGTTTAAAGCCTATAAAATATAGTAACACCTAGTGACAGGAAGTGTTTCATAGCTGTAATGGTCAGCAGGTTTGTCATTAAGTGATTGAAATTTGGCTTATTTATTTCTCCCTTGCAGAACGTAATATGGCACTCTGGCCTCCCTGCTGTTACTGTGCGTAGTAATTGAGTGCATCTAGACCTCTCAAGACTTTGATGTTTTTAATGTTCCCTGTCAGTCACTAGTGACTGCATTTCAATAGACATTATGTCACCTCTCTGGCACAAGTAAACATAATGTCTAACACCTAAATAACGTGTGCCAGGCAAGCGTAAGGCAAATGATGACAAGATAAGTACACAATTTTGCACCTGCAGGAAGAATTATTCAAACGGCTGAACACGGACAAGATGAGTGCTATTTGCTGCTCCTCCCTGTTTCATCCAGCTGTTTTGGTGAGCTAAGTAGTATATTATGCAACACGGCTTCTAGAGATTCCAAAAAAGTGGAACAAAAAATGCTTTTAATTTATTGAATTTACACAAATATTTAAAAAATGGAATGATTAAAAAAAACAAAATACAGACTTCTGACAATGATTTAATGCTTTAAAGGGCCAGCCCACCACAAAATGACCATTTAGATTAGGTTTATTGAACACTGATGGTCTGTGTCAACCCCTGGCTTTTTATATGGCTTAGATACTACAGAAAAATGTCCCTGCTATAATTTCTGGTTCTGTTCCTGCCTATTTGGGAGTTTTGGATGCTCTTATCAGTTTCTGCATGATCTAGTTCCTGTTGCTGTATTCTCTATAAAACATTAAAAATAAAAAATCCAACAGGGAGAACGGTGCCCACCTATAACAACCACAGCTAGGGGGTTGCCACATTTGTTTTGGCAAAATAAGGGACAGGATGGGGGGGAGTTGAAGGGTGAAATTTATTTTTAGGCGGTGCTGAAATAACTTCAAAGCAATCTATTACAAAGACACACATGGCTTAAAGTGCTTTACAGAAACAAAAGAACAATTATAACAATGTAATAACAAGAGACTTAAGCTCAATTATAACAATGTAATAACAGGAGACTTAAGCTCAATTATAACAATGTATTAACAGGAGACTTAAGCTCCGTACACACGGGCCGAATGTCTGGAGACATCGGCCGGTTCAATAAAAAACCCCCCTCATTTGGCCGTGTGTATGTCACCTGGTCCGACAGAAGCCGGCCATTTGGCAGGCTTCTGTCGGACGAGCATGCTGGAAAACCAGCAGCTGACCAGCTCCTGATCAGCGCTCTCAGCCAATGACTGAGAGCGCTGATCGGAGTGTTCTGGCGGGGGGGGGGGGGGGGCGTCACCCTGTCAGGACACAACAGCTCAGCGGAGGAAATCGCTATACTAATGTTGGATTGTTAGTACAGCAGCTCTGACTGGAGCTGGCAGTTTTTCAACTCACCAGGTTGAACAAAAAAAAACTATAATGCCCCGTACACGCGGAAAATGTTCTATAGGAGCTTGTTGTCGGAAATTCCGACCGTGTGTAGGCTCCATCAGCATTTTCCATCGGAATTTCCTTCACACAAAATTTGAGAGCTGGTTCTCAAATTTTCCGACAACAAAATCCGTTGTTTTAAATTCCGATCATGTGTACACAATTCCGACGCACAAAGTTCCACGCATGCTTGGAATCAAGCAGAAGAGCCGCACTGGCTATTGAACTTCATTTTTCTCTGCTCCTCGTACGTGTTGTATGTCACCGCGTTCTTGACGTTCGGAATTTCCGACAACATTTGTGTGACCGTGTGTATGCAAGACAAGTTTGAGCCAACAACCGTTGGAAAAAAAACATGGATTTTGTTGTCGGAAAATCCTATCGTGTGTAGAGGGTATTAGTGTGTAATAGGCTTTAAGCCTTGTACACAATACTAGTCTGGGTTGAACTTAAAATAACTGACAGCTCAGGTCGGAGCCACTGTACTAACAATCCAATGTTAGTACAACAATGTCCCCTGCTGAGCTATTGTGTCCTGACAGGGGACAGCCCCCCTCGCTCTGCCAGAACATTGCAGTCAGCGCTCTCAGCCATTGGCCGAGATCGCTTACTGGGAGCCGGTCGGCAGACATTTTTTTTAGGAAAAGTCCTGCAAGCAGCATCTGCCCATTGAAATGAATAGAAAAGCGCTTCTGAAGCACCGCAACACGGTGCTTTTAACCTTTTCTTCGGCAGCTAGCAGGGGTTAAAAGCGACCCGCTAGCAGCTGAAAAGCACTGCTTAAACAGTGCTAAAGCGCTGCTAAAATTAGTGGCACTTTATCGCTAACGCTCGGGCGGCCCCATTGCAATAGGGGTCTTACTGAAACACAAGTACAATAAGTCATGTGTAAGGATCAAAGGATCATTTAAAAAAAAAAAAAAAAAAAAACATATTATGGACAAGAAGCTAGCAGTGTCTGTTCCCCTATACATTGGTGTTAAGTGTGCTTCCTTTTCACTGGTGGTTAGTGGAAACAGTGTTACTCGCATCTGCAGAGAAGTACTGGTAGAGGAGAAAGGAAGAGGATCGGTGGCAGTGCAAAAAGGGAAAAGCTGTGTTTACATTTGTGATCACAGTGATTGACCATCACAGCAATCCCAAGGCACAAAGGCACTTTGGCTCTGTGTCCTTTGCCTGTGGCGGGCTGAGGAAGAGGGTAGGTTACAGGCTGTGTGCCCATTGGCTAAGGAGGCAGATAGGTCCAAAAAATATGGAACAAAATGATTCCCATTGATTCCCATTGGATCAATATGGGACACAGCATTTTACTCGGAAATCCAGGGAGATCCTACATTCTACATTATAAAGAACAGGTGCCAACCATTATTTGTTTTTGTTTTTTACATATTTTGCAACTTGTCTCATTTAAAAAAGTCTATCAAGGCCAGCGTTCTACAAAAAAACTCCTGTATTTGTTAAATGTTATCATAAAGCCGTGTTTTACAGAAGTTAAAGTCTTCTGTTCCTTTAAGGCATGAGATATGGCACAGTGCTTTTGCCATGTCAATTGTCCCTTTCTATGTTCTACAATACCTGGCTGATCCTGCCTGTTCCTGTCCTCCTCTCTGGATATCATGGCAGCTGATCTCTGATAGTGTGGTCAGTTTACGTGCCTCTGTCATCCAGCTATCTCCTCAGCATCTCTGCATCTCCCCCTCCCTCTCTCCCTGTCAGTTCTGTAGTCTATGTGAGAGCCAATCTCCTCCACGCCCCTCTCCTCTCTTCTCATGCCTGTGTAATTCTATTCCCTGCAGCTGCTCCAGTGCTTGTAAAGTAAAGAAACATGTATTTATTACTTTGATGCTCACTGTTTTAGGCCCCTGTTCAGTACAGTGTGTGTTTTCCTAAAATTATAATGCTAAATACCTTTTTTTGCAGAGCCCTGTACAGACCTCCCTCTGCTAGCTTGCATTCATCAGAGGGAAATCTCACCCCCTCCCATTGTACTCGCGTACTCAGGAAGGGAAGCAGAGGGAGGTCACATGACAGGCTAGCAGGGCTCTGTAAAGAAGGTATTTAGCATTATAATTTTATAATTTTAGGAAAACACACTGCAGCTCTGTGTGTCCATTCAGACATGGAGCTTCCGTCTGACCATGCCCCCCCTCTCTCCTGATTGGATAACTGACTTTGATTGACAGCCGGAGGAGCCAATGGCGTCGCTACTGTGTCTCAGCCGATCAGGAGGAAGCGTCTCAGATGGCCGAGAGACTCGTGGACATCGCTGGACAGAGAGGGGGCTCAGGTAAGTATTAGGGGGTGCTGGGGAGGCTGCTACAAACCAAAGGTTTTTTATCTTAATGCATATGCATTAAGATAAAAAAAACCCTTCTGCCTATACAACTCCTTTAAGGTCTTGGTAAATCCTTATTAAAACCATTTTATCTGAGGGCAAAAATGCCTCTTACATTGGTCTGTTGAAAGAGTGTAACCCTTATAGACAGCTATAAAGATAATCGTGCCTTGGTGCTGGCTTCGCCAAGTGGTGCTGGCCCTGGATCTATGCAGGCTCCATTAAATATGAGGTTAGTCCGCTACACAGCTCCAGGAACCCTTGCAACCTCTGGAGAAACCTAAGAGTTCCACAGAACTCTGGTTGAGAATACCTGCTCTACGGTATCTGAACATTGATACAATGTATAAGTTACACCATAAGCCACTTGACACTATGAAACAACTAAGTGAGTGGTGTGCTGCCTTTTCAGGCTAATTCAGTTATAGTTACTTATATATAATGTGTAGTTTACCACTGCCATCTAGTGGCCAAAGTCTGTAACAGTTTTATCTCCAGTTATGTAAATTTCTCATACAGGATGTGACCTTTGGTTTAGGAAGTTCTTCAGCCATTTTAGATTGTCATTCTACATGGATGCAGTATGTCTGTTTCTCTCTCAAGGGGCTTGAGACATCATCACCTGTAAGTGCCTTTCTGTTGTGTCATCTGTCATTTATGCTAGATTAGTTATTCTATATATACTGATATCTTGTTATTGTATTGTATTACAGTTTCACAAATTAAAAACAAAAAATAAGTAATAAAAAAGTAAAGTTGGATTACTTCGTTAGACAAAACAAGCATTGGGCTTCCGTTTACTGGAGTCTCTGACAAGTGATTTGCTGTCCGTTTAGAACCACACATAGTCAGTGTTTTGAGAGAGGAACAAATGGGATGTATCATTTACGGACATATTGAACTCATTACATGAGTCCTGAAATCTATGTGAGCGTGATAAATCATTGGGCTGTAGGACACACAAATTATATATTTGCAGATACATCTAACATGAGGAGTTATCACTATACACTGTATGGTCAGTGATTGACAGCTGTGGAGCAATGGTAAGTTGAAAGCTGACCATGCGCTGTTAGGCTATGTACACACAATAAGATTTTCCAACAACAAAACCGTGGATTTTTTTCTGAAGGATGTTGGCTCAAACTTGTCTTGCATACACACGGTCACACAAATGTTGTCGGAAATTCCGAACGTCAAGAACGCAGTGACGTACAAGACGTACGACGAGCCGAAAAAAATGAAGTTCAATAGCCAGTGCGGCTCTTCTGCTTGATTCCGAGCATGCGTGAACTTTTGTTAGAGATTCAAGTTACCATTTTACTAAGTTATCCTCTCTATGATATGGTTCTTTAGAGTCCAAGTGTTTTAGTGCACAATCCAATACTGCGAATGTACTACATGATGATTTAGTTATTGGATGTATTGATATAACTAATATAACTACTGAAGTGGTTGTTTTTATATATTTTTTAATGTGTATAATAAATGTTTGTTTCTTGAGACGTTTTTTCTTATAAGTGTCTACTATGCCACCATGACTGTAAGGGTTTGGCAAGCTGTTAGTGCTGGTTCACACAGGGGCGACCTGTCAGGCGACTTGTCAGCTTGATAAGTTGCGCTCTATTTAGTACAATGGAACCATTCTAATAGGAGGGACTCCAGTTGCTCCGACTTAGAAAAAGGTTCCTGTACTACTTTGGGGCGACTTTGGAGCGGCTTGCATCGACTTCTATTAAAGAAGTCATTTGCAAGCCACGCTGAGGTCACGTTGTGCGGGCGGATTCAGAGTCGGACCAGCTCTTAAAGTCACAACTTTGAGGCTTTTTGTTAATATGTTTGCAAAACGTAACAATTAACTTCTCCTATTTGCTCACTTCAATAAACTATTGAAATTGCTTTGTTATAACTGTTTGATAAAGAAAAATAATTATGACAATATTATGAGGTTATGACAGTGTGCATAAAGAGCTGCAACACACCCCATTTTCTGGCTGGGACATTTCCAGCATCATCTAGCTTTTCCTCCCCAGGTTTACTGTTCCTGGTCCACCCCGTTTATTAGTTGGATTTCAGTTCTTTCAATCATGGAGGTTCAGCTTCACATGTGGGCATTTCCTAGGCCAGTCTGCATGCAAATGCAGCCTGCCTAGGAACATCTACACAACAGACTGATATCCACCCATCAAGGTCAGCCTACAGCTTGCATAAGGGCTGAGGTCTCGTGAAAAGAGTCCTGAGGCAGTATACTGTGATGTTTTCAGAAAGATATGTACAGCTCCTAGATGACCCCTCCCACCACCCCTGAACTGCACTGAATATAGAAACACAAAGACCCAGCAATGATGTCACTGGGTGCAAAATAAAGTATAAAATAAAAACAGTAAGTTTTTTTTTTTTTTCATTGGCAAATTGATATAAATGATTAGAGATTAAAATCCAGGATATAATGTTCCAAAATATTATTAGCCTGTTTTGTTGATTTTATGCTCTCGGTGAGGTGAAATTAAGGTGCTAAGACTGAAATTACCAACCCTGTAGATCTATCTGTACCAAAACTAGATACTTATGATCAGCAGGTAACACCAGCTGTGTCAGGTATGCCAATACCTATGCACAATATCATGTACATTGTAGCAAGATTGCAGGTAAGATTGAGGCCCCATCCACATCTGAGCAATGCTCCCATGTCACATTCTTGGAGCTGAACCATTGTTTTTGAATGGGCCTCCCTCTGATCCAAAAATGCGCCAAAGAAGTTCATGTCCCAAATGTTGCCAATGAGTCAAGTGTGTTCTTGCGATATGCGTTTTTGGGCATTTTTCACATATTTTTACCTTATCGGGGCACAAACAGCAATAAAAGCTAGCAGGTGTTCTAATTTCTCTCCACTATATCCAAAACCAAAAAAAGTTTTGCCTTTAGTTATACTTTAACAGTTCACTGAGTGGGCTGGTTATTAGGTTTTAAGGAACCGTGGTAGGTAAGCAGCAGGCCTGCATCCATCCCCCAGGTACCAGTTGGGCACCATTTCATTTTCTGTCATAGTTGTTCTGTATTATTTAATTTACTCATTTGCCTCTTTACTTTGCTTCTATGTCAGTGATATGCTGTAAGTCACCTGCTTCCATGGATCTGATCTAAGTTCCAAAGTGCAGGAAGTTTGAGGATAGATCCTAATTTCTATTTCTACTGTGAGTTTCCCACCACACCTTTTTCAGTTTTGTCTTTTTTTTTCTAGCACATGAACCAGAAAGATAATTTTTGTTACCCCTCCTGATCTTTATTCTTCCTAGAAAACATACTGTATAATTACTGTACTACAGTATATTATATGGCTTATGTTTGCTGCTCTAACTGTCTGAAATGTGATTGCGTGATCCAGGTTACTGCCCATTGTCATTGCTCTTTACACTCACAGATTGAACAAGCCAGTATATTTTTTCTATGTTTTAGGATTCATTTAAACAAAAATGGTCCCCTATGGAAATAAAAAAAAACCTAGCCATATGGCAGAATTAATAGCAATAATTAAATACTGGCATTGTTTCATGTAATTTAGCTTATCTAGTCAATGTGAAACTGGATTTCCCAGTGGGACATTTGGGTTACAAAACAGGGAAACATTTAACCAAAGCACTGACATTATGCAATCATTGACTTCAAGAAGAGACTCGCAGCACAGCATGTGGGCTATGGATTTCAGTACAAAACTTGAACTTAATTGATCTGGTGATGTAATTATGGAACAGAAGGGGACCTGTGGTGAGCTAAAGCAAGATGCTTTGCTGTTAAATATGCACAAAATTTGCAAATTTAAAAGACATTGATACATACATGGAAAGCATGACGAATGGGCTGGGAAAACAGCAAGAAGGGAGTGGAGCACGACATTTACAGTTCCAAAATCTTCCAGCTTCAAGTTAAATATGGGTTTTTCACTGTTAGGTTAAACACATTGACCATAATGTGTATTGCTGTGTCAGATGAGGTCAGCTCCACAGTAAGTTGACATTTGAAATATTGTATGAGTAAAAAAGCCACAGATGTGTATGTATATATGTGTGTGGTTGGGGTTGGAGGTTACACAGGGTTCTCTATTCTTAGGAGGCCAAGTATCAGAGACAGATGCATTGTTTGCATTATTAAAGAGCTAGCCTGACCAAAATTAATATTTCAGCTGGGTGTTAGTAGGGTAAAGTGCCCATTCCGAACTCATATCTCTCAAAAACTTCAGTGTGCCAAGCTCTGCATAACAAATGGAATCTACGTTGTTCTGCTGGAGTTGCTATAACGGTAGTAAATGAGGTCTTAAGCAGTGAAAGGGTTTCCCTCTTGAAGCATCCATTCAGCATTGAAGTGCCTATAGATTGATTTCAATGTGGCAGAAAGAACTGCATGCTCACAGTCCTTGGGGAACCAGTCCGTAAAGCTGGGGTGCCATTTGCAAAGGGGCATTTAGTATCTTTTTTTTCATATCTTTTTTTCATTATCTTTTTTTTCGTAAACAGAAAAAAAAGGTATCAGGTTTAGCAGATTGGCTATGTTTATGGATATCTTTGCTAGCAAATCAGAAAGCCTGGTCTACAACAAACCTCAAGCATTATAAACCAATTTGCTCATTTTTGGTGGCATAGTCAACCCATTCACAAGTATGTAAAACTGATAAGTGGGTTGTATTTAGCTTAAAAAAACACATTCACTGGTATAGTCATATACAACAACAAAACTGCAGAGTATTATTTTAAATTGCATCAAAATCCTTCCCACACTTATATTCAAGGCTTATGATACATTTGAGGTACAATTTAAGGTAGAAACACAGGAAATGAGAGTAAAAGGATCTCACACTGATGTTTTGCATGCTTTGGTATACTCCTGGAACACAGAAGCCTATATGTTCATCACAATTTAACTGAACCCCTAAAAAAACAACCATTTGCCTTAACCTCAATAGACAATATGCACCTCAGATCTCACTTTTTATATTTGCTTTAGACTTTTCATCCTATTAAGACATCACTACCATCCAGTAGAAAGTTTCAGCATATTGGACTCTACCTCAATGTTTGCCCTGTGCCTCATTTTGTATATAAGAGTTCAGGGTAGGGGTAGTTGTGACTGACAGTTCTCCCAGTTTAAAAAAAAAAAAAGCGTAACCCCTGTAAAGACTGCCTCTACCATGCCTTTTACAATTATGGTTACAGGGCTTTACACATATATTTGGGTTGCTCCTCATTTCCCTATAAAATAACAGATTCTGTAAGTCAATTTTAAATACAAGGGATATTATTAATATTATTATTATTATACAGTATTTATATAGCGCCGACAGTTTATGCAGCGCTTTACAACATTAGGGCAGACAGTACAATTACAATACAATTCAATACAGGACATGTTTTCCTAACTATCCTGCTCTTTTGTGTCTCTGAAGAATTAATGTAACTACAGTATACAGTATAACAGAATGTTGTCAAAGTGGGCATTGTTTCTTACGTCTACTCAGATATGACAAACCTACTAATGTCCTTATATGCATTTGGTCCTATGGAAATGGAGATTATTACTGTGCCTGTTGCCAGCTGATCACATGTAACTGAACATGTCAGTACTGGCTACTATTGCTTGTATAGATCATATATTCATATCATTAATTATATTCCTCAGAGGTAGCGATTAACAAATCTGCCTGGGTTCAGTTCAGAACTTCAAAGCTGAAGGTGAACACATCTGAATATATTGGACATTTTTTTTTACAATGGACTTTTTATTAAATTTTAACAAAGTAACGTTATTTCGAGGGAGGCAAAAAATTAACTCATCCTTTACAGTTAATGTAGCAAGTCACAATGTTATACAGAATGACAACTTCAAGGAGGGAATCATGAATGCACTTAGAAACAAAGGCATGTAAAGGTCTTGAATGTATTTTATACTGTAGTCCATACTCGGCAGGAGCTTTTCTACATACAGTATTTTGTGTATCGGGTCCATGTCTTTGCTAAGATATATCTGTATAGCTCTAGACCAATAATTTGGAATATTTTCCTACTTCAGGACCAACCAGAGCAATGGTAGCCTTGAATTCATTGACCCTAAATCTGATTCAAGTTAGAGGCAGAGAAAAAAAACATTACTTGTGACTTCAGGAGAGGAGCTTTTGAGCATAAAAACGCCTGATGAGCCTAAATATGGGTAAACGTAGGTAAACGTGTCTAAATGCGCATTAACACTAGGCACTTACAGCGCTTGAACATTTTTTTCATTTCAATGGCCAGAATAAATGAACATTCTGGCCAATGAAATGAATAAACGCCCAAGTGCTTGACAGACCTAAACGTACTTGAAAAAAGGAGCATTTTTGCAGCTGCTTTTTTTCTGCCAAGAGAATAGCGTTTATAAGAGCCCTAGTGTGCACGAGGCCTAAAAGTTCTTCAATGAACTTTGTTTACATTTTAATTACAGTGTGTATTTTGTATGTTTTATGAGGGCATATTGATACTGTAGGGCACTTCCTGGCAGGTTACTTGTGAATAAGAATGTGTGCCTTGCTCAAAAAGCATACGACTCTGCTATCTGCCTGATAAAGATATATATTGACTGTCTGGTGCATTTCCTGACAGGTTATTGCTGAACAAGAAGGTCTGCTGTGCCCATTATCAACAAGACTAGGACTCCTGATATGACACAGGAGGGTTGTAATTGCTGGATGCTTATATACTGAATTCCAAATATGGGATGTTATGTGCCTTTTGCTTGCATTTCATCATAAATGACACCTTGTGGAATTGCACAGTGTAGGTGTATGGTAATATTCAGTTGAGCATAGACATTGTATATATAAGATTATTTGATAACTTCATTAACAGAGTAGCCTTTGGCAGAATACGTATTTTAACATTCCTAGCATATGTCACACTATAGAGAAAAATACACTGTTTGTCGGAATCATATCTAGTAATTCCTTTTGAACAACAGCAATCATATCCCACAAGCACAGCTTTTCAATATACTGAAAAGTAAGGGTCCGCAAACAGGATTAAGACTCAAGCAATATGTTATTGATACACTACTGTGAGATATACAGGCCATTTGAGCTGACCAGTTATATACAGGTTGTGTTGGGCATACAAAAATTTAATTTTTATGTTGTTTTATCTTTTTTAGACTAATAGACTTGAGGATGCAGTTTCTATGATTCTTATTTTTAAAGATTGAATACATGGTATATGTTTGTGTTTACATTGTGGTGGTGGTTTTGCATTTTGTATAGACCTAGAATTCTTAAATGACCCTATATTTTGCAAAAGGAGATGTATTTTCCCAGAATTATTGGAAGCCTTCTAAAAGTTGTATATGAGGTCTCAATCACTGCAAAGAAAATGTATAGAAGGTAAAAAACAACAGTAGACTTTTGAACAGAGAACTTCCTAGTCCATAATCAGTATTTGCATAAAGAGTTAATAAAAGCAACCCTAGCGGTGGTTTGCTTATGAATGCAGCAAAGATGGTTTATGTAAACAGAGGCTGTTACTTGAAACATATAGGCCTCCATCTTTCTGAATCAACCAGCCTTTTCAGAAGAGAGCGTAATTCTCACTAGCACGTCATTAGGGAAAAAAGAGTTCATGCCAAGTGAACCAAATAATTAATATGAGACAGAAAGTAGCAATTGGGGTGGGAAAATCAATGATGGTGTTATTTATTTGCACTTTGCACAGGTCTTTGATCTGGTGAGGCCCAAGAAGATCAAATATAACACTTACAGGACATAACGTGGTGCAGTCTGACTTTAGATTTACAGTATAAACATCACATGTGGTAGGATATTAAGGTGTGACCGACCCAAAATCCACTCCGAGCTAAACATAGCCTGTGAAAGAACAGCTTATTCAAAATAAACCCTTATAAATTTACAAGTACACTCATTGTGATCAGCATTGGTTTAGATTGTTGTGTAGTTGTAAAAATAACAATAGTAATGTGACACATTTACATTACTATAGTAATAACTATAGTAATGTGACACAATACACATTTGAAATATCCTCCTGAAGGGTTCACAATTCAGCTCAGCTAATCCTTGTGGTTCACACACCATTGCCACATTATATATTAGAATTCAGTTTAGTGCTCCATGGTTCTGCCTTTTATTCTTCCTGGATCACCTTCCAGCTCAGAGGTGATGATGCTGAGTCAGTCTAGTGAGCAGGTGAGAATTAATGAATTAAACATAAACAAATATAGTGATATCAGACTTATTAAGTGAAAAACACATGAGTAAAAGTATCACCAAATACATGAAAATAAGGTCCATAAAAACCCATATATAAGGGCTAGGGTAAGAAAATACGCGCCCAACAAAAGTTCAAAAGGAACAAATCGTCCGCGATTCACTTGTTCCACTAGTGTCCCCACATTCCCAATATGCAGTGCTTCCACCACCAGGTGACACCAAGTGCTCAAGCTTCTTACCAGATCCTGTGGATCATTATATCGTATGTCAAATGTGCATGTTAAATGTTCTGGTGAAGGGAAACTCCAAAATGCCAATACGTGTATCCAGTCAGGGTTGTTTTTTCAGCATGATGAAAAACAAAAAGCATAAACGCCCATAGTGTAACCCGTAAAAATCATTTAATAAAAAATGTAATATCAATTATAACTTGTGAACAAAGTCAGACTAGACAAATCTTTGGGCAATAGGTTTAAAAAACTTGGATCCAGCAATGTAGCATGTATAAAAATATAGCAAACACGATTATATATGAAGCAGGCTGTGTGGCTGCACCAGCCTCTACCGCCAATCAGCAAGCGTGCGTGATGCTGTAGTGTTGTAGCCATGTCCAACGCGTTTCATCAAAGAGTGGTTCACACTTGTGGTTCACACACACCATTGCCACCTTGTATATTAGAGTTCAGTTTAGTGCTCCGTGGTTCTGCCTTTTATTCTTCCTGGATCACCTTCCAGCTCAGAGGTGATGATGCTGAGTCAGTCTAGTGAGCAGGTGAGAGGATACACAGGAAGTGCCAAAGCAAAACAATGAAAATGATGTGTCACCTGCCTGGCTGTGGAGCATGGCACACTTACAACACTAGTAGAACAGAATTTCAAATCCTTTAGTTGGTATGACTGTTCACAGATATGTAGTTTAAATATGTTTTAAAGTATATCTAAACCCTAAATGGTAGATATTTAGTTGGCTAATGCACTGTGTATTTATAAACAATAGCTATTTTTTACATTTCAAAAACCCTTTTTAAATTTTTCTAGCTATTGTTGCATATTAGTTCTACTGGTCTCCTGCAGCCTCTTGCTGTTTACCTGCATGCGTTCCAGAGGCAGACGCATGTTATTTCTGTTGTTGTGAACATCTGCGCAGTTGTTTATAGTCTCAGTTGGAAGCATATGTGATAGTGTGATAATGGAATAATACAGAAGCACAAGGGAGGAATAGGGACAACCGACTGTTGATTTTAGTAATTGGGTTTGGATTTAACCACTTCAATACAGGACACTTATACACCTTCCTGCCCAGACCAATTCTCAGCTTTCAGAGCTGTCGCAGTTTGAATGACAATTGCGCAGTCATCCAACACTGTACCCAAACTAAATTGTTATCATTTTGTTCCCACAAATAGAGCTTTCTTTTGGTGGTATTTGATCACCTCTGCGTTTTTTATTTTTTGCTAAACAAATAAAAAAAGACAGAAAATTTTGAAAAAAATAAAAGTTTTGCTTTTGTTTCTGTTACATTTTTTTGTAAATAAGTAAGTTTTCTCTTTCACTGATGGGCACTGATAAGGCAGCACTGACAGGCACTGATAAGGCAGCAGCGATGAGGTGGCACCAATGAGCGGGCACTGACAGGCACTGACGATGGGCACTGATATGCGGCACTAATGGGCACTGGTAGGCGGCACTGATGGGTGGCACTAATATGCAGCACTGATGGGCATTGATAGGCGGCACTGATGGGCACTCATGGGTGGCACTGGGTGGCACTGGTGGGCACTGATGGGCGACACTGATGGGCACTGAAAGGCTACAAAGATGGGTTCTTATGGGTGGCACTGATGGGCACTGATAGGCAGCACTGCTGGGCACTGATAGGCAGCACTGCTGGGCACTGATGGGCAATGATATGTGGCACTGATGGGCACTGATACGCGGCACTGATATGCGGCACTGATAGGCATCCCTGGTGGCACTGGCAGTGGTAGGTATTGTGAGTGGGCATTGATTGGCAGCTGCCTGGGCACTGATTGGCAGCTGCCTGGGCACTGATTGGCAGCTGCCTGGGTCCAGTGTGGATGGCTTCCCTGGTGGTCCTGGGCGGCTTCCCTGGTGGTCCTGGGTGGGATCCGAGGGGGGCTGTGCTGATAAACAATCAGCACAGACACCCCCTGTCAGGAGAGCAGCCGATCGGCTCAGTATTTGTAGCTGCTGACTTTTATTTTTATTTTTTTTTACAGACTGGAACCCCTCTTTAACAGCTGGTGGCTGGGTCTTGGCTCAGTCTTTTTTATCAGCACAAGGAATTCTTTTCTGTACAAGGAAGATGGCAAAGGAAGCGCTGAGGAGGCACAGGGATGCAAGAATAAGTGGAAGGCTGCAGAATAAAAAGGAAGCAGTGGCTTGTGTGCTGACTTTAGCTCCCCCATAGGAATGCCCATAAGCTGGACCTCAGCCTGGGATGGAGGTACAACCAGCACAGACCGAAATGTTTTTTTTTTCAAAATCACTGCACAGATTTGAAGAAGACCAAGTGCTGGGACCCTTGGGGGATTAAACAATGGTTTTCAACTTCTGTGATAATTCTTCTTTAAGGTCTTTGCCAGGTGTTAAAGCATATTGGAGAGATGACATCAAAGGTCTCACCGCTTCTTCTTGTGAGACAGTTCCAGTCCTCTAAGCAACTCTCAGAACACACACAGTGCAAATGTACTGAGCATTTCAAACTTAGACAAAACATGCCTCTAGGATTCTTTTAGCATATATTAAAATGTGTATTTTATATATATGTACAGTGCCTTGAAAAAGTATTCACACCCCTTGACATTTTCCACATTTTGTCATGTTACAACCAAAAACATAAATTTATTTTATTGGGATTTTATGTGATAGACCAACACAAAGTGGAACATAATTGTGAAGTGGAAGGAAAATGATAAATGGTTTTTAAATTTTTTAGTAAATATCTAAAAAGTGTAGCGTGCATTTGTATTCAGCCCCCTTTAGTCTGAAACCCCTAACTAAAATCTAGTGGAACCAATTTCCCTCAGAAGTCACCTAATTAGTAAAAAGAGTCCATCTGTGTGTAATTTAATCTCAGTATAAATACAGCTGTTCTGTGACGCCCGCAGAGGTTTGTTAGAGAACCTTAGTGAACAAACAGCATCATGAAGGCCAGACGGGTCAGGAATAGAGTTGTGGAGAAGTCTAAAGCAGGGTTAGGTTATAAAAAAAAATCCCAAGCTGTGACCATCTCACAGAGCACTGTTCAATCCTTCATCCGAAAATGGAAAGAGTATGGCACAACTGCAAATCTACCAAGACATGGCAATCCACCTAAACTGACAGGCCAATCAAGGAGAGCATTAATCAGAGAAGCAGCCAAAATGCCCATGGTAATTCAGGAGCAGCTGCAGAGATTCACAGCTCAGGTGGGAGAATCTGTCCACAGGACAACTATTAGTCGTGCACGCCACAAATCTGGCATTTATGGAAGAGTGGCAAGAAGAAAGCCATTGTTGAAAGAAAGCCAAAAGAAGTCCCGTTTGCAATTTGCGAGAAGCCATGTGGAGGGCGCAGAAAACATGTGGGAGAAGGTGTTCTGGTCAGATGAAACCAAAAGTGAACTTTTTGGCCTAAAAGCAAAACTATGTGTGGCGGAAAACTAACACTGCACCTCGACCTGAACACACCATCCCCACCGTGAAAGCTGGTGGTGGCAGCATCATGTTATTATTATTATTATTATACAGGATTTATATAGCGCCGACAGTTTACGCAGCGCTTTACAACAACATAAGGGCAGACAGTACAAGTACAATACAATTCAATACAGGAGGAATCAGAGGCCCTGCTCGTTAGAGCTTACAATCTAGGAGGGAGGGTCAAGTTATACAAAAGGGTAATAGCTGTGGGGGATGAGCTAATGGAGAAAATAGTACAGTTGTTAGATGGAGGCAGGATGTTATGGGGATGCTTTTCTTCAGCAGGGACAGGGAAGCTGATCAGAGTTGATGGGAAGATGGATGGAGCCAAAAACAGGGCAATCTTAGAAGAAAACCTCTTAGGGTCTGCAAAAGACTTGAGACTGAGGCGGAGGTTCACCTTCCACCAGTACAATGACCCTAAACATACAGCCAGAGCTATAATGGAATGGTTTAGCTCAAAGCATGTTAATGTATTAGAATGGGCCAGTCAAAGTCCAGACCTAAATCCAATTGAGAATCTGTGGCAGGACTTGAAAAAGAAAAAACATGCCAAAAACACGTGCCACGCTTGTGGTGCCATTAATTGTTAATGACACCCAAACACAACGAGCGCGATGCTTGTTTTTCCATGTAAAAAACTCACAGTAAAAGTATCAAAATGGAGTTAAAAAAATGCAAAGCTCAAAAAAGTGCATAAGATAGGGTAGTCAATTGAAATGAATAGGCTGCCCTATGCATGAAAGCACAAAAAATGTGCATATTCACAACGCCTGACGTTGCACAACATTGTGTGAATGAGGGCTTATAGTTTCCCTTTAGTAGCCCGGGTTGTAATTGTAAGCAGATCTGGTTAGTATTTGTTCAGCAGGTTAGGTTATTAATAAAGAATTCTTAGCAAAGAATGGGTTACAAAAAAGTAGATGCAGACAGAAAAAAAAAAGTATTTTTACAATCCCACACAAAGACATAAAATAGACACATGATGGCCAAACTCTACTGCTGGAAGATGTGGAGCTATGATTTATGATGTCATAAGACTCCTTGATAGACTTTGCAGATCTATTTTGTTTTTTTGCAGAAAGTGAATTCTATATGTTGCTGCTCTGAGCTTACAATACAGAAATGATGCACAACTATGTAATGTCTGCTTGCAAATGAGTAAGATGTATGAAACACCTAACATCTTTGAATGTTCACAATAACCATTTGTGCTTATTTTTAATACATAATAAGGGTATCTGCTTGCACGAAAAAAAAAAAAAAATTCCATATGAGATTTTTATTTCGAACATCATCTACATTCACAAAAAAGCATGAACTACATGTATCATCACAGGGTGATACTGTGGGTACACACAACGTCCCGGTATTGTTTAGAAAAGATTGGAATAGAAATATGGACTTTGTAGGCACATGCATAAATTTAGTAAAAGAAGTTTTTAATTGGATAAAGTTAAAACCATTGTATACAGACACATTAAAAAAACATATAATTGAGTGACTTCAAGGACTCTCATAACACCACTATTAATTATACATATACCACATGTAACAAGCTCAACGATTAGAAGCACGTAGAATGATATAGATCCAATGGTTGTTTGGATACGTTGAGTCGTGTTTGGAGGTCACTCAAAAAAATGCTCTACACGTTGCGACCGTTGATGCCCTTCTTCAAGAGCTTGATTATCTAATAGACATGTAGGAAGGTATTATAAGAATACATCATAATATCCAGAAAAAACAGTTATATACAAGTAAAAAGATAGTCACTCTGATGAGGCTCAGCAATGCATGCAGCCACAGAACAAGCAGCCAATAATGCCTACATTCCGTTAACACAATTAAGCTGTCTACCACCACCATGCTGTGTTTTAAATTGTATTCAGATACTGGAAACACAGACTGGTAATGCTGTCCCCATTATATGAAGGCATGTGGCAAAATAACCACAAGATGATATTAATGATAACCTGATGCAAAATACTGGGTATGTTAGAGTGCTGATGGGCAAATCAAGGTTTGGCAAACCGCAAATATGCAGTAAATCCTAATGATGTTAATGGGGGGAGGGGTATGAATCCTGTAATAAAAAGACATGGAGAGCTGGGCAGTGCCCTGGGAGACATTTAACAAAGCAAAAAAACTTAAAATTTTTGTACGGTGGGGGAGAAGATCCATTTAATATGGTTGATTTTTAAACTTTTACATTTAACTTGCTTTAAACCTATCCTCCAAAAGGATGTACCTGCACATCCTCGGGTTGGAGCAGTTATACCGGGGCCATGGCCGCAGCTACAGTCATCCCCCTGGTATCCTTTTTTCTGCCAGTGATGCTGTACAATATGAAAGCAATCTTAGCAGTGGCGGCCAGTGGAAATAGTTTTTTTGGGGGGGCGACAAACAGTATGCCAACCTCCCCCGGTCAGACGGTAGCACTTACCCCATCACCGGTGGCGGCGGCCTCCCATTCTCCTGTTCTCCACGAGTCAAAACGGCGGCAGCAGCAGCTTCCCGTTCCTCCCTCCTCTTCAGTGACCAATCGGGAGTCTTCTCTTTTCGGTCAATCAGAACCTCTGGCTCTAATCAGGTGCTTAAAAAAAAACCTGGCCGCTGTAATTATTGCACCTGGTGCCCTTAAAGGGGCTGCACGCATAAATGGGGGGGGGGTGCGGCAGCCATGGATAGATTCATGCAATGCATGAATCTATCCATGGCAAATAGAGGGGTGGCGTGGAGAGAAGAGGCAGAGCCCGGATGCCCCTAATGGACGGGCCGTCACTGAATCTTAGTGGCTAAAAAGCTACTGGATTGTTTTTAAATGCAGTGGAAGGGGGTCCCCCCTCCTCCCGCCGCCTTCCCTGGCTCTCCCGCTACACCGGGGAGCCAGGGACTGAAGCCGGCATTACCGCCAGCTTACCATAGAGATGACTGAGGACCGGAATGTCCCCAATCATTTCTATGGTCTAAGAAACCATAAGCCCCAAGTACTCTGTCACAGGCCATTATCGGCCTGGGAAAGCATCTACTCAAACCAATCTTGGTTTGAGCAGATGCTTTTAAGGGCAGAGGAGAGATCAGGAGTCTAATAAACCCCAGATGTCTCCGTAAAGAGCACATGTCACTGCCCATGGTATTACAAGGAATGTTGTTTATCCCTTTTGATAGCAATAAAGTTGATAAAAATAAAAAAAGTAATACAATTTTTTAAAGCGCCCCCGTCCCCTCATGCTCGCGAGCAAAGGCGAAAGCAAATTTAGGTCACGCATGCACATGTAAGCTGTGTTCGCACCACACATGTTAGGTATCGCCATGAACGATATAGCGAGAGCAATAATTCTAGCACCACACCTCCTGTGTAACTTTAAACTGGTAACTTGTAAAGGCTTAGAAATTGTCACCTATGGAGATTTTTAAATACTGTAGTTTGGCGCTGTTCCACGAGTGTGGACAATCTTAAAGCGTGAGATATTAGGTAGCTAGTTACTTGGCATAACTTCATCTTTTATATCGTACTAAACAATTGGGTACTATATTGTGTTTCTGTGCATTAAAATTCACCAAAGTGTATTTTTTCCCCAAAAATCGCATTTGAAACAAATGCGATTTGTTTCACAAATACCGTGTGAGATTGCAACACCCACCATTTTATTCTCTAGGGCAGGGGTAGTGAATTAAAATTCAAGGAGGTCCAGTCACTAAAAAAAAATTCCAGCCGAGGTTCCAATTACAAGTCTGTGCCATGAAAGATTGTACGCGGCTTCTTTCCGTGTTTTGGCGCAAGATGCGCGTTTCTTACTGTTTCCTCCACACACTCTGGTAATTGTAAGTGTAAACGTTGCCAATAGTGTTCCCCCTTACATCAATGTGCCCCCTTACATCATTTGTCCCCATCAGAGTGCCTTACATTAGGTGCCGTCATCAGAGTGCTCCTTTACATCAGGTGTCCCTATCACATCAGGTGTGCCCATCAGAGTGTTTCTTTACATTAGATGTAGCCATCAGAGTGCCCCTATACATCAGGTGTCCCCATCAGAGTGCCCTTTTACATCAGGTGTCCCCATCAGAGTGCCCCTTTACATCACGTGTCCCCATCAAGATGCTACCTTACATCAGTTGTCCCCATCACAGTGCCACTTTACATCAGATGTTCCCATCAGAGTGCCCCTTTACATCAGGTGTGCCCATCAGAGTACCCCTTTACATCAGGTGTCCCACCAGAGTGCCCCCTTAACATAATATATGCCCGTCAATGTGCTCCCTTAACACATGTGCCCATCAGTGTGCCCCCACTGACATATGTTCCCATCAGCATTCCCCTTTAACATAAAATGTGCACATCAGCATGCCCCTTATTTTATGTTAAGGGGCACTCTGATGGGTACATTTATGTTAAGGGGCATGATGATGGGTACATTTATGTTAAGGGTAATGCTGATGGGCACATTTAATGTTAATGGACACTTTGATGGGTACATTTATGTTAAGGGTTATGCTGATGAGCACATTTTAGTGTGCCCATTAGAATGCCCCTTAATATAAAATGTGCCCATCATCGTGCCCCTTAACATAAAATTTGCCCATCAGAGTGAACATTAAAGAGGTACCGCAGTCTGCTCATATAATTTGTAATAAAAACATCTTTGCCATTCTGAAGCTTCCCTCCAACCACTTTGCATATTATTTTATATACAGTATCTCACAAAAGTGAGTACACCCCTCACATTTTTGTAAATATTTTATTATATCTTTTCATATGACAACACTGAAAAAATTACACTTTGCTATAATGTAAAGTAGTGAGAGTACAGCTTGTAAAACAGTGTAAATTTGCTGTCCCCTCAAAATAACTCAACACACAGCCATTAAAGTCTAAACCGCTGGCAACAAGCATGGTGGTGGGAGTGTCATGGTCTGGGGCTGCATGAGTGCTGCTGGCACTGGGGAGCTACAGTTCATTGAGGGAACCATGAATGCCAACATGTACTGTGACATACTGAAGCATAGCATGATCCCCTCCTTTCGGAGACTGGGCCGCAGGGCAGTATTCAAACATAACGACCCCAAACACACCTCCAAGACAACAATTGCCTTGCTAAAGAAGCTGAGGGTAAAGGTGATGGACTGGCCAAACATGTCTCCAGACCTAAATCCTATTGAGCATCTGTGGGGCATCCTCAAACGAAAAGTGGAGGAGGTCTCTAACATCCACCAGCTCCGTGATGTCATCATGGAGGAGTGGAATTCACAGTGCTGAATTCGATAGTCTGCAAATACGTCTAGAATCGCAAGCGACCCAGAATTGCTAGAAACGTACTTATTAGATCTAAAAGAGAAGGGGGTCTAGCTTTACCGGACTTTAAGAGTTACTTCTTAGCGATAGTTTTGAATAGAATATTGGACTGGAAATACCACAAGGACTCTAAGCTGTGGGTACACCTTGAATTAGACCTCGGTGGCATGGGCCTCTTTCCCCAAATATGGATACCCAGGAAATTTCGGAAATTGTCCAAGACCACCTCACCACTTGGTTCACTCTTGTGATCTGGGACTCCATATGAAAAGCACACAAATGGCTGTATAACTCTCCCTTAATGCAACTAACGGCCTATGCCTACTTCCCCCCGGGAAATCTTGACCCCAAGTCCCATTTAAGGAACTCTGGGACTCCAGCTCTCCTCCACCAAGTTACATCCGCTACCGGCATTCTACCTCTCGCTCCACTCCTACCATCTTCTACAGTGTCATTCATGGACCAATGGAGATACCAACAGCTCTCCGAATTCATAAAAGCACTCCCTAAACCACTACGTACTCTAACAGATCTAACACCAGTAGAGTCAGAACTTGTGACTGATCAATCACAAGAGAAACCTATCTCCTACTTTTATCAAGCCCTACTGGCACTATCCTCAAAGGGCTGGCCACCCTTTTAAACCGATTGGGAACAAGATCTACAAAAATCACCATTGAACGGTCAACGATCTACGATTCTCCAATTGACACACACCTCCTCGATGTCCTCTAAAACTGTAAAGGTAAACTATAAATTACTAACGAGGTGGCACTACACCCTAGTGGTGTTAAATAAAGTATTTCCATCTACTTCGGCTTTATGTTGGTGAGGTTGCGGAGAGCGGGCAACCCACGCCCATTGTGGTGGTCGTGCCTGCTCATTCGCCCGTAATGGTTGACTATACTACACCGGATAAAAGAGATCCAAGGCTCTGAAGTGCCCAATGACCAATTGGTTATACTGCCTAATTGTACAGGCAAATCAGCAGAAACCTATAAAAAAATCTATAGCACCTCATCCTCTGAATGCAGCAAAAGCGCTTATTCCCAGGGTCTGGAAACAACCAACCATCCCAACTCTACGCCAGTGGCTACTGGAAGTAGATCATAGCTACCATATGGAAGATCTCACATATACCCTTAGAAATAAACCTGAATTATCTAAGAAAATATGGTCCTGCTGGTTTGCCTTTAAATTCTCATCCGCCTATGCGAAAAAAGTAGCAAAGTGTCATTTCTTCTGTGTTGTCACATGAAAAGATATAGTAAATATAGTAAGATATAGTAAATATGAATATATATATATATATATATATATATATATATATATATAATGTTTGGGGGGGGGGGTTCTAAGTAATTTTTTTAAGCAAAATAATGTAGACTTTTAGGTATATGTGAGAAATGTCAGAATTGGCCAGGTGTTGAAGTGGTTAAATACAGAAGCAACACTCCACTCTGATTTGTTACAAATGGAAAAAAAAGGCTTTTTAGGAACTTTTGCCTGCTACACCTGATTTTTAATCAATCTGAATTAACCAGTGGAAGGAGCAGCGACAACAGGTTTAAACTTTTAGGAAAGTTTCTTCTTAAAAAAATAAAGCTTAAAAGGCTCAGCATTGTACAAACTGTTAACTTGTACAACAGTTTAAAGGTTAAGTTCACCCTTGTAGTTTATTAAGAATTACAAGCTGTCTGTCGCGCCAATTAATTGCTGTGAATGAATGATGCAGCTGTGCAGGCAGAGCCCCACGCGGTCGTGCTGATTCTGAAGTGTGACAGTGGCTGTGCAAGGGAAAGGAACCCCTGCCTGCTGTCATAGGTAGTTGATTGGGTGGAGCTGCTTGAGCATGTTACAGGTTACACCCTAAATATGGGTGTATCATGTAACAATAGAAAAACATTTAAAAAAATTGCACTTAGTGCTGAACATGATATACCCTATACACAAAGAATTGGTTGTCTTATATAAATACAAACAATAGCAACACTCCCAAATACCTCAATACCTATATATAAAAAGTATTGTCCCCCTATTTGATGTGTTGCGCTGCCAAAAAAATCCTAAAAAAATAATATTCAGTCCCATATAGCAATAGGTCCATAAAGAAGGAATCCAAGTTTACTACACTATGGGTTCCCTCTTCCCCTTTCTCTTGTTTAAGTGTAATATACAGTTCCTTGAAAAATTATTCATACCCTTTGAAATTTTCCACATTTTCTCAGATAGATATCTGAAAAATGTGGCATGCATTTGTATTCAGCCCCCCCCCCAAGTCAATACTTTGTAGAACTCCCTTTCGCTGCAATTACAGCTGCAAGTCTTTTTGGGTATGTCTCTACCAACTTTGCACATCTAGAGAGTGACATTTTTGCCCATTCTTCTTTGCAAAATAGCTCAAGCTCTGTCAGATTGGATGGAGAGTGTCTGTGAACAGCAATTTTTAAGTGTTGCCACAGCTTCTCATTGTCCTGCTGGAAAGTGAACCTCCGCCAAGTCTGAAGTGTTTTGCAAACTCCAACAGGTTTTCTTTTCTTTCTCTGACCATCTTTTCTGTCCCTGCTGAAGAAAAGCATCCCCACAACATGATTCTCCCACCACCATGTTTCTCCTCCAGAGTTACCATTGGCCTCTTAGCTGCTTCTCTGATTAATGCTCTCCTTGCCCAGCCTGTCAGTGGAAATATCTTGGTAGGTTTGCAGTTGTGCCATACTCTTTCCATTTTCGGATGTTGGACTGAACAGTGCTCTGTGAGATGTTCAAAGCTTGGAATATTTTTTTTTACATCCTAACCCTGCTTTAAACTTCTCCACAACTTTATCCCTGACCTGTCTGGTGTGTTCCCTGGCCTTGACGATGCTGATTGTTCACTAGGGTTCTCTAACAAACCTCTGAGGGCTTCACAGAACAGTTGTATTTATACTGAGATTAAATTACACACAGATGGACTCTTATTTATGAATTAGGTGACTTCTGAAGGCAATTGGTTCCACTAGAGTTTAGTTAGGGGTAGCAGAGTAAAGGGGGCTGAATACAAGTGCACGCCACACTTTTCAGATATTTATTTGTAAAGAACCATTTATCGTTTTCCTTCCACTTCACAATTACGTGCCACTTTTTGTTGGTCTATCAAATAAAATCCCAATAAAATACATTTAAGTTTTTGGTTGTAACATAACAAAATGTGGAAAATTTCAAGAGGTGTGAATACTTTTTCGAGGCACTGTATCTGAAAGACAATAGCCACAAATATTGTACAGTGGCTGGACAAAATGTAAGCAGCTTGGTTAGGCTGCAATATTAGAGGAAGAGATGAGGCATGTTATTAATCTGAAGCTGAGGTAAGCTGCAGAAACATTGCTTAACCATCTTCAGCGAAGCCTTATGACCTTCTTCCCCGCTGAATGTGGCATATACTACACCTCCAAAACCCACTGCAAGACATTACTTCCTGTCAGTAAAGGTTGCAGATGCTGTGGAAAAAGCAGCAGGAGAATGTTGTTTAAGCGAGGGTGATGCAGAAAGTGTGGAAATAGTTCTTTTTCTGCAGTCTTGTCTCATTGAGGACCTGCTCCCACTGAGCTCTGTGGTGCAGAATCATATGTTACATGCATATGGTTACGAAATGGCTAGTACATTGAACACAGCTGATACTCTGCAGACAGGATGCAGACTACAACATCACTGCAATTCTGCCTCTTCCTCAGAACTTTCCTCCTCTTCAAACAGTGGCAAACACAGACAGTCTAACACATCATCCACCCCCTCCTCATCACTGCAGCTCACTTTGCAGTAAGCTTCAGCTGCTGGAACATCACCGCTACATGCTGCTTCTTGTGTGATGTCCTCTGACTGCTGTGTGGGTGAACCCTCTTCTTCATTTATGGTCTTGGTGCTTTCTTTCTCATCCTGAGTATCTGAAAGAAGGAATGCTTGAGTATGACCAAGATCATCCTACTGCAGCTAGTCAGAGACTGTGAGAGCAAATCATTCTGCTGATTCCTCATAGTCAGTTTGTGGTGCTGTGGCAGGATTAACAAAAGAGGAGGAGGAAAATTAGTAACATTTGCAGATGACTGGATGCTCTGCACCTGGGAGGAAGAAGAAAAAGAAGAACAATTGTCAGCTACTGAACTACTTTCTGTGTGTTTTGTGACTCTTCAGCTTAGCCACTCTGATATAGACAAGGCAAATGTGGCCCGCCTCTAGATGATGCAGTCTGACCACTGTTTTTTGAAAAAAAGGGGATTGCCTAAATGTAATTGTAACCAGTGTTGCCAACTGTCAGTATTTTTACTGGCAGCCAGTAAATAATGGGCACTTTTCTCCAGTCCGAAGCCTGCGGAGACCATCCGAGTGCCTGCTACAGTGTGTTCGGACAGCGCTGGTGGGTCTGGCAGTTGCTGTGCCTGAGCATGTCGTGTGATGTCATAGTGCAAGGGAGCGGCTGGAGCCTCGGGTGCTTGTCTGCGGGATGGGAGCAAAGCAAGCCAGGAGCGGGACTGTCAGTGCTGTTTGGTCTGGAGTGGACTGAAGGGACCCCCTGGCATGGAGAGAGACTGTAACTGTGACTCAGCAGGGGACGTATTGTCACTGTGAGAGTCAATTTCATGTGTGTGTGTCTGGTCATTCTAATTGCTTGCCCTCATAAATCCTGTGGCTAAGCAACTTACTTATTATATCGAAAATAAAATAGGAAATATGTTTTTTTCCTTAACATCTACCTTAAAGGAGAAGTCCAGCCTGAGCTCATTCGGCTGGGCTTCTCCTCTGGGTCACAGGAGTGCATACCGTTTTGCACTCCTGTGACCCGTTTTCAGCAGAGAGAAGTCTGAAGTCTGCTCTCTGCTGACGTCACCAAGATCAGTCCAGGCACCTCGTCATCCCGACTTCCGAAGTCTGGATCTGCCAGGTGCCTGGACTAATGGCAGTCTCAGCCTCTCAGCGAGCCTCTGAGACAGCCACTCCTCACCCCTCCATAGCTCAGTGCTCCAATAAGTGTGGAGGAGCAGAGTAGGAGAGCTGCTGATTAACAGGTAGCAGCTCTCTGCTCGGGGAGCTGAGAGAAACGAGCCATCGGCGGTGTTTGATGGCTCGGCTCTCAGTGAAGAGGCGGGGGGGGACAGATGCAGCATTGTACCAATGCTGCATGCACCTAGGTGGGTATGATTGGCCAATAAAACAGAACCCATACTTCTCTTTTAAATCACATTGTTAATTCCATACTGTACTTGTTTGTAGCCTAAATACTGAAATTTGCACTTAAAACTGTAATTTTTTTAACAGTTGAAAATGCCAGTAAAAACGTGGCTGTGCCAGTAAATTTTGGGTGTCATGTCAGTAAATTTCAATCTGGTAGGTTGTCAACACTGATGGTAACTAAGGCAATAGGTAGGATAAATATGCGGTACTTTGGTGCAGCCTCCCCTCTTTAGGTATTTAATGACGTTTGGCAAACAAAAAGCAGTTTTGCCTATGTCAGCAACAATTGTAGTCTGTGCACCCAAAAATAAAAATCACTAAAACTGTAGCACCCCCTTATTCCTGAGCAGTTGTAAGTGACCCCCAGGTGGCTTAGAGGGCTAGTATTTTGGTTTTTATGGTCTGGTCCTTGATGTATGATAATAAGCTGGTCACCAGTCACTTTAGTCTTTTTTTGTACATTGATAAACTCTACAATAGGAGAAATAGTTTAGGTGTGTAGGATACCTGAAAAAAAAACACGAAAAAGCAAGGCCCAAGCAGAAAACCTACACAGGCATCCAGGGAGAGGCCCCAGGGGTAAGGTGCTCACAAACATTTATTTCCCAATCTCTAAACAAGGACCTTAGGCATTGGTTCGGTCAGATACATAACTAGTAACTGTCCTTCCTACTCTAGTAGTACTACTTTTACTGGAACCACCCTTATAGTCCCAGGCAGAAACAGAAACTGTTGTTGTTGCTGATACATACAAAAAAGGTAGTCCTAAAAATGGCTGTTTGGTGTTAGGACTGTGAAAAACAGGGGATTACACAAAGATGTGTAGCCCACTACACTGCAATTCACAATAAATTAGTGCAGTATAGAAACTAGCTTTTCCCACACTGTCAGCTCTTGCTGAACTACTCAAACACCCACTGGAAATGGCTGCTGGGAACCCACTTTTCTATGGTGAGAGACTGGCACATAACAAATCCCTCATTACTGGCGATTCTAAAGCCTCGTACACACGATTGGATTGTTGGCCAACAAAACCGTGGACTTTTGTCGTTGGCCCAAACTTGTTTTGCATACATAGGACACACAATTGTTGGCCAACAATCACGAACGTAGTGAAGTACTACATGGTTTTTCAGCTCTTTAGCGCCAACATTGAGCTCCTTCTGCTAATTTCGTATTAGTAGAAGTTTGGTGAGTGTTGATTCGCGCTTTTCATTTTGCGCTTTTCATTTTGTGCTTTTCAGTTCGTTTCTGAATGGCGGTTCGTCAACGAGACATGTTGCGGAATCGGAGGAGATATTGTGTTATTTATTATTGGCCTTGGAGTTATTGCTTTGACATAATTTTTTTGGTTGAATAATGATTTGATTTGATATATTTTCTATATTTTTGGATGCAAAGAATGCACTTTTTGGTTAAGTTCTATTGGCAGATAGCATGTCTAATTTTATTTGTTTTCTTTTTTTAATGCAATATAAAAAAATTGTGGAGAATAATACTTGGCTATGTGTTTTACTTCAAATGACAGTTTGGAAGTAGGCAGTTACATTTAAAAAAATACAATGTAAAATTGACAAGGGACACCAACATAGTTGTATCTTTGATCTTAAAAACTACGGGATAATGGTGTTGTGGTAACTTGCCCAAATAAAAAAAAAGCATAATAATATTATTCTTGATATCACTAGAAAAAAAAAATATTTGAAAGAGTAAATAACTCCATCAGTATCACCAGCAAAGCAGCTTCATTAATATCCAATTAAAGAAGAAGAGAATGTGCGCTGCATTTCGAGATTTCATAATTTGCCACGTCATGAATGTTAATTCTCCATTACAAACGCTAGTTTACAAGACCAACCGCTTCTGGCTCGTCCTTGCTTCTAAGCATGCGTGTTTGTACTTTGGACTTTTGTCCGACGGACTTGTGTACACACACTCAGAAAATCCGACAACAGACATTTTTCCGTGGAAAATTTTAAAACCTGCTAACCAACATTTGTTCGCAGATAATCCGACAACAATTGTCCGATGGAGCATACGGATTTTCCGCCAACAGCCTGTCATCACACATTTCCGTCGGAAAATTTGATCATGTGTACAAGGCTTGACCCTGCTGACCACAGTAAGGAGCATAATGGGTACTTTAAAAATTGTTCTGATATATTTTCCTAGAAATTGGTAGATACTGCGAACCTTGCACCCCCCCCCCCCCCCCCCCCCTATTCGCTGCAAACTCTCTAGGCGGAGGACTCAAACTTCATTCCTAGTTTTAGCTGGTCATGTCCCCCTTTTGTGATGCATTTTATCACTAAGGACTTTGTAGATGGCATGGGGTGAGAGTCCCCTTGTTATACATTTAACCTATTACAGATATATAGGCAGCTCCTAGCAGTTTCCTACCTGGCAGGACATATACATTTTTCTTCATAACCTGTAGCTCTATTTAGCCAATGTGAACAAAGAAAGGAAGCCATTACAGCAATAAAAACTGATGGGGATTGATATATTGTCACCAGGGTAGGAAAGGACTGGAAATCAACAGCAGTAAAATATAATAGAGGTTCTAAAAATCTCCTACACGACCCCAAAACTACAAAAACACTTTTTAGCTAGAGATAAACTTTAATGACTTGAGGTATGTTAGTATTTTTCCAATACAGGCTTTTGGAGAAATTCCCCTTTGTTCTGTATTAGCATTCCTTAAGGATGTAAACAGCTTGGTTATCGCGTGAGCAAAAAAGTGATAAGATCTGAAAACAGAAACCAAATCTAATCTAAAAAGCAGGAAATTCGAATAATGAAATGTATGGCACAAGGGCAGTCACCGTAACAAGCCCCTCTGAAAAGGAAGGTCAGCATCTGGCTTCCTTTCAGCAGTTTTCTTATCAGAACAGACCTGAAAAATATATCTGCTCAGTTTGTGAAAGTCATTTTTTCTCAAATATGTAGAGCTATTTCTTATAGCAAGGAACTGTTAATACTGAAAGTTACTGTAAATATTTTTCTGGAAAATATTAAAATGGAATTATAGCAGTCACATGTTATGTTCAGACAGCACTGTGATTTAATAATTTTTACAAATTTTATTTTTTTAAATAGGTGTCTCTTAAAAGTCAAGTCCACTCACAGCTGATAGTTCAGTCATTCTACCCACACATGGATAGATGCTGGGGAGCTGCAGTTCGTTATACATTTTGGGATCTCCCGGGATGTTGTCTCCCTAATGCAGCATTAAAAGAAATATTCTGTATATTGGTTTTCTACATGATTTCTTTATTATAGACCCAACTGAAAAAAAAAAAAAAACATAGCTTTTAAAAATACCTTTCCTTTCTTATTAGTAATGTGGATGTTTAGAGTTCTTATGAGTCAGCAGGTGGAGTTTACGCCCTTTCACGTTTTCCAGTTTCTCACTTTCACGTAAAGCCTGATTTTTTTTTTTTTTGTACACACAACTGAATGACTGCTCTCAGTGATTCATCACTTATTAGAGGGCTCTGTCTGCAGTTTCAGTAAAACATAGTGAGAAAAATAGCAGGAAGCTACTTATAACCCATAGTGCTTCGCAAACCCTTTGTCACATATTAAATTAGTGCTTTTAAAGCAAAGACTGTTTACAAACAGTGAAAACAAAACAAAAAACAAAAAACCAACAGTTTAACAAACAAAGAATAAAAAATAAACACAATTGACCTAAAACTATTATAGTTTCCCTTTAACAAGAAAATCCAAAAAGAAACTTGACACAACTTGAGAACCCAGGTACAGTAAAACCTTGGTTTGAGAGTAACTTGGTTTGAGAGCGTTTTGCAAGACAAGCAAAATTTTGTAATAAATTTTGACTTGATATACAAGCTATGTCTTGATAAGTAGAGTCAAGTCACAACTTGGTATAAAAGAGCAACTCAAATGGTTGATGATTAAAACAGGAACATCTAAGCATGCAGACATCCGGGGTAAATATGTCGACATAGACCATTCTGCACACCGCCATCGACGTTATCTCTTCCACGCTGCACTCCACGAGCGGTTCAAGCCTCGCTTTCAGATCGCTCTACTGCAGGGTAGTCTTCCCGGTCATGAGTGCAGATTGACAGAGGTGAGAGCCGGTGGTGTGGAGGACGGTCTATGTGGACAGCTTTACCCCAGATGCTTGCATACTCAGATGTGTCAGTTTTATTCATCAACCATGTGAGTTGCTAAATGTTGTACATGTAACCATATTGCGCCACTTATAGGCGCCTCTCTTCTCATTAATATTTTGTAGCTCCTGCTGGATTTTGCTTCTAATCCCCTTGTGGAGGCTGCCATTTGTGGATGGACATTTTATGGTTACACAACCTATCACATTGCTATAATCTTTTTATATGGACTATAAACTGAAGGACTTATAAATAAATAGTTGTGGAATGAATATTCTGAGCTTCCATTATCTCTTATGGGGAAATTTGCTTTGATATACAAGTACTTTGAATTACAAGCATGTTTCTGGAAAGAATTATGCTCGCAATCCAAGGTTTTACTGTACAAAGATAACTAGTGTTTTCCAAGAGATGTATGAAGCTGCTGGTTACATGACCTTGTTTCTATTTTATTCCTAATAAAAACAATTATTAAAAATACATAAATGCATAATTCAGAGGCATACTGTTTTGTGTGTTACAGAACCACCTGTTGCATTTTAATATAATATGCAATAAATAAAAAATCTGAATGGAGCTTGTGACCCCCCAAGTTGGCAAGACAGTTCTAACATGGTTTTTAAAGGTTTTTAACATTTTAAATATTTTAACTACTCATATGGGCTGGTATGTAGTGACTGTAGTATTTGCATATTAATACAGCAAGCATATAATTATGTTTTTACATGTAATGTTACTACCCTAGAATTAGAATATGGCTCAAGGGATAGAGAATGGTTACATATCTGGTAAGATTGAACTTGCTTCTCCCGAAAGTAAAATCAAACATGACATAAGTCCCTTTAAAAATACAAATGATACAGGATAAAGAATGAATAACATATTATTAGTGTAACCTTTTTGGAGCATTTTATTATCTCAGTTTTTCCATGGAAGAACTGACTAATATTTTATATTAAATTTATAAACCTTTTCCTAATAATGGAAAGAACATTCTTTGAATTTTTTCCTCTCTTCTCTTATATTAGCATTGCAGGAACATTATCTTTAAAGGTTGAACTGGCCCATTATTAAATGAAGACAAACAAGCAAAAAAGCATCATTCACAGTTTCACAAAATTAGTAACTTCTGCAACTCGCTAGTGTTTGATCGCAATTTTTCTTAGAAAACCTTTTTTTTTTTAATCTGCTGGGTTACAAATAGATAAAACTCGGACGGTGTAAGCCACTTGCTTGATTGCTGCCTGTTATTTTCAATTACAACTTTCATTGAGTGCAGTCAGTACTGTCCTCGCTATACTTCTGTCCCCTTGTAAGGAAACTTGCAGCTCTCCTATGCACAAGACATCCTGTTATTTGCCCTCTTGTTCAATCACAGAACACTTTGTATTCTGAAAACCCTTTTTACAAAATATAAAGCATTGTGAATGCATTCTGGGATTGGACAGGGAACACGTTGCAGAGAGGCTGGCTTGTATGTTGGAAAGCCACAAGCCTCTAGTCGGGAGTTCCTGAACGTATAGTAGAAGCTATACTTTCTATAGCTTTTGGAAGAAAATGTATTTGTAGCTTGAATAAAACATTTTGTGGACTCTTAAAATATTTGGCAAAAGATTTTGTAGAATAAGGTTGGCCACTTACAAGCCATTGTTTTAATGTGATTAAGATTTTATTGTTACTTGAAAAGACTGGGCAACAAATGCAGGAAAACAAGTGTTTTGCTTCATAACAAATACTGCATTGTTAAAGAAATCTGCTAGCATGTTGCTACCAGCTGAGCATAAATCAAGCACAATTTATTAGTCCTTAAATGTTCCGGTAATAAAACAAAATCCAATTAACTATATACATTTACACCATAGACAGGGAAGGATTTTCATTGCTTTTGAGCTCAAAGCTAAAATTCTCTTCTAGGATCACCTCTTCTGCATTGTATATGGAAATGAGCATACTTAATTGTCCTAACTTGTCCATAAAAAAATTGAGAACGTGTTTAAAAGCTTATTTGAGATGACTGGTCTTCTCCTAATGATGTGGAAAAAAATCAGTGGTTTATAACCATACAAGGAAAAGCTGCACCTTTGTCTCTGACACCCAGTGGTGGCCCCTAATGGAGGGCGCAGGGGCGCCAGCCCCCTATCCATGTGTTCGGCCCCCTAATCTACATGCGGGGGTGCCCTGACGCATCGATTACAATGGGGTGTTTTTTTTTTAATCACGTGTTTAAAGCCAGAGGCTCTAATTGGCTTCAAAAAAGGGTAGGCTCGCCAACCCAGTTGTGTGACAATAGCGAATGAATAACTGTTGTGACACTGATTCTCCTCCCAGTCAATCAGCAAGCGGGTTAATGAGACCCTTTTTCCGACTGGTTGAAAGGAGAAGTGATTCTTTTGGCCTAGGAGGAGGAGAGAGGACACGCACGTCTCTTGTGATGCCGAGGAGGAGACACATATACCACCAGCCGCCACTGCTGACACCTATAGACACATGACTACTACACCTACTACCATGAACAACAGGGGAAGGGAAGAGGATCACCGCTCCAGGTGGATGTATGGATATGAGACTCTCCTCAGAACTGAAACACCAGGTGCAGGCTAAGCATACAGCAAAATGAAGCAAAAAGAGAGTTCTGGACAGCCGCACTCCGGGTCACTCCTGGTCATAGTGACTAAGCACTGTTAAGTGTGAAACGCGTTAGCTCGTTTGTCCCATTTTTTTGCTGTGGCTTGTATCTGTTGGATTTTTTACAATAAAGGCTATATTCCGGAGTGCGGCTGTCCAGAACTCTCTTTTTGCTTCATTTTACACCTACTACCATACTGGTCATGTGGCCCTGGCCATATATTTGTGGATTAATGCTAATTAGTTGAAGGAACATTGCAGTCAAATACAGACTAGCATTTCTCCTTCTTGGACTTCAATAAGAAGTGTAAAGACAAATGAGGGTGTGAGTAATATATAATATCCAATCAGATTTTAGTTTACTGAAGTCAGACCTTGAAAAGAAGAATTCTGACTGATTGTTGTGGGTAGCTGTTCTTGCCCCTTTACATTAGTGCCGGTTCACACTAGACGTGGCACGACTTGCAGGTTGCCTCACCGAGGCGACCTGCACACGACTGCGGGGCGACTTGCAAGACGACTTCTGTATAGATGTCTATGCAAGTCGCCCCCAAAGTAGTACAGGAACCTTTTTCTAAGTCGGAGCGACTTGCGTCGCTCCGATTAGAACGGTTCCATTGTACATAACGGGAGGCGACTTGTCAGGCGGCTAGGTCGCCTGACAAGTCGCCCCAGTGTGAACCGGCTCTAAGGGGCTGTATCTGAATATTTTTACATTTTTACTAAAATGAACTTAAAATACAACATGGAAATTGAGAACACCCCACCACCACCACAAATTATTTGCAAAAGGTAGGTAGATTTGTAATCCTCAATCCCTGAATCATTTCTTTAATAAAGGCTATTATTGTTCTATAGAAAGATAGTTTAGATATACAGTTGCTCCCATTATGAAAAATAGCTTCCATATTTATCATATTTCATAGTTTTGGCATTATAGAAATCACAGTACGGGGAAGACAGTGATTTTCACAGTCTATAGCATTATAAATACATTTTTCTTGTGTGTTTTTCTTAGAATGATTGCTAGGAAGTATGGATGAGATTCTTTGCCAAAAATTTAAACTAGAAGTAGAAAATGATGACTTCTACCACAATAAGAACTCAAGCGAGGTACCTCTGACATGCCAACACTTATTTCATTTTAGGTTATATATTTATATTTCAGTTTAGCCATTTTATGGAGAGGAATGCTGTAGAATGGAATGCATATGAGATAGCCCCTTACTCCCGTGGAAGAAACATGCTGGGTAAAAATGCTGACAGCAGTATGCTTTAAAATACTTGAACATTTGTTACAGGCACAGTTATGTCCATGAACTGTTATTGTTATGTGGAACAATAGAATATGTAAGATCTAACATGAATAATATGGAAAGAATCCAGTGTAAACCTCCCAGATACCATGAAAATAAAACCTTAAGTAGAAAATTCTCATACTGTGTTATGTGCTGAGTAAGTAGACCAAGGGAACAGACAGAAGGCAACCAGATCTGTCGTTCAGCATTACTGAACACTTTAACTGAAACCTAGAGAGTTAACCTACCCAGACCTGAGATAACATTTGCCCGATTTGACTGTTTTTTTTTGGATGGATCATGCGGAATAAAAAACATGTCCGTGTTGCTACTGTTAAATATATAGAAATAACATCCTCTGTCTGCACAATACCAATGTTCTCCCTCTCTATTTTCTATTTACTTCTACAGAAATATTCTGCAGTTGGGCTCACTAACAGATTGGAGTGCCAGAGGTTAGTCGAATCATACTTGCACATCCAGTAGTCGTTGGGTATTCTATGGGCAGTTTGAAGCTAGTCAGAGGCACAAGATAAAAAGAAAAGCATTAAAATATCTTTTTTTACAGGTTTCACTAAAATATCTTTGCAAACAGTATCTGGGCAAATGTAAACTAGAGAATGTAACTTTCACAAACATTCTCAAGTGAGGAACCAACCGGGTGCATTTGTTCTAATTGAAAGTGATTGATTCTCCACCAGGGAATGTTTGTAAAAGTCACAATCTATGTCTTTTAAATAGACCCCATGGTTACTTTCCTAGATTGAGTTATTGGGGCTGCAGTCAGTATTTTTACTAAAGGGGGCTAATTATTTTATGAACAGGGGAAACAGGGTTGAGCAGGGAATAGGAATTTCTGGAACACTTTACTTTCCTTAAATTTGATGAATAAAGTAGGCAGACTCCCTTTCAACTCTATTTGTATTCTTTATAGTTATATACTATTACACCTTAGGCTCTGCTGTAGGCTAACTTGATTCCCAAATTTGGAGTGCATCCTCCACAAAAATATATGAGATTGTGGGCTTTATTGACTGCAGAACCCCTGTTTTCATGGAAAAAAATTGCTTTGTTTTTGGCAATCTCTCCTCTAGGGATACGGACAGCATTAAGAACTCCACAGAAGTTTGGCACTGCTGCATTCCACCAACAACTGAAAAATAGGTATTACTCCACCTTCATTGGTGCCACTTTTCTTCTCAATTACACCAATGTGTAAATAATGCTTTTTTTTAAGACTTACTTTTTCCAGAAGCCGGTTACATGAGTGCAGAGTATATTGTTGACGCCCCCTCCGGGGGGGTGGATCCATAATGCCCTGCACTCACAATATGGCCTCATACTATAGCGTACATCTCTGCAATTACCGTGTTTGCCTGCACCGGTACGCACACATGTTCCTTGTATCCCCATGAAGGTACTCCCAATCATGCCAAATGGGCTGCAGTGACTGCACAGACACATAAGCTACTATTCCCACTTTAACAGTGCAGGTGTGCTACACAAAAGCACACTCACACAGCTGTTAATTTGGGAGCAGTGGCTATGTCCGTGCAGTGGCTGCATCCCAACTGAAATGAATCACACTGCCTGCATGGAGATCCATGAAACACCTGTGCATCCCAATGTAGGCAAACATGGCCTTCACACAGGCATACATTATAGTACACCTGTATGAATGTGGCCAATGTCCTCAGTTTTCTGGCTTGAATGACACCTAAGGACATCTTGTGGAGAAGAATAGGTGCTTTGGGCTACCACACCATAGAGGAGATATTACAGACAGATGGTTTTGGTTTTTTTACTGGGGGTTCTGGGGGACCATTTACTGGGTAAGTGCTGGGGGACCATTTTTTATGAAAGAAAGAAAATGCTCTCTGACATTATACTTAGAACTTCAGGCAAATAAAACAAGTATCCATGAAAAAAAAACACTACATGTATTTTGAAATACTGCTACCATAACTACCTGGAATATATTTTAATGTTATCTACCTGAACTCTGCAGCACAAAAGATTTCTAACTGAATGTTACGCACTGTGAGCCAATAGCTGTGTCACATTGCTGGCTACTGAATTGGGCAAGGAATGTAAATCACAAAAGTGGCTGTACAGAATTAAAAATATTTTGAAAGGTAGAAAAGCTCTCTATATGTTCTATAAATCCCTTTTTCATGTGGTGTTTATGTTACCTTGTTCAACCCCTGGAGAGACTGAATTTAGAATTTGTATTTTATAACCTGTATAAAAGCTCTCAGTATGCATTTCTGTGATATTATATATCCTATTTATTTTTTAAATAGTTTCTAGTTTTTAAATCGAACCCATATTTTATCACTGCTAATCAACTAGGTTATTGAATTACAGGATACAGACATTTACATGCTCACACGTACAGATACTAGATTCGTATAGTTAAAGCAGAACTCTGGCCAAAAATAACAAGATAAAAATGAATAGTCCATTAAAACATAAAAAGACAAATTAAGCTTTTGCTGCAATATTCAATTCAGAAATTTCCCTTGCAGTACTTTTTTCATGATCATGCACTAAGGTTTCTATACCCCCCCCTTTACCAAGCCCGGGGGGCGATTGCTGAATTGCAGTGGGCATTCACAGGACAATTGAAGCAACCTACAGTTACTGATGATTGGAATACACATGAAAGGTAAAAAAAGATTCACTTGAATGATTATTGTGGTTGGACTTTTCAATTGTTCTACTTCTTTAGGCTAAGGTTGCTACTAATTAAAACACCTTAACTTCTGATTGGAAGGGTGAAAAATATATGGTTTGGGTGGTACTAAGAGACAGAATGGAGAATTCAACTTTTAGCCCTGGTTCACACCTATGCAAATTAGATGAGCGTTTCCCCACATCTAATTCGCATAGCAGGAGAATGTGACTGGCTCCCTATGGAGCCGGTTCACATATCTCTGGGGCGGCTGCGGAGCGCACTGCACAAAAACGCTGTGCGTCTTTGGCTCCGTTTCAGAGCCGAATTCAGGCATAGAATCGGCCCTGATTCGTCCCTGAAACGGGGAACAGGGACGCACAGCGCTCCTGTGCGATCCGCAGCGCATTATAGTGTGAACCCGGGCTGAAAAAAACCCCAAAAAAACTTACCTTCAGGGCCGGTTCACACTGGAACGTGTGCATTCGCATGTGTCTGGGTTGCCATTAACAAGTAATCGGCACCAGTGTGCATCTTGCAAAAGCAGTCTATTCAGATGTGGTACGGAAAATACACATGGAATGCGTCTTTCCTTCACCACATTTCGGTGTGAATGGGCGCTTGATTTGCTTTCTTGTTTTAAAACAATGCGTAAAATTTTAATTAAAATTTTCCTTATGCCCCGTACACACGGTCGGACTTTGTTCGGACATTCCGACAACAAAATCCTAGGATTTTTTCCGTCGGATGTTGGCTCAAACTTGTCTTGCATACACACGGTCACACAAAGTTGTCGGAAAATCCGATCGTTCTAAACGCGGTGACGTAAAACACGTACATCGGGACTATAAACGGGGCAGTGGCCAATAGCTTTCATCTCTTTATTTATTCTGAGCATGCGTGGCACTTTGTCCGTCGGATTTGTGAACACACGATCGGAATTTCCGACAACGGATTTTGTTGTCGGAAAATTTTATCTCCTGCTGTCCAACTTTGTGTGTCAGAAAATCCGATGGAAAATGTCCGATGGAGCCCACACACGGTCGGAATTTCCGACAACACGGTCCGATCGGACATTTTCCATCGGAAAATCCGACCGTGTGCACGGGGCATAAGAGTCCAAGAGTGCAGATTAGGAATGTCTAAAGCAGAGCTCCTTATCTGCTGGTCAGTGGCTTGCAGTATTAAAGCCTGGGGGGGGGTTAAGTAACTCATCCCCACCCTCACCCCACCTCATCACAGCAAACAAACTTCACCTCGGTTCTGAATGATAGGAAAAGGGGTGATTTCAGTTCCCCTTTTCCTCATGGGAGAGCGGCGGGAATAAACAGTTTCAAGTTCCCCCTGGGAGCTCATGATCTCAGGGGGATCTTCTGGGCACACGTGGCTTGGGAGAGGGATATAGGTGACCTCTCCTGGGTCTCGTGTGTATGTCCGGGAAAAAACAGTCTAAACTGGGCTTATCTGGCCCCCCCAAAGGGGCTATAAAAAGAGGGTTTAGGTACAATCTCCTCAGAAGACTGAGCTGTGGTGTTTCCCCCCCTCCCCTTTTGTCGCGGCTGTGATTATGTGGTGGTGTCACCTTTGTATAAATAACAATACAAAGGGGGACTAGTTTGTTAAAGTTGATAAAGTTTTCAAATGTTTATTGAATGTTTTTATTGTGTGGAAAGTTATGAAGTCGGTAATATATTATATGCAGCCTGAGTCGTAGTGGCTAGGTTGCTTAAAGTTTATATATTTAGTCTTTTATATGATGAATTGATATATTGTTTTTGAAACCAATAATAAACAGCCGCGGCCTTATAAAAGCCAACACTTGTCTGCGTTTCTTTAATTCAAATATAGTTTGCTGTTTATGATTCCTGCCTGCTGTCGCATGAGCCCACCATTCTGTTGGAGCTCACAGACTCCAAGATGCCAGGCGCATGCACAGTAGGGAGGCCATGTCATTAAATAAATGCCACCTCATTATGGTGGGGACATTAGTTGTTGTTAGTTTGTACTGCCCCTACTGCTCATGTGCTGGATCTGTCCACCAAATTGTGATAGAATAGTGGCAGAAGAGACCAGTAACTACCACGAATGTGTGGGATCTCAGGCTGCCATATTGTTGTCAGTCTTTCAGAAGTTTGTGTGTAAAAGTCCCTCTGGTGCACACAATATAGAAATCAGAATGCGCATGCATGTGAAGATAGTGATTATTTTATATAAATATGCATGGGGATTCTTTTGAGAGCATGGGACTGAAAATCCCTCTCGCTCTTGATGTTGACACCAGAGTATGGATACATGCATGGGGATATTGTTACATCACAAATTAAACTGCATATACTTGAGGCATAGTCTGCTGGGAATATGAGAGTCGTTATAAGAGTCTAATCACATCTTACAAATCATGTCCGCCTCCCATATTGATAGCTGGAACCCTAATGCCATCTTGCAGAAGTCCAAGGGAGAAATTTAACCTTTAAAAATTGCTGTTTCTAAATAAAATGTGTTATTTAAAGCAGGATTTCACTGTATCTAAACACCACAAACCCAAAATGCTATTGATTAATTTTTAATATACAAGGAAAACCACCCATCTATCCATGTATCTATGCTTTGCTGAGAAATCACTTTGAAAAACACCCCTAGTATTTCTAGACACAGCTATTTTAAGTAAGGATTGGATCACACTAGAAATCGTGATTTACAAGCAGTTCAAGGTGGTGTGATTTGAGCTCATTCATTTTGAATAGGTCCAAATCGCACTCATAGATGTGCGCAGCCTATTGCATTAGGGTGTGCACCCCAAAGCTCAAACACACGTGCCTTTCTCTTCGGCCTCAGCTGCATGAGGCAGTGAATGAATGGGGAGTGCTCTGTGCTGAGCGGCTTCCTGTTCATTCACAAACTGAAACATAGTAAACACAGTTTACTATGCTTCAGTTATGAATGAACAAAGTAAGTGAGTGTGATCACTGTGCTTATTTATAAAAGGAAGGGGCTGGTAAATGACATATTTACCAGCTCCTTCCCCCACTCTTTATCCTGAAACATCCCCCACAGCAGCCTGGAGGAGAGAAGAGGAGGAAAACCAGCAGCACTGCGGGGCGGGGGGGGGGACAACCCAGGGGGCAGTAGGGGGACTCAGCACCGCACGCAGTAATTAGGGTGTGCCCAGGCACACCTGGCAAACCCTTTGCACACGCCCTTTGCACACTATGATCACACTACACCTGCACCACATGCACTACTTTTGGAAACACACTGTAACCAGATCGCATTCTGGTGTGAATGAGCCCTAAGGGCAGATGATTCATATAGGATTTACTGCCTGAAATCCATTTGTCCTTCGTACAGGCATGCAGGCAGAAGGTTATGCTTAGCTCAGAAGACTTCTCCTGCCCTTCTCCAGATGAAAGAAAAAAAAAAAGCCCCTGAAGACTCCTGGTATGTATGACATCATTTTGGCCTAGGCCAGAAACCAGGAAGCAACTGAAGAAGTGTAAGGCCACGTACAGACGATGGAAATTTCTGACAACAAAAACCATGGATTTATTTCCGACGGATGTTGGCTCCAACTTGTCTTGCATACGCACGGTCACACAAATGTTGTCGGAAATCCCGATCGGCAAGAAGCCGTGAAAAATTAAGTTCAATATCCAGTGCGGCTCTTCTGCTTGATTCCGAGCATGCGTGGAATTTTGTGCGTCGGAATTGTCTACACGCGCTCGGAATTAAAATTTGAGATCCAGCTCTCATACATTTGTTGTCGGAAATTCCAATCGTGTGTACACGCCATAAGGGTTGGGGAGGCTGGAGCTCCTCTTTCAGTAATTAATTAGGGGGGTGAGGGGGCGATACTACTACTAGGGCATTTATTTTCTTAATGCAGAAAATGCATTAAGATAAAAAAAAGCCTGGCCTTTAGAACCACTTTAATTGCAGGTATACACCACTGCTTTGGATTAAACCATTAGCTTTGTCAATTATTACATAATCATTATTACATAGATCACTGGAGTAGCAGTGCCTACTACAGTGATTTCCATCTTTTAGAGTAGGGATCACTAAATGACAGACCACAGTCTAGGTCCTATACTAACTAGCCTGTAAAGCAGGGTTTCTCAACTAGGGTTCCTCCAGTGGTTGCTAGGGGTTCCTCGAGAAATGAGCAATTTATGCCTCTCAGATAAGTTCCCACTGCCACCATTGATATTTTTAGCTATCTGTAAGGGGTAATTTTTCCCAGTGTCCACAAGTGTAAGGAGCATTCTTCCCATTGACCATCACACTAATGTATCATGAGTTGTTGATATAGTAATTTTTAGAAGGGGTTCCCTGAGAACAGAAAGTTATATCAAGGGTTCCCCAGTGTTGAAAAGGCTGAGAAAGGCTGCTGTATAGGAAAGATGTGTGGACATTGGTCTGGTCACATGGTCAGTTCCCTGCACCGGCTTCAGGTCAGAGGAGGGACAGCCACCAACAGATGCCCCATAGTAAACCTATGGGTGATGTCATCACCCAGGCATTGCAGCCGTTGTCAGTGATCTCTCCCCTGAAGCCAGCCACTCAGGAGATCACTAGACCAGACTGGAGCACCCAGGGAATAGGTAAGTATGCACATCATTCTTCTACAGGGTAGTTAGTATAGGACTTAGAATGGGAGTGGGAACAGGTTTAAGATTATATGGAAATAGACTGAACGTCCACTTTAAGCTAATTTGCCTAATGTAAATGCAATATGTTTTACATACACCAAAGGTACTGTATAATTCAATCTAAGTATATGTATAGACAAAACTTTTCTTTTACTTTTGAATAGAAAAGGAAATGTTTAGAACCGCTTCAGGTTTTTATTGCCATCTGTGTTCCTGTTGTTGCACCCATCTATTTGTCCCTGTGACCAGAGTACATGAGAAAGAAAGTGATGGGGAATCCAACATTTGTCAGAGTTGTTACCTGAACAAGAAGGGAAATCTTCCAAAGGGGACCACAGTTCCAGTGACAACAGTCTAAGAGGGATATGCCCTCTGACGAAGTGATGACGAAACGTGTCAGTGTGTGACCACGCAGCATCCTACGCCGTTGTACTGTCTGTCTATCCAGCCCTGGAGCACCGCTCCATGAGAAATCAGCTGAGCGGTGAGAGGTGGACAAATGATAGTGATGAGATATTTGGAAGTTTTTATATGCCTGTTACATGCCTTTTTTGAATTTTAACATTGTAAGTGCGCATTTGTAAGGGGGATAATTTTATTATCAATAAATTTTACTGGATTACGCTATGTGCACATTTTTCTTTTGCTTGCTGTGAGCAATAATTAGATGGAGAGACGCAGTGCCTTCTGACAGAGATTGTTAAAAACACAAGCGTAATACCTTTGGCTGTCTTGTAAGTTCATTACCTTAGGGGATTGTTGCACACGTGGTGTGGTGACGGAATTCAGCTGGACTTAACCCCTTATGACCTTTTCTGATGGACAATCTGTTACTCACGATATATCCATATTCAGACACTATTATTCCAATCAGTTTGTGTGATTGTTTAGCGCCGCTAATGTTAGGGTTTTTAAATACTTGACCTCCAGAAGGTTTTACCCCCTTCATGGTCAGAATATTTTTTGCTATTCAGCACTATGCTACTTTAACTGGAAATTACTCAGTCACGCAGCACTGTACCCAAATGGAATTTATATCATTTTCACACAAATAGAGTTTCCTTTTGGTGGAATTTAATCACCACTGTTTTTTTTGTTTTTTTGTTTTTTTTTTGCAATAAAATAGATATATATATATAAAAAAAGATAAGCGGAAAAATACAGAAAATGTTGAAAAAAAAACATGTTTTTCTTACTTTCTGTTCTAACATTTTGCAAACAAATAATCTTTCTTCAGAAATTTAGGCCAAATGTATTCTGCTACATTTCTTTGGTAAAAATAACCCAAATCAGTGTATATTTTTAAGTCTCTGAAAAAGGTATAGAATCTACAAACTATAGTGTATATATTTGAAAATTAATCAACCCCGATGTACTGACGGCTTATCTCATTTCTTGAGGCCCTAAAATGCTAGGACTGTACAAATACCCCCCAAATGACCCCCCTTTTTTTTTTTTAGAAAGGAGCCAGTCAAAGATATTTAGTAAGAGGCATGGCGAGTTCTTTGAAGTTGTAATTTTTTTGTCACAAGTTTTTGGAAAATGAAGAAATGTAATTCAGTTTTTTTTCACTTTTTTTTAACATACTGTACAGTATATTGTACATAATGTGCAGCACAGTGTCACGGTGTGGTGGTGATCTGGGATACTGAATGGTGAAAAAAAAAAAGACAAACTAATTTTTTTTCTTTTTTTTACAATTTTTTTTTTTTATTGTCATCAGAGTAGTTCAGTGTCACCATAGTGACACTGTATTACTGTGTGAGGGCGATCAGGGATTTTTTTTTTTTTTACACTGTTGTTGCTTATAATAGTGATGATCACATTTATAAGTAATAGTTTCAACTGTCATGAATTACTTTCATTCACAATAGCTTGCTTACTATTGTGACCCTGTGATTGGCTATAGCCAATCACATGGTACAGAGTGCTGTGATTGGCTCAGGTACCATGTGATAGCTGTGGGCCAATCACAGCATCACAATAGTAATCAAGCCATTCATGACAGGTTTGCTTACAAGTAATCAGGTAATCGCTATGAATGGTGATAACGATCACATGATACCCTGGCCGCTCACAGTGGCCAGGTACTGAGCACTGTGGTCCGCTGTGTCCACCGCTCAAATGCTGAGCAAAGTACCAGTAGGTCATCTAGCCTGGAGCTGCAGCCCGCCCATAGTCAAATGTACTGTGGGCGGATGGCAACTGGTTAACCATTGTGGTAAAGAGATAAAACTGCACTATTTGGGAAGAAATTAGAAAAACTAGAGCAGCTACATATAAATGTGACTAAAATTTGTGAACTCAAGGTGAATGTGAATGTAGCGCTAATAAAAGCTATGTGAAACAGCTGCATAATCTGAAAAATACTGAAAAAGGTAATAATAAAAAACATGTGGATAAACATGTAAGAAATCTAAGCACGTGAACCTAATAAGGTGACAAAGCACAAGTGTAATAAAAAGGAAGGGTGAATCTCGGATGAAAAGTAATGGTGATGACAATAAATGGTCCTTCAAATGATTGACAACTTAGTGTAAAAAAAGGACAAAAAAGTGAATGTCTTGACAACTAATGTCCCAAAAGAAAAGGAGATTTGTGGAGAAACCAAGGAGTCCGTCAGATAATAAACATCTTCATGTGGGCAATTGGAGACATCAATTAAACTGTTGTCAGCAGATATCACCAAGAAGGAATAAAATGGGTACTCTTACCGGAACGTGTGGATCTAGATGTCAGCGACACCAGATCAAACAAGCATGGATTGAAGCAGCACAAGATATCCTAGGATAGTCGGCATAGTCTTTCTACCAGCCTGAAGAACCATCTCCTCTGCTGCCACTTCCAGTAATGTCTACTAGAAGACTTTGGTCTTTGAAAATGTCCTATGACGAAACGTGTAAGACGGAGTCACGCTCTTACGTCATACCCGGAAGGCTCGGCTTGGAACGCAGTTGGCACGCACGCTACGGACTAGCTTCCTGGTCATACCACTCCATGTGTCCTTGCCTTACTGGAATTTACTGCTAGTGTTTTTATATGTAAACCTTTTATAATAAACTAAGTATACTACACTATGGGAGTCCCTTGTGTTTCCCTGGGAGGAGAGGATCGATTGGTGCGGTGAAGGAATCGGAGGTGCCCTGATTTGGAACCTATGCTGGAAGCCTCTGGATTACAGATACGGGCTGACAGAGGTGCAGAGGACCAATAAGGCTACCTAAGGGAAAAATCCACCTACAGCTACCCACTCTATGCTTACTACCCCTGCAGGGGTGACCACTTTTGGTGAGTGGGGACACATTGGGGAAGCACTTGAGTCACCAGATCTAATGTGCACAGAAGTCACTGGATTTTTTCTGTTTTGGAACACATCCGCTGGGTACAGAAGCTTCTTGAAGTCCCAGCCTGGAATATGAAACTACACCTTATATGATTTAAATAACTTTTTATATACATATTTTTTGGTTTAGACAAGCACTTTTTCACAACAAGCCCAGTTCGCCTGTTAGGGACTTGGACTATAAAATTGAACACTCATACACTAATTTATTATTGTGGTTTTGCATATATGGTTTGATAGTCATCTCTTATGCTCATATGTTTTAGACGTGAAGATTTTTGCTTTTATATGGTCTGTCACTATGGGAAGGCCAGACTTTTGATATTTAGACTGGTTCACATTTTCGTGGGAGTTTATGATTAGGGTGGATGTACTTTTTAGCTTTTGATATAGCCTTATTGCACCCTTGAACAAATCTCACATACCCACAATATATTTCTATAACCTACAATAGACCTGTATATCTTGTATAGATCTACACACATTTTTTATGTATAAGTACACTGGGGTTTATATATTTATTTTACTTATTATATTTAATCAGAATTATATACATTGTGTCATATTAGGATAGCGCCATTACCCCATTCTCCTTTATATATGTGGAGAGGAGGGGCAGTAACAATCTCCACCTCATCCAATCTGAGAACCCTTTGCATTCCTTGGGAAAATGCAACATGTTCTCTGAAAGACACCTGTGCTTAGGGAGTGACCACCTGTGTTCACTAAGCAGCAGGGCAACCACTCTGTGTTAGACCCAAAAGCTAACAGCAATCACTCTAGTAGCCATGCCTACTACTGGAATTTCTATCTTCCAGAGGGATCAGCCGGGTATGGCATATGCATACTTACATTGATCCAAGCAGGACCAATGTAACTATGCAAAAATATCCATACCCAAACTTCAGCTTTAATGTGCTGACAAGAAGCATACTGATAGGAAGAGAAAGCAGAGTAACAGAGAGAGACAAGTTAATTACTGCACTGCTTCTCATTTTACTGTCCAGTCTTCGGCTGTGGCGGGTCCAGGACAACCTTGGCTCAGAAAGAACCAGCTGGATGATGCTGGCCATAAGGCTGGGTTCACATCCCTGTGGGTGGGGAGGAATTCGGGCAAAATAGAGCACATTCCTGACCTGCAGAGAAATGTGCAGCACCTTAGCAGACACGTGATGGTGCCATTAAAAATTCCTAATGGCACATCCATGCATCGTTAACTGTGGTTTAATTTTGCGTGTGCTAAACTACATGATGCCACAGCACCATGCAATTCAGTGTGCCACGATTAAAAAAAAAAAAGGGTTGGGGATTTTCCCTGCATCTCTCACGGGTAGGGCAGCCCACTATATTGAATGGGCTGCTCTACGAGCCCTTTCACACTGGGGCGGTTTGCAGGCGCTATTGCGCTAATAATAGCGCCTGCAAACCGAGGGCTTTCACACTGGAGCGATGCGCTGGCAGGACGGTAAAAAAAGTCCTGCTAGCAGCATCTTCGGAGCGGTGAAGGAGCGGAGTGTATACCGCTCCTTTAACGCTCCTGCCCATTGAAATCAATGGGACGGCGCGGCTATACCGCCGGCAAAGCGCCTCGGCAAAGGCGCTTTGCGGTGGTACTTAACCCTTTCTCGGCCGCTAGCGGGGGTTAAAACCGCCCCGCTAGCGGCCGCATACCGACGATAAAACGCCGCTAACAATAGCGGCGTTTTACCGCCGATGCCGCCCCCGCCCCAGTGTGAAAGGGCTCTACCTGCGAAAACGCAAACCCAAAGATGTGAATAGAGCCTAAAGGCTCATACACACTATAAGAAAATCGGGCGAACGTTCTTGTCCAAAGAATTTTCGTACAATTTTCGTATAGTGTGTACACAACTTTCGACAGCGATTTCAAATTTTTGTACGAAAAGGGACAAACTCCGGAGTTTTTCTCGTACGGGAACAGAATGAATGATTTTCGTTTAATGTGTACCGTTTTCGTACAAAAAAAGTCTGAAAAGAAAGACTGCGCATGATCAGAAACAATAAACAACAAAAAAAGCCTTTGTCATATGAGAATATTCGTAAGAATTTTCGTACGAATTTTCTTTCACCAGTTCCAATTTGCTGTGAAACATTGAGAAAAATCGGACGAACGTTCGCCTGATTTTCTCATAGTGTGTATCCCACTTAAGACTGAGGACATCTTGTGGGAGCAGGGCAGCTGTTAAAAATCGCAGGTCCCCATACACTCCCCCCAAAATATCATAACAATATTTTTGCTAAAAATACATAAAACTCATTATTAGCAGACAGAAACACAACTTACTGTCACTGTTTTTTTTTTTTTTTAATGGAGCTGGAGCTGTGTGCAGACAGCCTATGTTACTCTATGGAGACACAGCAGCTGTATGAACACAGGTCCTAATTTGATAGTGTGTATTCGGGGTCACTTACCCACACCTGCACACCTGTCACATTAGGACCTGTAGGTGTGTTCATATAGCCGCTGCGTGCGTCCCCTGAGTAACAGAGAGAGTGATGTCACCAGCACACCAGGATCTCCAAAATGGGTCCAAAGCTTTGATCAGCGATCACATTGTTACATCAGTTTGCACTGTTTCGGAGCCACCCAGGACCCCCCCATCAGACGTCACACGCCTGATGATATCTGTTGTAACGATGAGATCGCTGATCAAAGCTTTAGACCCATTTTGGAGATCTTGGTGTGTTGGTGACATCACTCTCTCTCTCTCTGACATGGTTTCATTCACGGTTCCAGCCGGTGGTCGCTTCAGCACCCACTTACACATACAGCTATCTCTACAGAAAGGTGTGTGTTGGGAATAGTGCTTTGGGACCCATGGAGTCGCACAAACAAACTGCACATTTACACTGTATGTGCCAGACAACCAGTGTAAACGAGCCCCTAATTTTTCTAAATCATTTTCTTTACATTTTAATCATTTTTTACATTTTTTTTACAACTCCATTGGAGGAGGGGGGGGGCTTTGGTGAAACACCAGGGGTCTAAACAGACCCCCGATGTCACACTTTTGAGACAGAGAAAGGAAATGGGGACATCCTCAATCTTTCTCCGCAGCCTCAGCTGTACTGCAATGAATGAACAGGGAGTGCTATGTACAGAGGCTCCCTGTTCCTTCACAAACTGAAGCATAGTAAACACAGTTTACTATGCCTCTGTTATGAATAGACACAGTGAGTGATCGGTACCAATCACTCTTTGTGTTCATTTAGAAAATGAAGGGGGTGTCCACATTCTGATTTCCCGTGCTGCCTGGGCCGCCTGTGTGTCCTGTAGAGCTTCCCCTCCTCTCCCACTCGCTGACTGCCGCAAGGTACAGCTGTACTGCAATGAATGAACAGGGAGTGCTATGTACAGAGGCTCCCTGTTCATAGTAAACGCAGTTTACTATGCTTCTGTTATGAAAAGACACAGTGACTGATCAGTACCAATCACTCTTTGTGTTCGTTTAGAAAAGGAAGGGGCTGTCCATGATCTGATTTCCCGTGTTGCCTGGCCCCCCTGTGTGTCCTGCAGAGCTTCCCCTCCTCTCCCACTCACTGACTGCCGCAAAGCACAGGGGAGCCTGGGAAGCAGGGAGGGAATCAGATAGTGGACAGGGTGGGCGATCGGGGGAGCAATTACTTGAACTGCTTGTGTGGCTCTCCCTTCTACTTGCCTAAACTACCTGAAGATCTGAAAAATCTCAACCACAATAATCAGCCATATGAATTTTTACACCTTTCATGCGCAATGCAATTATCAGTGATGGCAGGTTGCTGAAGTTGTCCTATGAACACCCACTTCCCACCAGGTTTGATAAAGGTAAGATGTGGTTAGCAGGGGGTATGGATATTAAAGGGACAATGATGGATTCTGATGGAGAGAGGCAGTGTAAAAGGACAGCATTTCATCAGCTGGGATGCAGTCTCTGATTAGGCTTCTGCAGCCTGCGATTGCATGCATTTTCTGGCCTGCAACTTGCCACCCAGCAGTAATTTTGTGAGAGTTTGCATGGCAATCTGATGAAGCACTGTTATAAGACATACAGTACAAGGATGAATGGCTGTGCTGGGGTACATGCTCACTATAAATGGAAAGTGCTGCATGTAGTAGTGGGCAAAGCATCTTTTTTAGCACAGAAGTGCTGTAATCATTTCATTGAGTTTGACTGGCCAACGCAGAGACAAGACAATTTGCCTCATCTCCTATGGTATCAGTTCACACCAATGTGCTACATGCAGTCTTTTTTTTTTTCAGAGAAGTGGGCTGCCAGAGAAATCACGGTATGCCCTATACCAATTGTGCAATTTTAATACATTTGCAAGGAAAAAAAGTACCCCAGCAGTCTTGTGTTTGGTGCTGCTGCTGGTGTGAATCAGCCTTTAAATGTAAACTATATTTTACAATTGTGACATGTCTGATCACCAAATTTAAAACTATGTATACAGTCTATATTTCAAATGGTATGAATGTTCGAACGATGACTTGATATATACGTAGATTTCCATATATTTAGTCACAAAGAAGAGTATTTATATATGCAAAAGAATACTAATTAAATTTAAATTGAATTAAAGTAATAATTAAAATAATCTGTCCACGTCTGGATTAATATCACAGAGCAATACAGGATTCACTCTGGACGTGACCATTTGGAATATTTATTGCAGCATACAAGCCTAGACGTATTCTCAAAGTTGCAGCCAAAATACAACATGCAAAAACTGATGACATTCCACTATTTAGAACATGGCAATGGCAAAATATTTTTTTTTTTAAATCACTTAATTTTTTATTGTTATTTTTTCATACAGATAAAACAACAAAGAACATACAACCCCAGCACAAAAAAAAAAAAAAAAAAAAGAACTCCTATGCCCGTACTCTCCCCCCCCCCCCCCCCTCCCAATTCCATCCCCCAATTATATATCCAAAACATCAAGCCATCTTCTCCGTATCTTTTCAAAATTCTCTGGGTGTCCTCTATGCAAAAAAAGGTATTTTTCCTTAACCAGGTTTTCCCTTATTTGTATCTTCCACTCTTCTACTGTAGGTGGAAATGGTGATGTCCACTTTTGCACTATAAGCTTACGAGCCTGAAATAGGCTCCTAATTATTGAAATCCTATATTCCCCCGGGATTTCTTCTTCATCCAGGATACCCAAAAGACACCCCCCTGGATGTGGAGAAAACCCGGTCCCAAAAACACTATTAATCATAAATACCACCTTGTTCCAGTAATGATAGAGTTTGGGATAAATAAAATTAAACAGGAATTTCTTCATTGTTTCAATATGCTCTACATACAACACTCTTATGCCCCGTACACACGGTCGGATTTTCCGACGGAAAATGTTCGATGGGAGCTATTTGACGGAAATTCCGACCGTGTGTAGGCTCCATCGGACATTTTCCATCTGAATTTCCGACACAAAATTTGAGATCTGGATCTCAAATATTCTGACAACAAAATCCATTGTTGGAAATTCAGATCGTGTGTACACAATTCTGACGCACAAAGTTCTACGCATGCTCGGAATCAAGCAGAAGAGCCGCACTGGCTATTGAACTTCATATTACTCGGCTCGTTGTACGTGTTGTACCTCATCGCATTCTTGATGCGCAATTTCCGACCAACTTTGTGCGACCGTGTGTATGCAAGACAAGTTTGATCCAACATCCGTCGGAAAAAATCCATGGATTTTGTTGTCGGAATGTCCGACCGTGTGTACGGGGCATTATTGTTCTTATGTGGCAAATTTGCTTTGTACATCAACTGTATAGGTTTACCTTACTTTTTAAAGTGGTCTCAGTTGAGTGTTGGGGATCCCCCAAACCAATGTCATTTTTTTTTTATATTGAAAACTGATTTGGTGATCTAGCTAAGATCCTCTCCTCGTGCCCCTTCTGCCCCCCTATTGGACAGCAAGGCTTCCCATTGCATGTTGCTGATATCTGCATAGTACACTAACCCAACTGTAATATCCTAGGAGGCTCTGAGAAGAAGCCAACTACACCTGACTGTGTACTCGCTATTGATTGCTTGGGAGCACTTCAGAAAGAAAGGCGAGTCCACAGGCTTGCTGCAAAGAAATCCTGTTCTCAGTAAAATGTTGTCATTGCAAATCTCTTTTCGTTCTGTACATTTTATTTTACCTGATTCTTATGCTTCAGGTTTAATACTTTCCGAGTCACTGACCTGGGACAGGTAGGTAGATCACACATATAGCAGTATGCTTGTCCTGCTTTAGTGATCCTGAAAGTATTAACGTCATAGACTTATAGGAGGCACATTTGTTTTTGCTATTTATTCTGGTAAACACTAGAGAAATACACCATCTAATAAATAAAAAATAAGAAAATGTAGTGCATTTCTGCAATACACACACAGATTTGCCCAATTTTGGTTGCCTTTAAAGTGGAAGTAAACTTCCATCACTAGCTTTAACCTACAGGTGAGCCTCGAATAAGGCTTACCTATAGGAGGTGTAAATATCTCCTAAACGTGCCCCATTTAGGAGATATTTACTGTACAAGCAGCCAGTAACATCACTGGCACATGCGCTCTAAAGGAACGGGCACTCACGCTGTTCCTTCAGAGCCCTGTGCCATAACCGGCGGCTCCCATGTGCATGCCCGGATGTGACGTCAACCCGGAAGCAAGATGGGTGAAGATGGGAGCGCCTGCAGCTCTGACAACTCAGCGCTGGAAGAGGTTCGTTTTAAAGAGGAACTGCAGTCTGCTTACATAATTTGTAATAAAACATCTTTGCCATTCTGAAGCTTCCCTCCAACAACTTTGCGTATTATTTTATATATATATTGTGACTCTGTACTTGCCAAATATGCTGCAGGAATCTCCCTCCACTAAGTCTAGATGCATCCATTTTACCTGTGGGCAGCTGAAGCTGCTGCCTGTTCACTTCCTGGATTTACACAGACACACAGAGGCACACCTCCAGCTCTGCAGCTCTCATTGGCCCTCTTATGACTCATTCCCCCCTCCCTTCTGGGCAAACTCTGGCAGAAAAAAAATGTTTTACTATCCAAAGTTAAAACAACAACAAGGGCAGAGGATTTAATAGATGGAAAGATGAAAAAATGACTGAAGTTCTGCTTTAAAGTAAATGTAAAGCTTCAATTGGCTCCTCCTTCATAGTGGCTCCTCCCCGGATCGTATAACCCCCTAGGAGAAGCGCTCTCCCGGAGGTTTACCTTGCGGGCGCGCTCCTGAGTCCATCATTCGGTGTTCATTCATCGCCGAATGTAGGACTCGGCCCCGCCCCCCCAGCGCCCGCATCATTGGATTTGATTGATAGCAGCGGGAGCCAATGGCTGCGCTGCTATCAATCTTTTCAATCAAGAGCCGAGAACCCCGGGCAGAGGAAGAGCGCGTCTCCGCCGAGAGAAATACCAGGGCTCAGGCAAGTAAAATGGGGGGGCTGGTCACTGCCAGGTGCTTTTTCACCTTAATGCATAGGAAGATGAAAAAACACGAGGGTTTACAACCCCTTTAAGGTAAGTTTAACATATTGTGCTAGTTTGCGATGCATACTAGCACATTATGACATTACTTTGCAGGGTATGAAGAAAAGAAAAACGTCCAGCGGTTCACAACCGCTTTAAAGATCCTGTAAGTAAGGAAAATACTTTTTTTGTTCTCTCTTGATTTTCTCTTTAATCCTGTTGTGGCCGACAACACACAGATTTTTTTTTTGTTGACTGAATGGTGTCAGCCCTGCCCAGTTGTCTTTTGCTAAACTACTCAACCAGGCACCTTTCTATTATAAAGCTTATTCATTCTGTAGAGCACTTTAAAGCGGAGTTCTGCCTGAAAAAAAAAACAAATACTGAAGCTGCTGACTTTTAAAATAAGGACACTAACCTGTCCAGGGCGCCCACAATGTCCTCACCCGAAGCCGACCTGTCCCTCGGCTCCCGGGCAGAGGTGCCGGCATCTTCACTAAGGGAATCAGGAATTTGCACTTATCAAACAAATAATTTTGTTATAAATATAATATAACAAAATGTTTTCAATGGTGTATTTAAAGTGACACTAAACTATATTCAAGTATGCACTGTCCACTTCTCATTCCAAACAAATACAAATGAGAAGGAAGAGGAAAGGTTCAGAAGCTCACGGAGGATAAGGAGAATAAGGCAGAAAAAATACAATAAAAAACTATTTAATCAAAAATACATTACAGGGCTGAAAAAAGTAGTGAATGTGTATGAATTATTTTCAGAGAATAAGGATATTGTTTTCATTTTAGCAGACCGAAAGGGAACAAATAAGCATAGTTTAATGTTTAGGAATATCCATTAATCCAACCAAATACTACTACTACTACTACTACTACTACTACTACTACTACTACAGGGGGAAAAAAGCAGACACTAACCACTGCAATGTTAGAGCAATAAATCATACTACTATGTCATTATAGTGTAACACAAAGCATAGTAATTATAGTGGTAGCTCGTATAAGCAAAACTGCAAAACCAGCATAGCACATGTCTGTTTGATCATCAAAACAAAACTGGAAAAAAAAAGGAAAGCAAAACATAAGTTGCTACAAACATCTAGTATAAATAAAAGTATCTGAATGCTGAAAATAAGGTTTTTTGTTTTTTTTACTTTCTTCCACAGACAGCTTACTATCACATTAATATCATTTTTATACAAAGACAGTCGGGAAGCCTGATTCAGCACTTCCTTGTCATCCTGTGTTTAGGGTTATTATTTTATTATCAGTCTAAAAGTTGCATTGTCATCTCAAGTCATGTGATATGGTAACTTTCTATTTTCCCACAGTATCACTGTGCTGTTTTTATTTACTTTATATTAATATAACCCCCCAACACCATTTTTCCGCACTATAATGAGTGATGTTTAGTGTTAAAATAAGAGGTGAATGAAAACTGCAATCAAAAGCTTGTGAATAAAAAAAAAAAAATTAAAGTGACTATTCCTTGTGTTTCCCATATGTTTTTTCGATTGGCTTCACATGTTTTAAAAGAAAAAAGTATCTTTGCAGTGCAATAAATCTCTACCATATGCATCGTTTCTATGTATTTCTGAGCAAAATAGCTTGTGCCTATTGCGACATAGCTGACATGAAAGCAATGATTACACGTTTGTGCCTGTAAAGTGTATTTATAGCCTTTTTTTTTTTTTTTTTTTAGAGTGTAGAAGGGTTAGGTCCTCTGTCAAGTTTTTATTGCTGTCTGTGACCCCAGAGGACCTAGCCCTTCAACACTCTAAATAAAAAAAAAAAAAAAAAAAAAAAAGGCTATATATACTTCATTCTCTCTATTGGTCCTGTTGGCTAATAAAAACCTGATAGGTGTCCTAATCCCTCCTTACTCTATCCAAAACTAAAATACACTTTGGCTTCAGTTATATATTAACTCAGTAATAAACCCAAAAGCAAGCATATATTGCAGCTTACCAATTCTAAGATGTGATGTCTGCATTAGTTTCCTTTATTTTGTCTTTGTTTATTTTATTTTCATCTGTGATCTGGCCAGTAAGTCTGTTGTTTTTCATCAGAACAAGCTCACTTGCAGTTACAGGGATGAGACAAACCATTTAACACTGACAGGGGTGCATACAATGATCAGTTTTCATTTATTTATGTGAAACCTTTAACACAAAACGAAAAAAAAAAAAAACCTGTTTGATGTAACAGATTATAAAGTATTAAAAGGGGTTGTAAACCCTCGCCGTTTTTTACCTTAATGCATTCTATGCATTAAGGTGAAAAACATTTTTTAATGCAGCAGCACCCCCGAGCCCCCTTTATACTTACCTGAGCCCTGAAATTTGCGCGACGGGAACGAGCACACCAGCTCCGACCGGTGTCTCGTGTCCTGATTGGATAGATTGATAGCAGCGCAGCCATTGGCTCCCGCTGCTGTCAATCGAATCCAATGACGCGGGTGCTGGGGGGGCGGGGCTGAGTCCGGCATTCGTGTCTATGTATGGACGCAAATGCTGGACTCGGGAGCGCGCCTGCAGGTTAACCTCCTTGGAGAGCGCTTTTAGGGGGTTATCTGATGTGGGGAGAAGCCGCGAGAGCCAACGGGGACCCCAGAAGAGGAGGTTCGGAGCCACTCTGTGCAAAACGAGCTGCACAGTGGAGGTAAGTATATTTGTTATTTAAGAAAAAAAAATAAAAACCCTTACAATCACTTTAACTGGAGTTCAGCTTCAATTTGTTGGTGTATCTAAATCTGCTAGTCCATCTAACACCCAGACTGACAATGCTGCTATCCAAATTTGCTCCCTGTGCTCTTTCATCCAAAATGAAAACAGAGGAAAAAAAGTAAAAAAAAGAAGAAGAAAAAACGAATGCAGCCACCACATTTAATGATTGGTAAACTGCAATATATTACATTTACATTTTCCCTACGCTACCCACAAGTAAAATGTTTTTTTAATAAAGCGCCCCTATATTGAAAAAGGGTGGGCATGGATTAAAGACTCACCCAGGTTGACGAAGCTCATGACCATGTCAGCATCATTGAGAAACGCGCTGTCCTGGGCACTGGCCAGTGGACTGTTCAGTAGACTCTTGACCTTCATGTGATGGCTGTGAGGGTATGTTCTGTGTGTCCAGTCTCTAAGGTCCATTCCCTGTTCCTGACCAGACATGGCATTATACAGGTCCAGCATGAAGAGGGGAGCAGAGTTGAGTCTCCCAGGCTGGTGCAGCTGAGCAGGACTAAGTCCATGCACCGGTCTTGGTCTATGGGGCAGTCCAAGGATGGAGAGGATCTCCTTCTGCATCTCCCTCTTTTCGTGGTTCTTCAAGCGCCTGTATAAGAAGCCACTGTCCATGTTAGCTCTTCTGCTGCTTTCAACCAGTGTCCCTTGTGCCAGGGACAGCAGCAGGGAGCAGGAGACCCAGAGTGACCAAGAAATGGGTAAAGCTGACCTCTCCATGCTCCCTGCCAGGCAATGAGCAGGGTCCAAGTAGTCCACCTATAGTAGATATTACTGATGCTCTGAAGACCAGCTCAAGGAGAACATTTCAAATGTACACTTCCATTTCCTCCTGAGTAAGGCAGGCTGATGGTCCTCAGGGCAGTGTACAGAGAGATGGGAAGCACCTGCCTAGTACCTGCCAGTCAGCTCCCACTTTCCTTCTGAAGGTCTCCTTCAGTATTGCTCATCATATGTCTGTATCCTGCCCAGAAAAGTCATCATCTCACATACCATCCCAAGGACACCAGCTGCTGATTAATGGCAACAAATGAAATGGTGTGGAAATGAGCCTCAGAATGGAGAGGAGCCGTTATCATCACATGTGCTGTGCTCTATTTCCCCGGGTCATACACCCTTTGCAGTGAGAAGAGAAAACTTCTTACAGCTTTCTGTGCTTTGCTCTTCTTCCATCGCATGTACTGACTCACTTCTTCTGCACAGGGATTTATGTGCGGGCAACACGGGCCCACAGGGGACATCTAGTGGCCGTTCTGTAGAATGAACCGATTCAAGTCAATCCCAGGCACAGAGACTTACATGCTAGAGACACAGCGCTGAATTTGCTCGCAGGGAAGCAGAATAAGGTTAAGGCTCTGTTCACACCCAGGCGTTGCTGTTTTACATGCATTTTTCGGGCGGTTTTGCAGAGTTTTGCAGAGATTTTGTACAGGCGTTTTCAAGGTTAAAAGGTCACCAATGTAAAAGAATTAAAAACGCCTATAATCTGCCAAAAAAGAAGCTCCTGTACTTTTTTGAGCAACGTGCATTTTGCTTTAGGGGACAATGCTCAGATGTGAACAGGAAACATTGAATTGAATGGGATTTGTCTTGTTGGGCATTTTTAGAGCTGAGGCTAATGCCGCGTACACACGGTCGGATTTTTCGTCTACAAAAGTCCGACGGACCAAATCCGGCGTACAATCCGATCGTGTGTGGGCTTCCCCGGACTTTCAGTGGACTTTTCCAGCCACAAATCTGACGGACTTTAGATTTGGAACTTGCTTCAAATCTTTACGTCGTAACCCCGCCGGACGCAGAAATCCGCTCGTCTGTATGCTAGTCCGACGGACAAAAACCCACGCTAGGGCAGCTATTGGCTACTGGCTATCAACTTCCTTATTTTAGTCTGATGTATGTCATCACGTACGAATCCATCAGACTTTTGTGTGATCGTATGTAGGCAAGTCCGTTCGTTAGAAAGTCCGCCGCAAGTCCGCCAAAAGTCAGTCGAAAGTCTGTCGGACAGGCTGTCGGACTTTTGTAGCCGAAAAGTCCGACCGTGTGTACGCGGCATTAGGCCCCATTCACACCCGAGCGTTTTGTAGCTTGAAGCCTGAAGCTACAAAACGCTGGAGGGGAAAAAATCAATTATTCTCTATGGAGATGGTTCACATCTCCACTCCAAAACTCCTGAAGCTCAAACAAGTTCTGGAACCTTTTTTTTTTAGGCAGATTTGGGCATTTTTCTGCTTTTTACATTGGTGACCCTTTGACCTGTACAAAATCGCAGCAAAAATTGCGGCACAATCGCAGGGCTTTCTGCCTGAAAACGCTACGCTCAGGTGTGAATGGGGCCTTAGAGCAGAAAAACGCCCAAAAACGCCTAGCAGAGCCTAAGGCCCCATTCACACCTGAGCGTTTTGTAGCTTGAAGCTTGAAGCTACAAAACGCTGGAGGGGAAAAAAATCAATTATTCTCTATAGAGATGCTTCACATCTCCACTCCAAAACGCCTGAAGCCAGAAGCCCCAAAACGCCTGAAGCTCAAACAAGTTCTGGAACTTTTTTCTAGGCAGATTTGGGCGTTTTTCTGCTTTTTACATTGGTGACCTTTTGACCTAAACAAAATCGTGGCAAAAATGTGTCAAAATCACGGCAAAAAATGCATTAAAACGCGCCAAATCGTGGTAAAATCACGCGACTTTCTGCCTGAAAACGCTACGCTCAGGTGTAGAGGCTCCATGCACACTGGCATAAAAAACTTTGCTTCTACAGGAGTTTTGAGTTCTGCCTGTAGAAGCAACTCAATGTTATCCTATGTGTCCATGCACATTAGAACGTTTACAGGCATATTTTGAGTTCAACGTTTAGAGGTAGGAAAAAAAACCCCTTCTTATTCGAGTTTCTGATTGGAGCTCACTGGCAGAAAAAAGGTAAAACTCTCCTAAACTTGTCTAAACTTTGTACAAGAAATGTTCAATATGAGCGTTTTTTACTCCAAAGAGAACAGACATTTTTTTAAAGTCTTTTTTAAGACTTAAGAAAAACGCTGCTTCTAGAGTAGGGTTTGTAGAAGGGTTCATGCACACGGTCCTTAAAAAAACGTTGCTTCTACAGGAGTTTTGTGATTTGCCTGTAGACGCAGCTCAATGTTATCCTATGTGTCCATGTACATTAGGACATTGAGAGGCGGATTTCAAGCTCAGTGTTTAGAGGCAGGAAAAAACCCTTCTGGTTTGCATTTTTATGGCAGAAAAAAAACACTAAATGCTCCTAAATGCCTGTACAAAAATGCTCTATATGAGCATTTTTTTTGTTCTGCCAAAGGGAACTGGCATTTTTTTAACTGCCTTAAGACCAGCCACCACAGTTGTACTGTGGCAGGTTGGCTCTCCTGGGCAATTTGCCATCGTACGTCGGCCGCTTTAAGAGCTCTAGGGGGCGTGCCGCCGGAGCCAATCCGCGTGACCAGGGGCTGCATTGTCCACCGCCCACCTGCGATCGCAACACAGAGAGCCAGAACAGGGATGTGTCCATGTAAATGAACACATTCCCGTTCAGACAGGGGAGGAGAAACAGATCTGCTTTTCCTAGTGATAAGGAACAGCAATCTGTCTCCTCCTCCAGTCAGTCACATCCATCCCCCTCCACATTTAGAAACACCTCCCTAAGAAACACAGTTAACCCCTTGATCGCCCCCTAGTGTTCACCCCTTCCCTAGCAGTGACATTTACACAGTAATCAGTGTATTTTATTTGTACTGATCGCTGTATAAATGTCAATGGTCCCAAAAATGTGTCAAAAGTGTCTGATCTGTCCACTGGAAGGACGCAGTCCCACTAAAAATTGCATATCGCCGCTATTACTATTAAAAAAAAAAAAAAAATGCCATAAATCTATCCCCTATTTTGTAGATGCTATAACTTTTGTGCAAACCAATCAATATATGCTTATTGTGATTTTTTTTTACCAAAAATATGTAGAAGAATACATATTGGCCTAAACTGAAGAAGATTTTTTTTTTTTCATTTTTGGGATATTTATTATAGTAAAAAGTAAAAAATATTGTTTGTTTGTTTTTTTTCAAAATTGTCGCTCTTTTTTTGTTTATAGCGCAAAAAATGAAAACCACAGAGGTGATCAAATAACCACCAAAAGAAATCTTTATTTGTGGGGAAAAAAAGGTAATCAATTTTGTTTGGGTACAATGTCACATGACCGTGCAATTGTCAGTTAAAGCGACGCAGTGCTGTATCGCAAAAAATGGCCTGGTCATTAAGAAAATCTTCCGGTCTTTAAGTGGTTAAAGTGATTGTAAAGGATCACCTTGTAAAACAACCCATTCAGTTCAAAATAGAAATTAAAGGCATACCTCCCAACTTTTTGAGATGGGAATGAGGGACATCTATCAGCAAAAGTATGCAGGCATAGGACACACCCTTTGCCACACCCCCTTAAAGGAGAATTGTACAAAAAAAAACAAGATTGGTTAAACCCACAAGTGCTTTTTTTTACTACTACTACCTTTTATTATAGCTTTTGGAATTTACAAATGCAGCAATTTAGAAATCAGATGAAAGGTTTAGGGCTGAAAAACACTAAAATGCTGGAAGTGCATTTTATATACATCTATATAAACCAGACCAAAATGAGGGACAAATGAGGAGGAATGAGGGACAGAGGGACATTGCTCCAAGTTAGAGACAGTCCCTCTAAATCAGGGACAATTGGGAGCTATGATTAAAGCTACGATTAAAGGCAAAACATTTGTGTGTATATATATATATATATATATATATATATATATATATATACATATAAAAATGATAAATACCTTTTTTCCCTTTTTAATAAGTGATCACATTCTCTCTGTTGCATAAGAGCTGGGGGAGGAGAGGCAGCAGGACACTGAGCTTCCCAATAAATGACTGTGCAGCAGGAGCATGTCAGGACACGTCTGATCATTGGAGGAGAGCAGGCTGAGTTCCCAGCATAGCTAGAGAACTGACCATGGTGTGCTTTCCTGCTTAGACTTTATGCACACATAGCCTACTTTGACCACCGGCCGGCGGTCAAACTGTTCCTATATTGAACGAGATTCTTCCACGTTCGGGAGAGGGAGGTTGAGCAGCTCCTAAACTATCCTAAAAGCCTTTGTGTACATGGACATATAGGAATCAATTCACTAACGTTTACTGCATGGAATAAGGGTATCATATTACTCATTTGCATAAATTATTGCATGCGGTAAATTAAGTCCAATTTATAAAAAAAAAAAAAAAAATTAGGATTATGCGGTATTTACCGGAAAAAAAAATGTGATGGTAAATATGGCTTTAAAAACACTTAAGCTCAATTCACAAACAGGCCAGAGAGTAAAAAAGCATGCGTTATTTATCATCAGGGTTTTCCTGGTAGTATCACATGCGGTATTTGTAAAAAAAAGTGTAAGTCGAGGGGACCCCCACGCTGATTTTTGTCTAAAGGCTGGTTGCTGGTTGCTGTGGAGCGGGCGGGGAAGCCCTTACCACTGGCGGACCGACCGCCATCGTTTTACCTCGCTACTTTGAAGAGGAATATTGTTGTTATGGCAGCAGCTAGCTGCCATAACCCCGGTATCCTCTTCTTCAGCCGGCGGTCCACTTTCAGATAAAAGTGGTCTCTGCGGCGGATTTTTTTCAAATGACATTTAATTATTTTTTTTATTAATGCATTTTTGTGTAAATATGAGATCTGAGGTCTTTTTGACCCCCCAGATCTCATATTTAAGAGGTCCTGTCATGCTTTTTTCTATTACAAGGGATGTTTACATTCCTTGTAATAGGAATAAAATTGACACATTTTTTTTAAAAGAACAGTGTAAAAATAAAAAATAAAAGGTAAAATAAATAGGAAAAAAATAAATACATTTTTAAACGCGCCCTGTCCCACCAAGCTTGAGTGGAGAAGTGAACGCATATGCGAGTAGCGCCCGCATATGAAAGCGGTGTTCAAACCACACATGTGAGGTATCGACACGATCGTTAGAGCGAGAACAATAATTCTAGCCCTGGACCTCCTCTGTAACTCAAAACATGCAACCTGTAGAATTTTTTAAACGTCCCCTATGGAGATTTTTTAGGGTAAAAGTTTGTTGCCATTCCACGAGCGGGCGCAATTTTGTAGCGTGACACGTTGGGTATCAATTTACTCGGCATAACATTATCTTTCACAATATAAAAACATCTCATCAAACTTGGTTTATTTGTGTGTTAGCAGCTTTTTGTTTTAGGATTGTTTGGGTTTAGCACAGTATTTTCACCCCTTTTTCTACATATTTCATCAATTTAGGCCAATATGTATTCTGCTACATATTTTTGGTAAAAAAAATCCCAATAAGAGTATATTGATTGGTTTGCACAAAAGTTATAGCATCTACAAACTAGGGGATATTTTTATGGAATTTTACATTTTTTTTTATCTTTATTTGTTTTACTAGTAATTGCGGCGATCAGCGATTTTTAGCGGGACTGCGACATTGCAGCGGACAAATCGGACACCTAACTGACACTTTCAACACTTTTTGGGGACCAGTGACACTAATACAGTGATCAGTGCTAAATAATATGCACTGTGACTATACTAATGACACTGGCAGGGAAAGGGTTAACATCAGGGGCGATAAAAGGAATGTGGGAAAGGGAGTGTGCTCCTAGGGAGTGCTTTGTAACTGTTTGGGGAATGCTGTGACTTTAGGAATACAGAGATCCGTGTTTCTGCTTAGAAACACAAGATCCCCATCTTCCTCCCTCACAGAACGGTGGTCTGCCCTGTTTACATAGGCAGAGCGCCATTCTGCCTCTCATGTGAATGACCGCATGTTGCCGTTGGCCATCGCAGCCGTCGGACCTGCTGATTGGCTTCCACTGTGTCCAATCACAGTGGGAGTAGGTCGCCGGCGGCGCGCATGCCCCAGACATACTGCACAAAATCACATACCTGTACATAATTTCATGCAGGAGGGCCTCCCTGCCGCAGTATATCTGCATGGGGCGGTCCTTAAGTGGTTAAGCTCAGTGTGCATGGACCAAAGCAGCCATTTTAGTAAGGCAACACTTGTCTGTTGTTTTATGATGACTGTATTTTATGGCTGAAAAAAAAACAAAAATGAAAAGATCTTAGGTAGGAAAGAAAAAAAGAAAAAAAGCACTATTGTTTCTGGGCTGTACAATGGGTACAAACAACAACTAAAGCCTCGTACACACGATCGGATTTTCCGCAGACAAAACCTCGGACTTTTGCCCGAAGGCATGTGTCTGGATTTTGTCTTGCATACAAAGGGCAAGGAATTGTCGGCCAACAAACATGAACGTAGTGATGTACTACATGGTTTTTCAACTCTTTAGCGCCACCCTTTGGACTTCTTCTGCTAATTTCGTGTTAGTAGAAGTTTGGTGAGTGTTGATCCGCGCTTTTCATTTCATGCTTTTCTTTTAGCGCTTTTGAGTTTGCACTTTTCATTTCGTGCTTTTCAGTTCGTTTCTAAATAGCTGTTCGTCAACCAGACATGTTGCGGAATCGGAGGAGATAACATGTTATTTATTATTGGCCTTGGAGTTATTGCTTTGACCCAAGTCCAGTCAAGGGACAGAAGGAGGAGGAGCTCTTGGACCAAAAATTGGTTGCTTTATTAATCGTGACTAATTATGTCATATGCCTTTGCTGCGGGAGCTCCAGGAGAATGCAGATGATTTTCAGAATTATCTCCGGATGACGGACCCCTGCTTTTACCAACTCTTGGCATTGTTCACCCCCTATATTAAGAAGCAGGACACATGCATGAGGCTTTTATTTAAGGCATGAGGCTTTTATTTTATTTTTTGGTTGAATAATGATTTGATTTGTTATATTTTCTATATTTTTGTATGCATAGAATGCACTTTTTGGGTAAGTTCTGTTGGCAGATAGCATGTCTAATTTTATTTGTTTTCTTTTTTTAATGCACAATACAAACATTGTGGAGAATAATACTTGGCTATGTGTTTTACTTCAAATGACAGTTTAGGAGTAGGCAGTTACCTAAAAAAAAATACAATACAAGGTACAAATAGTTGTACCTTTGGTCTTTTAAAATACAGGATAATGGTGTTGTGGTAACTTGCCCCAAAAAAACAAAAAAAACCCCATAATAATATTATTCTTCAAGACTAGAAAAAAAAAGTCTTTTAAAATGTGTTTGCAATAACTCCATCAGTATCACCAGCTAAGCAGCTTCATTATTATCCCATTGAAGAATTTTGCTGCATTTCGAAGTGTCATAATTAGCCACGTCACGAATGTTAATTGTCCATTACGAACGCTAGTTTACAAGACCAGCCGCTTCTGGCTCGTCCTTGCTTCCGAGCATGCGTGTTTGTACTTTGGGCTTTTGTCCAACGCACTTGTGTAAACACGCTCAGAAAATCCAACAGACATCTGTCTGCGGAAAATTTTAAAACCTGCCATCCAACATTTGTCCGCGGAAAATCCAACAACAATTGTCCGATGGAGCGTACAAACGGTCTGATTTTCCGCCAACAGCCTCTCATCACACATTTCCCGTCTGAAAATCCGATCGTGTGTACACGGCTTAAGTGTTTTGCCTCGTTGCAGTGCTGTTCCTTGGAGAAAATTTGCAACATGTTCTAGTTTTGTTGACTGTCCTGGAATGCACTGCAATGGTGTGAACTTTGCCACTGAAATCCGTGTAACTTACTGTACATGCATTTTTGATGCAGAGAAAAAACTGCAAATTTGCTTTCATAATTAATAAAAAAACAAAAAACAAAAACAGGAGATATCTATTGACATATCCAATAAAATAAAAGCCCAATTTGTCCTGAAAAAACAAGTTATAATTTACAGGGGCACACTACGTAGATGTGATGATATGTCAGTTACAATAACATATGCCATAGTTACAAAATTGGGCTTGGGTGTTAAGATTTGTTTTGACCCTGGTCATGAAGGGGTTAAAGTGGTTCTAAAGAGAATTTTTTTTACCTTAATACTTTCCCTGCATTAAGAATATATTTTTCCAGTATTTGTATTGCCCTCTCACCCCCTAAATATCGAGTCCTCACTCAATCCATCGCTTTGCCTGTCTGCAGCAACTCTCTCTAGGACAGAGAGGTTAAACAAGCAAATCCTGTTAGCAGAGCGCACCCGCACAGTGGATTCCTATGATGGCACACAGAAAAGAGAAAGAGCCTAGAGCGCCAGCGGGGGACCTCAGAAGGGGAAGATCAGGGCTGCTCTGTGCAATACCATTATATATACCTGTTAATCATTTAAAAAAAGTAAAGGTTTCTGACTCCTTTAAACACTTATACCCCAAATTAGAAAATAAAGTGCAGAGGCGTGTCCAAGATGGCGCAGGGAGAAGGCACTTGACTGGGGAACTCAGCTGTTTGGACCTATCTATTTGGTAATTTCTAAGTGCTCCTACCGCCTACACCTGCTTTTATCTCCTCTCTGCTACAGGGAACCCACACCAGGCTATGACTAGGGGAGAAGCCTTGCATCCTCCTGCCATGCAAGGGATACCACCTGCTCACCAGCACAGTGGGAAACCCAGCAACCTCCATTTGCTATGAGATGGCCACACAGATGGAAGCTTCGGTTCCTGCACTACAGTAATCAGCCAATTTCACAGCAAGCTATCTCAGGCTTATTGTGGTGAAAAGGCAAATGACAACTTACATTGTGACAGTTAAAATCACACTCATCACGTAGTAAGGGCTTCCCATGGACAGTCTCACAACAACAGGGAGCCTCAGACCAGAATAGGAATACCAGGTGGATGGATACACCTGCAGAATGAAGAGAGCACACCGGGGTGCACCAAACAAACTGCAACATTATTTGTACTGAGAAATACTTGAAAATTTGCAACTCACATGGGAAGAAGAAATGGCACTTTTTGTATGTAATCCGTAAGCTGTCGGCTCATGCATCTGGGACAGGGAGCCTCTTTCTACAACATGCTGCCTGGAAAGTCGGGATTTCAGGTTGGATGACAGTTTAGCTGTGAGTTGCTAATTTACAAGTATTTCTCAGTACAATTCATGCTGCACTTAGTTTGGTGCCCCCCCGGTGTGTTCTCTTGGTCCTGCAGGTGTATACATCCATCCTGTATTCCTGGTCTGAGGTTCCCTGTTGTTGTGAGACTGTACATGGGAAGTCCTTATTATGTGATAAGCCTAATTTGAACTGTCCCAATGTAAGTTGCCATTTGTCTTTTCACCACAAAAAATCTGTTAATATACTACACTCAGATTGTACACTGCTGTCCTTCTTAACTGTTTGCCTAGAGATACTTCAGTCTCTTCAGAGGTGCTGCATCTGGCACATTGAGATCAGTGGAAAGTTACCCTGAACGCCCAAATTGGACTCTTTTGCTGTTTTGCATAGACATTTATGTGCACACAACACCATATACACCATTACTATTAAGCTATTTCAGGCTGCCAGACCGCTCTCACCACCTAAATAGACTAAGCAAAAAAGAAAACCGCGCTAGAAAGTTAAAATGAAAAGCAGCAGCATACAGTGCGACAACACAAAAATTCAAAGCAATTTAGGAAAGCTGCGCTGAAGTGGTTAATTAGGTCTATAGAGTGCCATTGAAATAAAACGATATAAGTAAATAAATACATAGTCCACATATGTACGTTAGACTCTGTAAACACCGATATGTGCACACACGCCAAACAAAAGTGACCGACCACCGTGGCTGTAAATTCTGCTTACCAGATGGCAAGCATAAAGGGTGGTTGGCTAAAACCCAGCCTAGGCCTTTAGCTTGCTGATGTCTGTTAGGAACGGTGATGTCTGCTAGGAACGGTGAATCAGATGCTGCAGACCCCTTCCTCTATCCCGCTAGAATGTTTGTGTTTCACGTGGATACTCGGGAAGAAAGAAGACGGACCACAGTGTGATACCGTCTAAAAGTAGTAGTTCATTACAACAAGTATTGCACTTACATTTGGGAAGAACTAAAATAGCTTAAAAAGATTTACGGCCGGCATAAACAAGCGGAGCCCGTCCTCCTCCTCCGATCACGTGGTGACATCACTGCGTGCCTTTCCTCCACGATGACATCACTGCGTGCCTTTCCTCCAATGGTGATGTCACTGCGTACCTTTTCTCCAATTCCTTTTGGAGGAAAGGCACGCAGTGACGTCACCACGTGATCGGAGGAGGAGGAGGGGCTCCGTTTGTTTGTGCCAGCCGGCAATCTTTTTAAGCTATTTTAGAAAAAAAAATTACTCATGATACTTTAATGTGATGGTCAGTGGGAAGAATGCTCCATTACCCTTGTGGTCACTGGGAAAAATTACCCCCTTACAGATAGCTAAAAAGATCATTGGCGTCACTCAGAACTTATCTGAGAGGCAGACATTACTCATTGCTCAAGGAACCCCTGGCAACCTCTGGAGGAACCCCAGGGTTCCATTAAACCCTGGTTGAGAAACCCTGATCTAGAATCTTAAGCAGAGGACTCTGAAAATAAAAAAAATAGGTACAACATTCTGTGATCCCACAGCATTTACAGAATCCCTGCTTACAACCTTGCTCCTACATGCCGATTTTTTGTAGTTTTTTGCAAAAGAGTGGGCCCGCTGCATGCCACCAGCCAGAGGGCTGTCTGGGGCTCCCCCTCCTTAGCTTCCGAGGCCGGACACAATCTTTTGTGCGGTTCAGGGAGACTTACTTTATGAGAATACTAAACTTCTCATCTTCCCAGATTATTCCCTGGAGACTCAGCGACATTGGAAGTCATTTAGTGCCATTCGAGCTGAACTGAGGTCCAAGAGCCTAAAGTATAGCATGCTCTTTTCCACTAAACTGAGGGTTCAAGATAGGGAGTCTGTCCAGTTTTTCTGTTTCGATAGTTTTTATTGTTTTGGATAACAAGTAAAAAAGATTTTTTAATGGAGCAGCCAACAATCCTCATCTGCCCCAAGCATGTAACGGGGAAACATACACATACAAGGCTTGATAGAAACTGATGAGGACCATAGCACATAGGTAAGGTCTACGGTAGGGCCCTCTAACGTAAATAAACTTGTGTCTAAGGAAGACATCAACTTATTATAGACTAATAATAGAGCGTTCGAATATCATAAATGAAAAAGGGTTACCATCCGGTTAACCACCTGATGAAGCATATATATGTCTGTCGTCTGTCCAGTTTTTCACATATCTGGGGAATGCAGCCTCTTGGCTCGAAACACTCTGCAAGTAAAGCTGTTTGTTTCTACTGTCCTGACCTTACCAGCTCAAACAAAGGGGCTAGGTTTAGGCCTTCAAATCCAAAATAGTTAAACACAGTTCTGCCCCCAGGATAGAGTAACCTGGGCAAGTCTTTGTAATAGGTCCTCTGTAGGCTGCGTTGGGGCCCGTTAAAACCATTGTCGTGTAAGGTGATGAGGATGAGTCAATAGGTGGGGATACAAACAGACTTCTGGGCTATGTAGGGCTCTGCCTAAAATGGCTAAAATGGCTTAGTGATGCACACAGCAGCTGCTGTAATGGGTCTCTAATTATGTTTTGTTAACAAGTGAATGCAGCTTAGTAATGGATCTGCGACTGTAAGTTGTTAGCAGATGATAACAACTTATTGGTGGGTCTGTAACCCTCTCACCAACTCCCTTTTCGACAGTCCTCCGATGGTGAGTTAACTGCACGGTGAGGGGCCCCCTTATCGTGCGATACAGACATGTTGGCAACAGGTGATGGTGACCATCTCAGCAACTCTAAATGATAATGTCCTGGCTCACCACAGTGTCATGAAATAGTCCCCCATCCGCCAATACTGCAGCAGACTCACTCCGGTTTGGCCTCCTGGCTCTAATGCACAGCAGCGTCTGTCACGTGCCTGATTGGAGACTGAAATAACGAGGTAGGCCTCTCTTGTATCTCTGGCCCAGGTCCCACTGAAGATGGAACAGAGGGTACTAAAGGGACAGAAGGAGCATGAGTGCCAGCAGGTGTTGATAGGAGTGCTTGCAGCAGGTGATACAGTCCCAGGCAGGCTGGCAGAAGATCAGGTCAGGAACAGTAACTGTGCACTGAGATCCAGCTGACGGTAAAGGGGAACTTCGTATGGGTTGCAGGCTCCATATCCGAGGCATGTCAGAGCTCCCAGGAGACTTGAGACAGGAACTCACTATGGTGAGCAGAACTGATGCAGATGACAGCCAGGTAGGCACAGAGCCAGGATGTAGGAACAGAGCCAGGAACAGAATCGTGGTCACGGGGATAGCCAAGGTCAGCAGCAGGCGGGCAGAAAAGTACAGAATCATAAGGCAAAGACCTGGTCAGGAACGGAACCAGGGTCAGGAACTGCAACAAGGCAGAATCAGGATAAACGTTCAGGACAGAGACAAGCCGGGTCAACAAGGGAACAAGTAGAGTAGCACACTGAAGGTACAGCGAGGGTAGGGAAACATTCTCACTGAAAATACAGCAAGGGTAGGGGAGTGTGCATACTAAAGACACAGCAAGGGTGTCACATGCCTGACTGTGGAGCCCGAGATGATGAGGGTGGCCTCTTGCACAATTCCTGTCCAAGCACCTCTGGTAGTGGAGACAGGGACTGCTAGGGCAGTGGAAGGGTGCAGGTGCCTGGCAGCTGTAGGAGTGAGCTGTAACTTGAAGACACAGAAGTCCTAGTCGGGTCAGGAACAAGGTCAGCAGACATGGATAAGAATCAAGAGCACAGGAACCAAAGCTGAAGACAATCCAACACTGAAGCCAGGCAGGCTCTCAGTTTACATAGGCTGCTGGGCGCCAGAATCTATGGATGCGTGTGCATGCTAACATGTACAAGCACGTATGCGCCAATGCGCATGTGCATTCCAGTCCTTGCTTGTCTTGGTCGGTGACTCTGCACATGTGCATTAGAATTAGCACTTGCTGAACGGGCATTAGCAGCTGCTGAATGGGAATGAGCACTTACTGCACGGGAATGAGCACCTGCTGCATGAGTTCTCTGACAAAGGGTAAGGTAGCATTTGCACTGAAGATACAGTGATGATAGGGGAACATGTGCACTGAAAACACAGCAAGGGTAGGGGAGAGTGCACACTAAAGACACAGGGGTTGTAGGGAAGCATGCGCACTGAGGGCAACATGAAGGTAGGGCAGTGTGCACACTGAAGATGAAGTGAGGGTAGGGGAGTGTGTGCACTAAAGACAAAGTGAGGTAGGGCAGTGTGTGCACTGAAGACAAAGTGAGGGTAGGGGAGCATGCACACTGAAGACAAAGTGAGGGTAGGGGAGCATGCACACTGAAGACAAAGTGAGGGTAGGGGAGCATGCACACTGAAGATAAGGTGAGGGTAGGGGAGCATACACACTACTTAGTGAGGGTAGGGAACAATGTGCACTAAAGATGAAGTGATGGTAGGGAGCATGCGCACTAAGAGCCCTTTCACACTGCCAGCACCCGGGCGTCAGTGGTAAAACGCTGCTAGTTTTAGTGGCGCTTTACTGCTGTTTTTGCAGCACTTTTTGGGCGCTAGCAGGGCGCTTTTAACCCCGGCTAACAGCCGAATAAAGGGTTAAAAGCGCCCGCAAAGTACTGCTTTGCAGGCGCTTCAGCAGTGCTGCCCAGTGATTTCAATGGGCAGGGGTGCTTTGGGAGCGATGTATACACCGCTCCTAAAGCACCTCAAAGAAGCTCCTTGCAAGACTTTTTTTGACATCCTGCCAGTGCAGCACTCGGGCTTTCACACTGGTATTGCAGATGAGGCTTTTTTCAGGCGCTTTACAAGCGCTATTTTTAGCCTGAAAAGATGCCTCCAGTGTGAAAGGGGTCTAAAGATAAAGTGAGGGTAGAGGAGAGTGCATATTAAAGACAAAATGAGGGTAGGGGAGCATAACCACTGAAGACAAAGTGAGGGCAGGGGAGTGTACAAACTGAAGACAAAGTGAGGGTAGGGGAGCATGCACACTACATAGTGAGGGTAGGGAAACATGTGCACTAAAGGCAAAGTGAGGGTAGGGGAGTGTGCATATGGAACACAAAATGAGGGTAGGGGAGCATACACACTGAAGACTAAGTGAGGGTAGGGGGATGTATGCACTAAAGACAAAGCAAGGGTAGGGGAGTGTCCCCCCCCCCCCGAAGACAAAGTAAGGGTAGGGGAGTGTATGCACTGAAGACAAAGTGAGGGTTTGGGAGTGTTAGGTACCTGGTAGGAGAGCCTGACTTGTAGGAGAAGACCTCTCATACAACGCTGGTTCAGGAGCCACTGGAGTGGGGACAGTGGTCTCCTGAGCGCAGTGGGGTAGGAGTGCCTGTTGAGCTGAGTCTCTGATGCAGAAGAGGTGAGAGATCCCGCAGGGATGGCTGGACTGCAGATCAGGTGAGACTGGAAGCAGCAGACTGGAACACTTGAACGTGCAGAGGTCTCTGGAGCTGAAGCTGAAGGTGCAACAGCAAGGACAACAGGAACAAGCAGGGTCAGACGATCCGGGTCAGCGAGGGTATGAGGCAGGCAAAGTACAGCAGGCAGAGGCAGAGTCGGTAGGCAGGCAGAGTTTGGCAACGGTATCAGGCAGGTAGCATAAGAATAGTCAGACAGGCCGGGTCGGATTGGAGCAGGACGGATGGTCAAACAAGCCGGGTCAGATAGGTAGCAAATAATCAGATAACAAATACTAGAATCACGAAGCTGAGACGAAGCAGCAATGTGTCAAAGCACAGGGGGGCTTTTAAGTGTACTTTGGCGCCAAACTGGCGCTATCGCGAACGCGCGCACGCCCGTCCGCGCCCACGTGCACACGCGCGCGCGCCCAAGCGCCGCGAACCCGCGCGCGCCCTAGCGCCGCGCCGATGCCCGGGAACAACAGGTATTTGCTGAGCAGCGCGCAACGGCGCGCGCCGGCGCATAGGCGTACGCCGACGCCCCGGTTCGGTGCCAATGGTGCCCTGACATTTCCCCCCCCAAGGGGCAACCTCCGGGTGCCCAAAAGCCTTTTCTTCTCCGGATGACTAGAAAAATAGGCTTGCACTAAACGCCTGGCATGCACATTACAATCTGGTTCCCAAGAATTACTTTCTGGGCCATAGCCCCTCCACTTAATTAGGAACTGGATCTGACCTTGTCTTTTCCTGCAATCAAGGATAGCTTCGACCTCAAATTCCTGGTTGCCATCAACCACAATGGGTTCAGGAGGTCTAGTTCCTCTACCGGGAAAGGGATCAGGTACAGCAGGCTTGAGCAATGACACATGAAACACGGGATGTATTTTGAGAGAGTCAGGTAAAGTCAGTTCATATGAAACTTCATTGATTTTTCTTTTGACCGGGAACGGTCCCATAAATCTAGGTGCCAACTTCTTAGAGGGACATGCTAGTTTAATGTTACTTGTAGATAGCCATACCTGATCACCAAGCTGAAGCTTCAATTCCCCTCTTCTCTTCCGGTCAAAGATCCTCTTGCTGTCCGCCTGAGCCTTGGATACTGCTTCCTGCAACATCTGGTTGTTATGGTTGATGAAGTCTACCGTACTCTGTACTGCCGGGACTGAGGACTCTGGAAGGAAATCAGGTAAAAAGGTTAGATGGAACCCATAATTGGCAAAAAAGGGGGATTGACCAGTGGCTGAGTGTTTGGCATTGTTGTAGGCAAATTCTGCCAGCGGCAGCAAGGATACCCAATCGTCCTGTGAAAAAGAGGTAAAACATCTGATGTACTGCTCAAGAGTCTGATTGGTCCTCTCTGTCTGACCGTTGGTCTGAGGGTGATAGGCCGAAGACAGGGCCAGTTTGATTTTTAAAGATTCACACAGAGCTCTCCAAAAACGTGAGGTAAATTGTACCCCCCTGTCAGAGGTTATGTTTACAGGAATTCCGTGGAGTCTAATGATTTCCTTAATGAAAATGTGAGCTGTTTCCATAGCTGACGGAGTTCCCTTTAATGGAAGAAAGTGGGCCATCTTGGTAAAACGGTCTACTATCACAAAAATAGCAGAACAACCTTCTGAACATGGGAGCTCCACAATAAAGTCCATGGATATCATCTTCCAGGGCCTATCGGGTACTGGCAAGGGTTTTAACAGACCCCAAGCTCTACTCCTGGATGTCTTATTCTGGGTACAGATAGGGCAAGATTTGACATATCTCTCACAAAAGTTCTTCAAATTGGGCCACCAGAAAGTACGCTGTACCAATTCCAGAGTTTTACGAACCCCAAAGTGACCTGCCAGTGGATGATCGTGAAGGAGTGCCAAGACCTTGACCCGAACCTCCTCAGGAACAAAAATTTGGCTACCTTTCCAGAACAGTCCGTCCTTGCTACTTAGGGTAAGGCCTGAGGGTCTGGTTGCTCCAGAAGATGCTTCCTTAATCTGAGAAAGAAGATCAGCTTGGATGAGCAAAAAATTGTTTGCAGGTAAAATGGTATCTGGAGCAGATAAATCCTTTGGGTTGTCATGCATTCGAGATAATGCGTCTGGTTCGACATTTCTTGAACCCGGCCGATACGTAATGTGGAAGGAAAAGCGTGAGAAAAACAGCGTCCAACGGGCTTGACGGGGTTTTAACCTTTTAGCGGATCGCAAATATTCTAAATTCTTGTGATCAGTATAAATTAGCACTGGATGCACAGCCCCCTCCAACAGGTACCTCCACTCCTCTAATGCAGTCTTGATGGCGAGAAGCTCCCGATCACCGACATCATAGTTTCTCTCCGCAGGGGAGGGTTTTCGGGAGAAGAATCCTACGGGATGCATAACATCCTTACTGCCCTTTCGTTGCGAGAGTATTGCACCGACCGCTATCTCAGAAGCGTCCACTTCTAGAATGAATGGCAAGGATGGTTCAGGGTGACTAAGAATAGGTGCTGAAGTAAAAAGTCTCTTAAGGTTCACAAAAGCCTCTTGGGCTAGGTGATTCCAGGAGAAACGGGTATTCTGCTTGGTCAGTTGTGTGATTGGTGCGATTATAGCAGAGAACCCCTTGATGAACTTTCTGTAAAAGTTTGCGAACCCGATGAATCGCTGAACCCCTTTTTTGTCCAGGGGTACCGGCCAGTCCAGAACGGCAGAAACCTTTTGTGGGTCCATCTTGATGCCAGTCGATGAGATAATCAAGCCCAGGAATTGGATGCTCTGTTTCTCGAATTCGCATTTTTCCGCCTTTGCATACAGCCTGTGTAAACGGAGACGACCCAATACTTGACAAACATGTTTCCGATGGAGATCTAGGGATTCCGAAAAGATCAAAATATCGTCTAGATATGCGATCACAAACAGGTCTAAAAAGTCTCTAAGCACATCATTAATTAGGTGTTGAAAGGTTGCAGGGGCATTACAGAGTCCAAAAGGCATGACTAGATATTCATAATGCCCGAATCGGGTCCGAAAAGCTGTTTTCCACTCATGCCCAGCCCGAATGCGGATCAGATTGTAGGCCCCTCTTAGATCGAGCTTAGAAAAAATGACAGCAGTCCTTAATTTTTGGAATAGTTCGGGTATCAAGGGTAGGGGATACCGATTTTTAACCGTGATCTTATTCAATTCCCGGTAGTCGATACACGGGCGGAGAGTTTTGTCCTTCTTGGTAACAAAGAATATTCCTGCTCCTGCTGGAGAAGTAGAATGACGAATAAATCCTTTGGCTAAGTTTTCATCAATGTATGCTTTCAACACTTCTTGTTCCTTTTCGGATAGGGGAAAGATGCGTCCAAAGGGGATTTCGGATCCTGGCAGCAACTCGATGGGGCAATCGTAGGGACGATGAGGTGGAAGAGAATCTGCCCCCTTTTTGCTGAAGACATCCATGTAGTCATGATAGTGTTTGGGAATGACTTGACGATTTGTCTGGTCGGAGTCCACACAAAGTAGGGTAGCCTGGGGATCCGAGTCTTTCGCCAGACAGTGTTCCTGACAGTAGGATGACAGAAATTTTATTTCTCCAGATGCCCAATGGATGTGTGGATCGTGGGCCTGAAGCCAGGGAATGCCCAGGATAATGGGAAACATAGGGGAGGAGATGGCGTCCAGGGTCAGCAATTCTTTGTGTTGAGAAGAAGTCGTAGCGGGTAATGGCAGGGTTTCTTGTGTCACTTGTCCGGATCTGATACGGGAGCCATCAGCAAGGAAGACAGAGAGTTCATGGGCTTTAGTCTGTAAAGGGATGTTGTGCAGTTTGGCAAAACTTAAGTCTATAAAGCAGCTGCATGCCCCGGAGTCAATAATTGCGTTGACTCGGAGTGTCTTTTCTTGAAGCTGTAATGAGAGAGGAATGGCAAGATGGGTAGAATTTGTGGATAAAGCAGAGAGACTGGTAGGTATAGAAGATGAACACTTACTCATTCTGATTGGGCAATTATGGACATAATGCCCGGTTCCAACACAGTAGAGACACAGATTCAATTGTCGACGTCGGGCACGTTCTTCGGGAGTCAGGGCAGGTCGCATCAGACCTAGCTGCATTGGTTCGGAGGTATCTAATGTGGTATTGACTGGAGGTGGACTTGGCACAGGTAAGTAGCGGGATGCAGGAATCGGTGCACGTGGTGTCATCCAGGTCGGGCGGTTAGGTTGAACTGCCCGTTCAGATCGACGTTCTCGGAGGCGACGATCGATCTGAATGGTTAGGGTGATCAAGGCCTCCAAGGTGTTTGGAATACCAACTCGAGCCAGTTCATCTTTTAGATTTTCAGACAGTCCAATGCGGAATTGATGACGCAGAGCCGCGTCGTTCCACTGGGTATCCGCGCTCCAACGTCTAAATTCAGCAACATAGTCCTCCGCAGGTTTGCGGCCTTGTTGGAGCGCGAGCAGAGCAGATTCAGCTGTGGCAGTCAGTTGAGGATCCTCATACAATTGTGCCATGGCTTCGAAGAAGGCAGATAAGGATTGGGTTGGAGCTGAGTCCCCTTCAAGTAAACGGTGTGCCCAGGTCTGTGGTTCCCCTTGGAGGAGGGAAATGACAAATCCAACTTTAGTGGCTTCCAATGAAAAGGTTCTGGGCTGTAAGGCAAAAAAGAGCTGACAGGCATTGCGAAAACCTCGAAACTTAGACCGGTCACCGGAGAATCTTTCAGGAGTGGGGACTCGTGGTTCAGGAGGGAGCATTACCACTGAAGGCCCTGGAACAGTCTGTGTTGGGGCGGCCGGTGAAGAGGAGGTTGAAGGATTAACCCCTGCAAGGTTCTGGACTTGTCCCTCCAGTCTGTTATAATTGTCCTGAAGAGCTTGCACTGCTTGGGTGAGGGCTGCCAGGTGTGTGCATATCTCCTTCAATGGTGAGGTATCTCCTGCAGGCTCAGACATGGCTGCTTCGTACTGTTAGGTACCTGGTAGGAGAGCCTGACTTGTAGGAGAAGACCTCTCATACAACGCTGGTTCAGGAGCCACTGGAGTGGGGACAGTGGTCTCCTGAGCGCAGTGGGGTAGGAGTGCCTGTTGAGCTGAGTCTCTGATGCAGAAGAGGTGAGAGATCCCGCAGGGATGGCTGGACTGCAGATCAGGTGAGACTGGAAGCAGCAGACTGGAACACTTGAACGTGCAGAGGTCTCTGGAGCTGAAGCTGAAGGTGCAACAGCAAGGACAACAGGAACAAGCAGGGTCAGACGATCCGGGTCAGCGAGGGTATGAGGCAGGCAAAGTACAGCAGGCAGAGGCAGAGTCGGTAGGCAGGCAGAGTTTGGCAACGGTATCAGGCAGGTAGCATAAGAATAGTCAGACAGGCCGGGTCGGATTGGAGCAGGACGGATGGTCAAACAAGCCGGGTCAGATAGGTAGCAAATAATCAGATAACAAATACTAGAATCACGAAGCTGAGACGAAGCAGCAATGTGTCAAAGCACAGGGGGGCTTTTAAGTGTACTTTGGCGCCAAACTGGCGCTATCGCGAACGCGCGCACGCCCGTCCGCGCCCACGTGCACACGCGCGCACGCCCAAGCGCCGCGAACCCGCGCGCGCCCTAGCGCCGCGCCGATGCCCGGGAACAACAGGTATTTGCTGAGCAGCGCGCGCCGGTGCATAGGCGTACGCCGACGCCCCGGTTCGGTGCCAATGGTGCCCTGACAGGGAGTGTGCACACTGAAGGCCAAAGTGATAGAGGGGGAGTGTGTGCACTTAAGAAAAAAACAGTATAGGGGAGCGTGTGCACTTAAGACACAGTGAACGAAAGTAGGGGAGTGTGCACACTGAAGACATAGCGAGGGTAAGGGACTGTGCGCACTGAAACATAGGAAAGATGGGGAGCACAAGCACTGAAGACATAGGAAACTAATATGCATGGACAGCACATGTTCCTTTTGCTGTCATTCAACTTGGTAGGAGGAGGGAGTACGGGAGTGGCCTGCTGCTCCAGGCATGGGGAATATCTGCTTCTGTGTACACAGGTCAGAAGTGGGCTGGTAAGGGTGGCTCCATGGGACCCTGTATAGGGACAGAGCCGCTCACAAACAGGCTGGGAGGAAATACACAAAGAAAACATAGTAGGTACTGAGGTCTGAAGCACTAGATGCTTTTTTTTAGAGCTTAATAACACTTTAAGGAAACCCTGTCGCAAGACCATCAGTTTCAACAACAATCTTACCACAATATTATATATGCATTTAACATATTTAATGCATATTATTTACAGTGGGGACGGAAAGTATTCAGACCCCCTTAAATTTTTCACTCTTTGTTATATTGCAGCCATTTTCTAAAATCATTTAAGTTCATTTTTTCCTCATTAATGTACACACAGTACCCCATGAGAGAGGTAAGGAAGAACCCAAAGATCACTGTGGCTGAGCTCCAGAGATGCAGTCGGGAGATGAGAGAAAGTTGTAGAAAGTCAACCATCACTGCAGCCCTCCACCAGTCGGGGCTTTATGGCAGAGTGGCCCGACGGAAGTCTCTCCTCAGTGCAAGACACATGAAAGCCCGCATGGAGTTTGCTAAAAAAACACCTGAAGGACTCCAAGATGGTGAGAAATAAGATTCTATGGTCTGATGAGACCAAGATAGAACTTTTTGGCCTTAATTCTAAGCGATATGTGTGGAGAAAACCAGGCACTGCTCATCACCTGTCCAATACAGTCCCAACAGTGAAGCATGGTGGTGGCAGCATCATGCTGTGGGGATGTTTTTCAGCTGCAGGGAAAGAACGACTGGTTGCAATCGAGGGAAAGATGAATGCGGCCAAGTACAGGGATATCCTGGATGAAAACCTTCTCCAGAGTGCTCAGGACCTCAGACTGGGCCCAAGGTTTACCTTCCAACAAGACAATGACCCTAATTACACAGCTAAAATAACAAAGTAGTGGCTTCACAACAACTCCCTGACTGTTCTTTAATGGCTCAGCCAGAGCCCTGACTTAAACCCAATTGAGCATCTCTGGAGAGACCTAAAAATGGCTGTCCACCAACGTTTACCATCCAACCTGACAGAACTGGAGAGGATCTACAAGGAGGAATGGCAGAGGATCCCCAAATTCAGGTGTGAAAAACTTGTTGCATCTTTCCCAAAAAGACTCATGGCTGTATTAGATCAAAAGGGTGCTTCTACTAAACACTGAGCAAAGGGTCTGAATACTTAGGACCATGTGATATTTCAGTTTTTCTTTTTTAATAAATCTGAAAAAATGTCAACAATGCTGTTTTTTTCTGTCCATATGGGGTGCTGTGTGTACATTAATGAGGAAAAAAATGAACTTACCGTATATACTCAAGTATAAGTCGATTTTTTCAGCACATTTTTTTTTTGCTGAAAGTGCCCCCCTCGACTTATAATCGAGTCAAGCACTTTTCTGCAGCAAAAAATTTCATTTTCCGAACCGACTTTGGGGCCCCGTATCTCAGGGCCACTTAGTGCTAGGAACCCCAAATTTGGTATGCAAACCCAGTGGAACTGGTACCACAACATATCCAAAGATGGAGTTCCTAGCACTAAGTGGCCCCGAGATATGGGGCCCCAAAATCAGTTCGGAAAATGTCATTCTCTGCTGCAGAAAAGTGCTTGACATTTTCTGAACCGAATTTGGGGCCCCGTATCTCAGGGCCACTTAGTGCTAGGAACCCCAAATTTGGTGTGCACACCCAGTGGAACTGGTACCACACATATCCAAAGATGGAGTTCCTAGCACTAAGTGGCCCCGAGATACGGGGCCCCAAAATCGGTTCGGAAAATGTCATTCTCTGCTAAAGAAAAGTGCTTGACATTTTCTGAACCGAATTTGGGGCCCCGTATCTCAGGGCCACTTAGTGCTAGGAACCCCAAATTTGGTGTGCACACCCAGTGGAACTGGTACCACACATATCCAAAGATGGAGTTCCTAGCACTAAGTGGCCCCGAGATACGGGGCCCCAAAATCGGTTCGGAAAATGTCATTCTCTGCTAAAGAAAAGTGCTTGACATTTTCTGAACCGATTTTTGGGGCCCTGTATCTCGGGGCCACTTGATGCTTAAAACCCCAGCTTTGGATATTTTATGGGGCTAGTTCCACTGGGTTTCCACACCAAATTTGGGCGTTCTTAGCACTAAGTGGCCCCAAGATACGGGGCCCCAAATTCGGTCAACTGTGTCCATCTGCAGCAATGTCATTTTGGGACCCTTTGGGTTCAGAGACCCCAAATTTTGGCTGCAGCTAAGGGGCATCTAGGAACCCTTAATTACCGAGTTTGAAGTTCGGGTGACCTATGGCTGCAAATGGGCACAGTGAGGCATGCAAATGGGCACAGTGAGGCTGCAAATGGGCATTGTTGACCCTCTTTTCCACTTACAGAAGCTGTGCATTTCTCACCCTCGTCTTATACTCGGGTCTATACGTTTTTCCCATTTTTTTGTGGTAAATTAGGGCCTCGACTTATACTCGGAACGACTTATACTCGAGTATATACGGTAAATGATTTTAGCAAATGGCTGCAATATAACAAAGAGTGAAAAATGTAAGGGGGTCTGAATACTTTCCGGCCCCACTGTACCTGTGAGGGGCTCCTCTCTGTAGACATCCATAATAATAGGCATCACTTAAGTGACGTAATATAGTACTTTTCTTTGCCTCCCCCCAAGTTTCTATATGAAAGATAATATATGAGAGGTGAAGAAGCTGGGTCAGCACAGATGCTAATTAGATACTCCCAAAAGAGTTGAGGGCTATGACATTTAAGCAGGGGCGGCCCGTCCATTAATGGAGCACGAGCGCTGCCTCTCCTATCCATGCCACCGCCACCCCCTAGCCATTTTCAGGATGCAGGGCGCATGAATGACAGTGGCGGGGGTGTTTTTTGGAAGCACCAATTAGAGCCAGAGGCTCTAATAGGTTTCAAAATAGGGTGCACTCAGAGCCCACCCAGGTGTGTTAGAATAGCGAATAAATATTCACTATTCTCACACTAAATCGCCTCTCTGCTAATCTGAGACTCGTTTCCCAATTGGCCGAAAAGAGAAGTGTTTTGATCCAGAGGAGGAGGGAGGAGACGGAAGCTGCCGAGCAGTGGTAGGAGAAGCTGCTCGTGATGACCGCGGTGAGAGAGCCAGGGAAGACCCCTGTGATTGGATGAGGTAAGTGCACCGACCGACCGTAAACATTTATAAAACTTGATTTTTCCATGTTCTTACCTGCAATTTTGTAAGTTGTTGACTGTTTCTTTTAAAAGGAACTTCTCCCCTGTTTTTTTTTTTTTCCAATTATCTCTTATCTTGTTTGCTAGGTTATCCTCAATAAAAAATGCCTGCACGCCCAGCAAATCCAACATCGTTCTGTAGTAATAGGCCTCTGCACACCTGGTCCCACATTACATCTTCTCTTTTTACGTTAATAGGAGCTGGATGTCTCTTTCTGATTCTTGCGGCTAGCCCTGCTGGAACCGGGAAGAGACAGCCAGCTCTGTGATGACACTCAGCACACAAGCATTTTTGGTATATTTCCCTAAAGCCGAGAAATTTGGAAGTGGTGGGCCCTTTCATATTCAAAGGTTTTAAATATTTTGTTTTTGCAAATTTGTGAAGGGAGGTGGAACTGAATAATGTAAAGGAAAGTGAGTGAAGCTCAACTGTAAGTAAGCGGAGGAGGGTTATCAATGCTGTCACTGCTAGAGTTGCCACCTCATCCCTTTAAACCCGAACGCATATTAATTACACAGGTTCTGTGGCTGATTAAGGTGGTAATTAAACTCACTTGTTGCCTTATGTGCATTTAATTAGCCTCAGAACCTGTGTAATTCATATGTGTTTGGGTTTAGCTACTTCCCACCCGGCCAATGTACATAAACGGCCGGGTGGGTGCTTTCTCCTTCTGAGTGGACGTTCAGGAACGTCCCTCAGAAGGAGCGGGATCGCGCGCGCGCGTGCCCGCGCAGCGGCGCGATCCCGATGCGCTCGTGTCACCCGGACACGGCGCATCTCGGATCGGCAGGAGGGCTCTGTGATTGGCCCTCCTGATCACATGACGGCCGTGTCCAATCACAGCCGTCATGTGATGTAAACACAGCCGGTTGCTAGGCAATCAGCTCTCCTCTCCTCACACGGAAGTTGTCGCTGAGGAGGAGAGGAGAGGGGATCGCTGCAGCCGGCTGATGATCAGTGAGTATGAGCTGTTTTTTACAGCTTTTTACTCACTGATCACCAGCCTAGTGTCAACACACATGTAAATTCATACATGTAATTCACACACATGTTCCCACATAATGTAAAACACACACATGTCCCCACATAATGTAAAACACACATGTTTCCAAAACACATGTCCCCAAATAATAAAAAAAGCTGTCCCCCACATATGTCCCACTAAAATCACATGTCCCAATGGTAATCTGCACACATATGTACGTGATCACCTGCACACATCTGTACATGATCATTTGCGTACATATGTCCGTGATCACACAAACCAATTATTATACACTTAACAGGATTTTTTTTATCAAAAACATGTAGCAGAATACATTTTGGCTTAAATTTATGACAAAATTCGATTTTACTGGATTTCTTTTAAAACAGAAAAAAGAAAATATTGTTTTTTTTCCAAATTTCCACTATTTTTGCGCTTATATCGCGAAAAAAAAATAACGGAGTCGTGAATAAATACCACCAAAAGAAAGCTCTATTTGTGCAAACAAAATGATAAAAATTTCATTTGGGTACAGCGTAGCATGACTGAGTAATTGTCATTAAAAGTGTGAGAGTGCTGAAAGCTGAAAATTGGTCTGGGAAGGAAGGGGGCGAAAGTGCCTAGTATTGAGGTGGTTAAAGGGATGAGGTGGCAACCCTAGTCACTGCTGATAACCCTAAGTCTGCCTGCCAATCACTGCAGGGCTCATATCCAATAGAGTGCCCAGTGACTGGAGTAAGTGATGCAGGACGGCCTCCTGTATGAAAACTCCAAGCAGACTGGAGACCTCCGTGAGTAAGTGTTCTTATACTAAAAGTCAGCAGCTACAGTAGCCGCTGACTTTTAATTTTTTGGGGAGAGACTATGCCACGCTTTAATATCTCAACTGTTAAATTCTTGAACTAGGATTTTTATGTAATTTAAATTTAAAAATAAGTTTTATTCAGTAGTATTATTGTATTATATCTATTCATGATTATTTAATTAAAATGGCTTTAAAATAAAATTTGCCATTTGCTAACTATTTACTATCTGGGTGCTAAATGTGTATAGTAGCCTTTCTTAACTTTTTTTAAAATGGCAGGACACTTGAAAATACTTTCTTGTCTCAGGGGACCTCTGATAATAACCATATCTACATCTCAAGGTACAGTGTGATTGTCAGTAGGCAGAATGTTCCTTATATTTATGGTCATTAGGGAGGCTCCACCTATATAAATAGCTGAAAAGTTTATTGGTGTCGGTAGTTACTTGTATGAGAGGTAGAAATTGCTCACTGCCTAAGAACCCCTTCAACCACTAGAGCACTGCTGCCCAGTGTCTGTAGTGGGAACATTGATTTGGGTAATAGCATTGATCTCTACAAGCATCATGTAACATGTTTCCTGTTTTGTACTGTCTTCTGAAGTATATCCTCAGCCAAATATGTAGCATGTCCACACTCTCAGGCCCTCATTTCTTTTATTAGGTCTGCAGTTTCTGACAGTCCTCTCAAGCATTATGTCACGATCTGGAGTCAGGTCAGAAAAATCAGATACATCCAAAAGTCCAAAAACTGAAAATTTATCCGAATGTCAATTCGAAATGAAACAAACTGCACTCTAGTCCTTAGGACCGCCTCACGAGGAGGTGAGCATGCTTGGGTTCAGTAACAGATATAGCAGGTAGGGATCAAGCAGATGCGTAGTAAGTAAACAAGCCAAAGGTCGGTAACAAGTGGTTGCAGGCTGGGATCAAGCAGATGCGTAGTAAGTAAACAAGCCAAAGGTCGGTAACAAGTGGTTGCAGGCTGGGATCAAGCAGATGCGCAGTAAGTAAACAAGCCAAAGGTCGGTAACAAGTGGTTGCAGGCTGGGATCAAGCAGAAGCATAGTCGAGGAACAAGCCAAAGGTCAGTAATGAGTGGTATCAAAGCTACTGACAGCAGCAGGAGTGAAAAGAGCGAAATATAGGCTGGAGAAAGCATAATAATCTGGCACACAGGAAGTGCAGAGACATAGTATATCAGGGAGGAGCAAAGAGTTTAAGGTTTAAGAAAAACAGGGTTCAAGGCAAGATTATTCAAGGAATTGTGCAGGGAGCTGTCCAGCATCCCAGCGGGCTCAGCAATAAGAGACATCATAGACCCAGCAGAATTTGCAGGTTCAGACCCAGGGCCTGACACATTCGATATCTTGAACATTATGTGTGGCCGTTTGGTGATGTCAGGGTCCACATTTGAGGCCCTCTGTAGGTCACAAGTTGACACCCACTACTCTAGAGGAACCCTAAGGTTGAAAAAGGCTGGTGGTATAGTGTGTAGTTTTGTTTTTCATGGCTCTTCAGTTATTACTATAAGACTATACTATTACTACGGCCATCATTTTTAAAGAGATATGTACTACAATTCAGTGTCACCATTAACCCCTTCACTACGCACACATAAAAGTCAGCCGCAGTGATGTAGCTAGCGGAGACCCCACAGAATTATCTCTGTTTAAAGAGAGAGAGAGATCCATAATTGGAAGAGAGCTGGTCAAGTTGCATGACTATACAATAATCCTCTGTGTGAATTTATAACACCCCCCCCCATGTGTAAGAGATGGTATATCCTGAGATGGATTCTCAGAACTGTATATATAGTCCAAAAATACCTTTTGTAATAAACAGATACACACTAGAAAATTTATAAACAAAAAACACACATTTCCTTCAGAAAAAAGCAGCATAACGACAAAGATCATACCTCCCAACATTTTGAGATGGGAATGAGGGACACCTACAAACAAACGTATGTAGGCATAGGACACACCCCCTGCCACACCCCCTTAAAGGAGAATTACCAAAAAAAGGTTAATCATCCACAAGGAATTTTTTTTACCACTACTATTCCTTTATATTAGCTTTTAAAATTTACAAATGAATCAATTTAGAAACTGGATGATAGGTTTAGCGCTGTGAAACAATTTTTGAATGATAAAACGTGCATTTTATATACAACTATATAGATCAGACCCAAATGAGGGACAAATGAGGAGACAGAGGGACAGAGGGACATTGCTGCAAATCAGGAACAGTCCCTCGAAATCAGGGACAGTTGGGAGCTATGCAAAGATCACTTCCCTTAGAAGAAGAAGTATTCCAACCTTCAATATGTACTATTTCATCCCATCTGTAGTTCATAACAGAAGGCATCCTTAATCTAAAATCCAGGTAACCTCCCGTTTGAGCAACATTATCTCTGCTCCCTTGAAGAAAAAGGCCCCCATATCTCCTTGGTGTACATTATAAAAATGTTTTGATACATTAAGCAGTTGCTGAATTTTGGCCCACACAGTAGTGTTCAGAAATCCTAACTCTCAGAGGTCAAGTGGTACATCTGAAAAACTGCAAGGAACACTTTGCACAGGAAATAACATAGACAATCAAGTTGGACCGGGCCCTTCACAACATTTTTCTATTGCTAGGTTTACACATTAACCCCTTCCCACCCACAGTACGCATATATGCAGACCCACTGAAGTGATCCTTTATCTGTGGGGCCACGTATATGCGTATCATATGCCGCAGAGCGCACTCCCAGCACAGAAATCGGGCTCTCACCAGGAGCCCTTGGTAATATACTAACGATCGGTACCCGGGACTCCCGGCTACAGGTCACCTGATCACTGTGTTAGCCTCTGATTGGCTATCACAGTGATTAGTCACTGTGCAGTATATCCCTGTGTTTTATATCTCTCTGAATGGAGGGAGAGATGCATTGGGGTTAATTTAACTGGAGTGCACAATCTGATGCAGCTCTGCATAGAAACCAATTAGCTGCCAGGTTTTATTGTCAAAGCTTAATTGAACAAGCTGAAGTTAGAAGCTGATTGGTTACCATGCACAGCTGCACCAGATTTTGCACTCTAGTTTTAGTAAATAAACCTCATTGCATCTCTCTCTCTCCTTGCAGGGGGAAATATGTAAATAAACAAAAGTGTGCAAAAAAATAATAATTGTAAAATAAAAGAAAAAATTGCTAGATCAAGGTCAGTGCCAGGGTTAGTGTTTGGGTCAAGTAGGTGTTAAAGGTTAATGTTGGGGTCAAAAGTCATGGTCAGTATATTTTGGAAAAAAAGGGTGAAATCTGCGCTAAACCTCAAATATGTGCATATAAAAAAAATAAAAAATGATACAAATATGCAAAAATAAATGAAAAAGGGTGGTGGAGCATCAAACAAAACCAGAATATCCAGCTTATGAAAATATATAAAGAAAGAAAAATGCGCTACCAAAAATAGAACTTGTGATGTGACAATATTACCAAAAATGTACCAATTAAACACTTAGTAACAATTGCCAAACAAAGATGAAAACAATCCTATTTGACAGTCCATAGACTGCTGTAAATGATATATCCGAAAGATGAACAAAAACTTCAATTACCAACACTGTTGCAATTGACAATATATAGCTGTGATTAAACACTTATGCCGCGTACACACGATCAGACTTTCTGGCATACTTGGTCCGGCACACCACCCCCATGTTGAGGGCATGCGGCCTGGTACGGTTCAGGAGGGGGGGCGCTCGCCCGTCCCCACCCCCTTTCCTGACCGGCAGGGCTGCATGCTCGGATCGGGGTCTGGTATGGATTTTAGGGGGGACCCCACACCGTTTTTTCGGCATAGGGGGTGCCCTTTATAACCCATACCAGACCTAAGGGCCTGGTATGACCCGCGACGGGGCTCGCAAGGTGTCAATCTCACTGATAAAAGTGGCAAGATTGACTTCCTTTTCTAGTCCCGTCGTACCTGTTGCCAATGTGTGGGCAAGTCTGTTCATTCTGAAAGTCTGTCGTAACTCCGGCGAAAGTCCGTCGGAAAGATGGGCGGACCTAGCCCGCCGGAAAGTCCGGTCGTGTGTGGGCAAGTCCATCCATTTTAAAGTCCAGCGCACCTGGCGGACAAAGGGGGTGGGGACGGGCGAGCGCCCCCCCTCCTGAACCGTACCAGGCCGCATGCCCTCAACATGGGGGGGGTGCTTTGGGGGGGGGCCCCCTCCCCCAAAGCACCTTGTCCCCATGTTGATTAGGACAAGGGGCCTCTTCTCGACAACCCTGGCCGTTGGTTGTCGGGGTCTGCGGGCGGGGGCTTATCGGAATCCGATAAGCGCCGTGTCAGCGTCGTGAGAGCGTTGTGTCAACATCTGGAGAAGAGAAGAGGGAAGAAGACAAGAAGCCCAGAAATCCGGATCTCCGCTGGCAAAAGAGCGGCATGAAGACAACAGAGGAACCGGCCGAAGAACTGGAACACCGGGAGAAGAGGCCGGAGAGAGCGCAGAAGAACCACCTGGACGCCGGGAGAAGAGGAACCGGAGGGACCCCCGTAGCCGGAAGAAGACCCCCGTAGCCGGAGGAAGACCCCCCGAAGCCGGAGGAAGACCCCCCCGGAGCTGTTTAACAAATTAATTTAAAAACCTGTGTAGTATGTTTTATTATTGACGCTTTTTCCCTAGGTGAATGGGTAGGGGTACCATGTACCCCATACTCATTCACATAGGGTGGGGGCCCTCTTATTATAGGGGGCTCCCGGATTCCGATAAGCCCCCCACGCGCAGACCCCGACAACCAACGGCCAGGGTTGTCGAGAAGAGGCCCTTGTCCTCATCAACATGGGGACAAGGTGCTTTGGGGGGGGCCCCGCAGGGCCCCCCTCCCCCAAAGCACCCACCCCCATGTTGAGGGCATGTGGCCTGGTACGATTCGGGAGGGGGGTGCTCGCTCGTCCCCACCCCCTTTCCTGACCGGCCGGGCTGCGTGCTCGGATCGGGGTCTGGTATGGATTTTAGGGGGGACCCCCCACGCCGTTTTTTCGGCATAGGGGGTTAACTTTATAACCCATACCAGACCTAAGGGCCTGGTATGACCCGCGCTCACCGCAATAGGAAGATTTGTTTTTCCTATTGCAGCGAGCGCGAAATGCAATACCCTGCCCTTGTCCATAGATTGCTGCAAGTGTGATATCTAAACACAACACTTGATGCCCCATGATGTTTTGTGTTTGGATATCACACTTGCAGCAGTTTTTATTTTTGATAGCGCATTTTTCTTTCTTCATATATCAGTATGTTTTGGGCAGGATTTTTTCTGTTAAAAGCATTTTTTTTTATTATTTGTATCAGTATCAATTAGTGTCAGTGTCAGATTGTTTTATGTAGGACAAAAAAAAAAGCAAAATGTACACTATTGTTTCTTAAAGGTACTATGGGTACAAACGACAACTAACATATAATACGTGGTATCACTGTGATCATTAGAAGCAGGAGAATTTTATTTTGGGTTGTTCTTTGGTGGTAGGTTAATGGTTATAGCAAGAACTATACAGCTACATTTAAAAAAAATATTTTTTTTACTATTTTGGATCAGTTTTCCTTTGATAATAAAAATAAAAATTTAGGAGATATCCGTTACTATTTACCACCAAAAGAAAGTCCAAGTTGTCTTGAAAAAACAAGGCATAATCCAACTCAATGCACAAAGTAGTTGCGATGATTTGTACGGTTTTACTAACACATGTCAAAGTTGCAAAATTGTGTTCAGGCATTATTTATAACAAAATGGAAGGGAAGGGATGATGAAACTTGTTGACGTCACCCCCCTGCAGCATCAGACACCACCTCTAGCACCACCCTGCATGCCACCTCGCTGCTGAGTCGGTCCGTGTTTCTCGGCTGAGCCCTTGATATGGGGGATCCGAGAGCCGTTGTTCTTTATATGGCTCTTCATATGGCAGCTAGCCTACCTTTTGCATGACAGGCTTTTACTGTTTACTTACCATGAGTGGCTTTTTCTGGAGTTAATATGAAGCTATACAGCCATGATGAGAATCTCCTATGATCTACAAAGCCATAAATCACCTGCTTGCAATAGCGCTGTACAGCGTTATATTCATTGACCTACACAGACAGCGAGTAATTGATCGATGTGTATCTTCAAATCCTGTTGTCTGAACTACTGTGTAATTTCCACTTAGAACCTTATTATTGTCCGGCCTCGGACCTCTGTTCATTGACTTTGGTTCAGTGGATTAGTTCTGATTAATTATCACAGCCTTGTTGATCCATCAATTGCTGATCTAGAGTTATGCTGCCCATACACTATACAGAAAATCAGCCAAACACATTTTCGAAAAACAAACGTTCGACCGTGACCGCAAACGATCGTGCCATCATGTAATGACCAATAAATTGTTCAGTGGACATGAATAAATCATTTTTTGTTCGTTTTTTTACATATACCTAGTGCAGACAGTTCGGACGGGAAACACATTAACCTTGCAATTTATCGTACGTTCGCCAGAAATTTTCCAAACTTCCCGTTCGTTTTTTCCCCCAAAAACGTCACAAACGATTATCGATTTGTGCCCATTAACTTGCCGATAAACGAACGAAGTGTCTATACGAACGATTTTTCGTATAGTGTATGGCCAGCATTAGGTCAGTAAAGGTTACACAGCCTGTCATCATTATCTCCACAGCCTAGTGGACTCTGTACATCTGTAGCCACAGAAGGCTACCTGTCTTCATTTTGCCCTTTCCTCCAATTCCTTAGATTAACTTTGTCCTTTTGCTGTGCAAATTCCACCACGGACTGCTACATTTAATGCAACATTGTTTATATCATAAACTTTAATTCTGCAACGGCCGTTGTTTCTGTGTACAATTTTCAATCTATCAGGCTTGGTGGTAAATGCCCTTTTACTGCTTAATTAATTTATAGTGTTGTTTTGATGAATTCTTCTGGTGGTGTTCTGTTGTTGTTTCATGTGTGTCTTTTGTGTGTGTTTTTTTCTTTGTCTCCAGACCTTTCGTTTGTTCTTAGTGTTAGGTGTGCAACTGCTGTAATTTTATTATTGAACTTTTTTCAATAAATTTAATTAAATTGTTTATTAATTTACTTTGTTTATCAATTTAATTTCAGCCCGGTAATTGATTCCATTAACATTTGTTTTACCCTTAGTCACTAAGGGGTTAATAGTTGAAAAAATACTTTATTGAAAATGTGTTTAACTTTCGCTTAAAGTGTTACTTAACCTAGAAGCCTGTAGTCACTACTGGTCTCCCACAGTACATGGAAATGCAATTATTTTAGTAAATATAAACTGCTAAACACCTTTTCTCATCAGCAGTATATATCAGTCTTGTGACTTCTGTCAGTTTCTGGTTAAAGCCTGTAGGAGGAGTTTTCTTTCTCCTTTGTCTGTTCAATGAGGCTGCTTGACCCCTGGCCCACTGTGTGCCGATCACATGCACCCTCCAAAGACAAAAAATTTCTCTAGCAATACACACCAAACTGAGCGCGTGCAGCCTGACTCCTGTAACTCTGTCTTATTGGGACATGTTTTGGAGTCAGTGGAAGAAGAAGATGATCAGAGAAGACAGAATCAAACAGCCTTTTTACACAATGCAGAAGATTATTTCCCTTAGGTTTCACAGCGAGTATTAGAAGCATGCTTTACTGCATATACAGACTGATTTTACTGTTGTGGGTTAAGCTGGCCATAGACAGATCAAGCCTTGGCTTGTTCAGCAGGAACCAGCCGAATTTCGATCCATCAATGGGCAGGCAGGTTGTACTGAAGTCGATCCATTGATCAACTTCAGTACAACCAGTCTGTCAAGATTTTTTAATTTGATCACTGCCGGCGGCTACAACCATAGGTGTAGCTTGAAGCTTGTGGGCCCTGATGCAAAAGTTGAACTGGACCCCCCCACTAACACCCACAACTTTCATTGCGCACCAAGATACCCCCACCATGCCAAAATACTCTAAGTGGCTAAAGAGATATTTCAGATCTTTATTTACATATTGACAGGGTAATTCAAATGAATTGGGGAGGTATGTCAAAATGTGGACAGTTTCTCCAAAAACTTTTGAATGACCTGGAGGGTAGACAATAGGGATGAGCCCGATGTTCGAGTCGAGCGTAAGTTTGATTGGAACATCGGGTGTTCGCCTGTCCGCCACATAGCGAACAATTTGGGGTGTTCGCGGCAAATTCGAAAGCCGCGGAACACCCTTTAAAAGTTAATCTAATCTAAGGACAAAAGACAAAGTTAATCTAAGGAATTGGAGGAAAGAGCAAAATGAAGACAGGTAGCCTTCTGTGGCTACAGATGTACAGAGTCCACTAGGCTGTGGAGATAATGATGACAGGCTGTGTAACCTTTACTGACCTTACTCTAGATCAGCAATTGATGGGAGAAATCTATGGGAGAAATCAAAAGTGCTAATTTTAAAGGCTTATATAAAATATAAAATTTCCCAACAATCTATGCAAAAACGCACTGCAGCCCGCCACATGCTATATTCCAAGTGTACACAATGCAATTATAAACAATACAGTAAGGAGCAGCTGTATACTTTGACATATGGTGCTCAGTGAATCCATGATTACACTTGTTTATATTTGGATGAGCATTTAAATTCCTCCCAATAATACAATTTCTTAGTCTGATCCGCTGACTTATTCCCGAGGGCTGCGGTAAGGCCTTCCATAGTCCTGACAAACTTTTTCAAAAGGTGACAAGGCACTGAACTCAGGGACATTACAAGCCTCAGAGATTGAGGAAAAGTTGTCCAACTCCTGGGTTGATAAGAAATCCCATGCTCTTATAACCCCTCACTCAGCCTATTTACAGAAGACTGTATCTGATTGACCTGGGGGGAACTGAGGTTGTCCAACAATAGATGTCAAGGGAGATGGAAAACTCTCAATAGTAAGAAGAGAAAAGTACCATTTCATTAAGCATTGGGCCTATTAATGGCCAGCCCATGGAATTCCAGCCAGCAGGACAGGTGAACAGTCCTGCTCTAAGGAGACCCATCATTTGAACTTACTAGGTCTGCACCGGTCTATCACTCCTGCCATGTGAACTGCCATGTAGCAGTAGTGGTTTCAAAGTGGTTGTAAAGGTACACGTTTTTCTTTACCTTAATGCCTTCTCAGCTGCTGTCAGTCAAAACCTGTGAGTAGGGGACAAGGCCAAGCGGGCTGTGTGTCAGAATAGACGCAAACAGCCCAGATCGGGATTGAGCCCGCACAAGTGCCCCCATAAGAAGTGGCTTCCTAAGGGGGCACTCGAGGGGAGGGGGGAGGGAGGAGCCAGGAGCACCAGCAGGGGCCCCCAGAAGAGGAGGATTGGGGCTTCTCTGTGAAAAACCATTACACAGAGCAGGTAAGTATGACATGTTTATTATTTTTTTTAAATAAAAACCAAAGTTTTACAATTTAAGTGTTAATCTCTTCCTGACCCTCTCACAGTAGATGTATTGCAAGTGGGCGGCACAGCCAAACACTGTGGCACACCCATACATCACAGTGTGCCCCCTGCTGTGATTGGACACAGCACAAGTTTGTCAGCAGATTAAAGCCAATGATTTTGGCTGAAACTTGCTGATCGTCTGTGGCCAATCACAGCACAGAGTTCTGTGTTGACAAACACACGGAACTCTGTGCACAATCAGCGATCTGTCTGTTTCTTCTCCCTGAAATTAACTCTGATTTCAGGGAGAAAAAGCAGAAAGATCTATTAGCAAAAGCAGCACACGTTAAACTTATTAGGCACGCAGTTAACCCCTTCCCAGCCAGTGCCATTAGTACAGTTCACAGTGTACAGAATATTATCACTGATCACGGGTATTAGTGTTAGAGCCGGTTCACACTAGGACGACTTGTCAGGCGACCTAGCCGCCTGACAAGTCGCCTCCCGTTCTGTACAATGGAACCGTTCTAATCGGAGCGACGACTTAGAAAAAGGTTCCTGTACTACTTTGGGGGCAATTTGAGGCAACTTGCATAGACTTCTATACAGAAGTCGTTTTGCAAGTCGCCGTGGCAGTTGTGTGCAGATCGCCCCGGTGAGGCGACCTGCAAGTCGTGCCGCCCCTAGTGTGAACCGGCACTCACTAGCGATGTCAGTGTCTGTTAGTGTCCCTCCCAGCCAGTGCCAATTAGCGCTAGATTGCCCATCACACTATCACAGTCACACAAAAGTTGTTGATCACCAGCATTACCAGTACAGTGTCTGTACGGATCAGCATCTAGATCACGATCAGAACTATACTAGTGCCCCCAATAGTATAGTGGTCCCAAAAACGCAGTTTGGTTTATGCCAAAGACATATAGCAGAATACATTTTGGCCTAAATTTATGGAGAAATTTGATTTTATTGGATATGTTTTAAACTAGAAAGTATTTTTTCATTTATAAAATAAAAAATAAAGAACCCAGTTTTGAAGAAATATCACCAAAGGAAAGTTTTATTTCTGTGAACAAAATGTTATAAATTTGAATTGCGTACAGTGTTGCATGACCACGCAATTGACAGTTAAAGTAGCACAGTGCTGAATAGCAGAAAATTACCTGGTCATGAAGAGGTCAAGTGGTTAAGCTATGTTTTAGGGAAGTGAATGTAAAGGCTATTTCTTAGTATGTTTGCCATTATATCACACTGAATACTTTTTCCTTTGGCAAATCATTTTTTAGTCAACTCTTTGCAAAGTTTTCTACTTGGAGATCCTGCCACTAACACCACTTACTGTTGCAGGCTGACAATGCTAATCCACTGCCCTGCAGTCAGCAGCACAGGGGAGATTTACTAAACCTGGAGAGTGCAACAATTGGTGCAGCTCTGCATAGAAACCAATCAGCTTCCAGGTTTTATTGTCAAAGCCTAATTAAATAAGCTGAAGTTAGAAGCTGATTGGCTACCATGCAAAGCTGCATCAGATTCTGAGTGCTCCTGTTTTAGTAAATCAAACCCACAGTCTTCGGGTCTCTTGTGTGTGCTCCTCTTTTTGGCGATTAGGATGCCTATATTGGTCTATTATAGGCAGAATGCACATGACAATGCTGCTGCTAATTCTAAGGTTGTGGCTTGCTATTATCAGCCTGCAATGGGAAGTGCTGGTACTGGCAGGATCTCAAGGTAAGAAAATTTGCAACAGATTTACAGAAAAAAAAATTTTTATTTAGAAATCTGTACACAGTGATGGCAAAAATATTGAAAAATAGATGTAGACTTTACATATGATTTAACCCCTTGCCGACCAGCCACCGTCATTATACTGCGGCAGGTCGGCACGATCCCGCGAGCCATCGTAGCTGTACGTCGGCTCCTTTAAGCTGTATAAATGCCATTGGTCCCAAATGTGTCAAAAGTGTCCGATGTGTCCGCCATAATGTCACAGTCCTGATAGAAATCACAGATCACCGCCATAACTAGTAAAAAATAATAATAATAATAATAATAAAAAAGCCATAAATCTATTTTGTAGACTCTATAACTTTTGCGCAAACCAATCAATATACGCTTATTGCGATTTTTTTTTTCCCCAAAAAATATGTAGAAGAATACATATCGGCCTAAACTAAGAAAAAATTAGCTTTTTTTAAAAAAAAAAATGGGGATATTTATTATAGCAAAAAGTACAAAATATTGTGTTTTTTTTTTTCAAAAATTGTCGCTTTTTTTTTGTTTATAGCACAAAAAATAAAAACTGCAGAGATTATTAAATACCACCAATAAAAAGCTCTATTTGGACATCAATTTTGTTTGGGTACGGCGTCGCACGACCACGCAATTGTCAGTTAAAGCGACACAGTGCCCCCACTGCAAAAAATGGCCCGGTCATTCAGCAGCCAAATCTTCTGGGGCTGAAGTGGTTAATGTAAAATTATGGGACACATCTGATATTTTATTTCCATAACAGATTATGTGCCTGGATTTATGATTCTTATATTTTACAGATGTTGCAGTTTAAAACCATATTTTATTCCTGGGTTTGTCTGGCTAATTTTAGATGCAAGCTTACTAGACATCTAAAGGGTAGCGCAGCTTGCTTTTAGTTTTCACAGTGGTTTATATGGTGGTACTTACCTCATTATTAACAGCGGCAGCCACCCGCCGGCATATATATTTTTTTCCTTTGCATAACTAATTTTATTCATTAATTTAAAATAAACTTACAATTGGTGTAAATGTACTGCTGACATAACATAATTGAAAACACATATTGTGTTCAGCATGAGTTGTAGGTGTGCACAGTATGTATGAATGCTGCACTCAAGATCCGACGGTCTGATCGAGGAGGGACATCTTGTGGTGAAATGTAGATTATTATAAATGTAGGAATTATATCTTTTAAAAAAAATAGTGGATATAAAAAAGTCTAGTCTTCAACTTTTATATAAAAAATCAAGAACTGTTCTAAAATACTGGTCATTTTTATTAAATGAAACCTAGAAAAATATGTAAACTACTGTAGGTGAAACAAATTAATCTTACATATTACTGAGAAGGACGGACAAAACCCAAGTGACAGCTTGTCACTGCTCATTAAAAAAAAAAAGATCTGGCAAAAAAACTTTCTTATATTATTTTCTGATTTTGTTAATAGAAACACATTGTCAACCTAAAAGTGCTTGCTGGTTTAGACAGTGGATTGACTTATGAAATCTGTTTGTGAACATTTGCCCTTTACTACTGTATATCCTTCTCCAAAAATAATTCATACACATCCTGTAATCTGTTTTTCATGAAATCATAATTTACTGTGTTTTTCTGCCTCCTTGTAATGTCTTCCATGAGCTCTCGGACCCTTCCTTTTCCCATTCACTTCCGTTTATTTGAAGCTAGCAATGCATGTTAGCTGATGTCATGTGCATTGCTCTATGCACGTTACACATCCTATGGTCCATAATCCATAGTCCATTTTGAAAGAGAACAAGAGGGTGGTTACATTTCTACATACAGTGAGACTGTGAAGAACGAACATGGACATGTTCTAACGTGAATAACCTTGAATTAAAGTGGTAGTAAAGGTAAAAAGGTTCTTTACCTTAATGCATTCTTTGCGTTAAGGTAAAAAACCTTTTAATAGTGGCTCCCCCCCTCCCCCAAAGCCCCCATAAATAGTCACCTCACCCCAATCTAAGTCCAGCGCTGTGCACGTCTGCAGCAGTTCTTCTCCCCTCTTCCTGCTTTTACTGGCTTGGCTGAGAGCTGTAGGAGCCATTGGCTCCTGGTGCTGAGTCAAAACCTGTGGGCAGAGAGTATTGTTCAGGGCCAAGCTGGGCTGTGTATCTGAAGCGGCTTCCTATAGAGACACTTGGCAGGGGTGGGGAGCCAGGAGGGCTGGCAGGGGACCCCAGAAGAGCAGGATTGGGGCTGCTCTGTGCAAAACCATTGCACAGAGCAGGTATGACACATTTTTTATTTTAATAAAAAAAAAAATTAGAATTACTTCAACAGTACACGCTTAACCTTTTGCCGACCGCGCTATAACCGAATGATGGCTACAGCATGGATCGATAACTCTAGGAGGGCGTACATTTGCGTGCCCCCGGGAATATCTGTGAACACCGGGTCCAGAGGAGCGCTGTGGGCTGGATCTGTAGTGCCCACAGCTGGAATGGGCACATATCAGCGCTGTGGGCTGGATCTGTAGTGCCCACAGCGCTGATATGTGCCCATTCCAGCCATCTATCCATACCCAGCCATCCATGCTCAGCATACCTATCCATACATCAGCATACTTATCCATCCATCTCATGCTCACCCATCCATATTCAGCATACTCATCCATCCATCTCATGCTCATCCATCCATATTCAGCATACTCATTCATCCATCAATGCTCAGCCATTCATACTCATCCATCCATGCTCAGCATACCCATCCATACTCAGCATACTTATCCATCCATCCATACTCACCCATCCATTCTCATCAATACTCAGCATACTCATCCATCCATCCATGCTCACCATCCATTCTCATCCATACTCAGCATACTCATCCATCCATCCATGCTCAGCCATCCATACTCACCATACTCATCCATCCATCCATGCTCAGCCATCCATCCTCAGCAATACTCATCCATACCCAGCCATACTCAGCCATGCTCAGTCATCCCATCCATACTCAGCCATCCCCATCCACGGCTCATCCATCCCCATTCATGCTCATCCATGCCACATCAGTTATCATCCATGCCACATCCATGCCACCACAGTGCCTCACAAAAGTGTAATAGGTAGTCGAATTAGATTTGAAACTTATGCCCCAAAAACACCTGATGGTGCTGCCTTTATGTTGGGCCTCTCTATATGGCCACGCTGTGGAAACGTCTCACACATGTGGTATTGCCGTTCTCAGGAGGAGAATCTATTTGGGGGTGTAATTTTTGGTAGGTACATGCTATGTGTTAGAAACATTGTGTAAATGGACAACGTTGTGTAAAAAAAAATGTGTTTTCATTTTCTTTACACATTTTCCAAAAACTTGTAGAAAAAAATGACATGTTCAAAAGACTCATTATGCCTCATAGATTATACATTGGGTTGTTGGGGTAATTTTTGGGGCCTTTCCATTGTCCTGGTTCTCCAGGGCCTTCAAAAGTGCAAGAGGTAGTCAAGAAATTCTGTGTAATTTATGCTCCAAGAACGCCTGATGGTGCTCGCTGCATGTTGGGTCTCTGTATGTGGCCACGCTATGTAAAAGTCTCACATGTGGTATCGCCATACTCAGGAGGAATAGTAGAATGTGTTTTGAGATATAATTTGTGCTATGCATATGCTGTGTGTGAGAAATAACTAATATAACAATTTTGTGGGAAAAAAAATCTTCAAAACTTCAAAAAACTCACCATGCCTCTAACTAAATGTCTTGGAATGTCTACTTTCCAAAAAGGAATCATTTGGGGGGTATTTGTACTTTCCTGGCTTGTTAGGGTCTCAAGAAATGAGATAGGCCGTCAGTACATCAGGTGTGATCAATTTTCAGAGATTGGCACCATAGCTTGTGGATTCTATATCTCTCACAAAGACCAAATAATATACACCGATTCGGGTTATTTTTACCAAAGATATGTAGCAGTATAAATTTTGGCCAAAATATATGAAGAAAAATTACTAATTTGCAAAATTTTATAACAGAAACAAAGAAAATGCATTTCTTTACATAATTTTCAGTCTTTTTTCTTTTATAGCGCAAAAAATAAAAAACCCAGCGGTGATTAAATACCACCAAAAGAAAAGCTCTATTAGTGTGAAAAAAAGGACAAAAATTTCATATAGGTAGTGTTGCATGACTGAGTAATTGTCATTCAAAATGTGAGAGCACCAAAAGCTGAAAATTTGTCTGGTTAGGAAGGGGGTTTAAGTGGCCAGTGGGTAAGTGGTTAAAGTGTAACTCCACTTTTGTTGAGGAAAAAACATTTCCCTCTGGGTGATCTGTGTACATTACAAGGATTTTAACAAACTTTTCTGCAGATTCCTACCTTTTGTTATTCGCTGTTCTGTGCCTCTTGACTGAGTGAGTCTAAGGCTGGGTTCACACTGGTATGACAAATGCTCCGACATTGGGAGCTCATGTCGCATAATGTGTGAAAATCAATGTTTCCCTATGAGAGCCGTCTTAAATGGTCTGACGAAAGTCGGTCTGACTTTGAAAATGCTCCCTGCACTACTTTGGTCCGACTTTGATCCTATGTCAGCCCATTGAATATCACTGAAGTCTGATCAAAGTCGGATTGCGGTCTTAACTGATCCGACTTTGGCATGCGACTTGTGCTCTGATGATCTTGAAGGGGAACTCCACGCCAATATTTAAAAAAAAAAAAAAAAAAAAACAGCATGGGTTCCCCCTTCAAGAGCATACCAGGCCCTTCAGTCTGGTATGGATTTTAAGGGGAACCCCGACGCCAAATAAACAGTGTGGGACCCCCAAAATCCATATCAGACCCTTATCCGAGCACGCAGCCCGGCAGGTCAGAAAAGGGGGTGGGGACGAGCGAGCACCTCCTCCTGAACCGTACCAGGCCGCATGCCCTCAACATGGGGGGGTGGGTGCTTTGGGGCGGGGGGGGGCCTTACCCCCCCATCCCAAATCACCTTTTTCTCATATTGTTGAGGATAAGGGCCTCTTCCCGACAACCCTGGCCATTGGTTTTTGGGGTTCTCTATGCTCTCTCTTGCTCTAATGCTGGGTGAGCGGTGTACCGCTATTTATACTGGCATAGGGTGGGTGACCTCACCACCCCATCATGACCCGGGCGGTGATGTCATAAGGGGCGGGACCTCCAGATGACTTCACCCGGTGACCCCGCCCCATGCCAATATAAGTAGTGGCACACCGCGCACCCAGCATTAGAGCCGGAGAGAGCGTTAGGTCAACATCGGAAGAAGAACAGAGGAAGAAGACAGCAGAGAAGACCCGGCAAAATAGTGAGAAGACAGCGGACAAGACCCGGCAAAAGAGCGAGAAGAGGCAGAAGACAGCAGAAGAAGAGAGAAGAACTGGAGAGAACTAGAAGACATCAGTGGGGAAGACCCGGAGAGGGGAGAAGAACTGGCAGAGGCAGAAGACATCAGCGGAGGAGGCAGAAGAGCCGGAGAGGGGAGAAGAAATCGGAAGAGAAGCCGGAGCGGCCTTAATAAATTACTTTAAAAACCTGTGAGGGGCCGGGATCTGGGAGCCCCTTGTTAAAGGGGGCTTCCAGTTTCCGTAAAGCCCCTACCTGCAGACGCCAACAACCAACGGCCAGGGTTGTTGGGAGGAGGCCCTTGCCCTCATCAACATGGGGACAAGGTACTTTGTGGTGGGGGCGCAAAGCCCCCCCTGCCCCAAAGCACCCACCCCCCCATGTTGAGGGCATGCTTCTTGGTACGGTTCAGGAGGGGGGGCGCTCACTCGTCCCCACCCCCTTTCCTGACCTGCCAGGCTGCGTGCTTGGATAAGGGTCTGGTATGGATTTTGGGGGGGACCCCATGCCTTTTTTTTGGTGTCTGGATTCCTCTTAAAATCCATACCAAACTGAAGGGCCTGATATGCTCTTGGAGGGGAAACCCATGTCATTTTTTTTTTAATTTGGCGTGGAGTTCCCCAAAAAGATTCATACCAGACACAGTGCCTGGTATTGTTGGGGTTCAAAGTTGGATCCCCGTTCATTGAAATCGGACGGATGTTGGACTTCAACGCGCAGGGCAAAGTCAGATCCACAGTTGTATGCCTGTCGTGTCATACCATTGTGAACCCTGCCTTAAGGTTTCATAATTATCAACCAGCTGCTGCAGCTGTAGGACTCTAATGAGGAAAATTGCAGGTCTGCATCCCTTTAGACGTGATAAGGAGCATCTTACTAAAAAATAATTTTGTTGTAGGGGATGCCAAAAATCTGACTTGTATTAGTGCAGACTTCTAGGAAAATCAGTGAGCCAATCACACAAGCATGAAATTATGTTTCTGGGGGGCGTTCTGTACACAGAATACCTCCAGGTAGCCATATTGCATTGCATTTTACAGAAAATTACTGCTGTTGCAGATTGAAAAGGAAAGATAGTTTTTAATAACATTCAATTACAATATGACCAGAGTTTAATGACACTTTAGGTCAGATGCCACTAAACGGCAGACCGTGGTCCAGACACGGACCATGTGACAGTACTGTCCAACTGAGGCCGCACCAATTAGAAGCCTCCTCTTCTGTGTGTACTTGCCTGCCTGCTGCTGCTGTTAAACTCACAGCAAGACAGAGGATGGGAAGCACAGGAGGTCTGCACTGAGGACGGGAGCCGCCCAACTTTTCAAATTAACAACCAGGTACTGGGTTGTTAAGATGCGAGGCAGTCCTAGCAACCAATCGGTACTACACCAAAAAAGACTTGGCTTAGCACTTTATATACCAATCTAATTGGCTAGATATGTCCCAGTTATCCCAGACGCAACCATTTAGCATCTTAGTCAGTTTCTACTATTTCAGCTGTGTCATTTTTATAAACCTTACCCTCAGCAGCTCTGTTCACCTGACTATTGTCAAGTGGGAGTGCTGTGCGGAAGGTCCTGCCAGAAATATTCTCTCTTTTCCTCTTTCACAAATTTTTACATGTGGAGTCGTCCCTCACAACTGTCAAGTTTTTAGTGCAGTGGAAAAGGGGCCTCTAGTTAGACTTGACCCCAGTGGACCGTACAAAAACCCTGACCTTCTCACACAAATCTTCTATTTGTAGTAACTACCAAGAAACCAGCTACAAAATCGTTACAGGTTGGTATCAAACTCCAGCCTTGCTTCACTGTATTTAACCCTCATTGAGACTTCTTGGCATTGTGGCATGGGAAGGGGTGGCATGCTACATGGTCTTGTCTGACATTACAGCCATTTTGGGAACAGGGCCATAGGATAACTGTGAAAATCACTGACGAAAACATTTGCCATTTACACCAGCATTCTTCCTTTCATATCATTCTACTATCCCGCTGGAGCTGTATAAAAAAATCTGAGTTGAGGCAATTAGGTAGTAGGTTCCTGCGTCCCTACTGTTTGGAAATTGCCCACACCACCCTCTCTATCTCTCTGGTTTCATAAGATTGAGGCCATAAGGAGAATGGAGAGCTTGAGAGGACGGAGGATAAAATTAGTAAAATGTGGTTACATTGGACTGCCTACCCCTGTATCACAGAATTTCAACAAATCTTTGCGGGATGAAATATTTAGCACAACTGTTCCATTGCCCTGTGACCCATTTGAGATTCCCAGGAACTATGCTTTTTGTCAACACAGATACAAATTTACACAGGAGTCGCAAATTCAGAGGAACTTTTGCTGCCCTCGTGTGTCTGATGGAGTTCAAATCTTACCTATTCTTCCCTCCCTTATTCAGCAGGCTCTGGTTCAAATCCTTCTGATCATTAATGTAATCTGTTTCTCTGATGAGATGTTGAAATTTTACAGATTGTGTCCAAGATTTGTGCCTTATGTTATTAACATGATTTGCATTACCTTACTTAAACAGGCAGCCTTAACTATTGTGTGCTTTTCTTCTTTTTATATTTTTATTTTTGAGACTGTATTTTGTATGTGTTCTTTTTTCTCTTTTGCTGTAAAATTTGAAATAAAAAAAAAAAAAACGTAATAAATATAGCATCATTAAACTGGTGGTGTTGTCAGCAGAGACTGTAGATAAATAATAAAAAAAAGTTTTAGATGTGTTTCTTAGGGAAGTATTGAATACAATGTGCAGGAATATGGAAAACAGTGGTCACACATATATTGTCAATTAGAACTGGATAGATCGGTATCTTTATACAACCTTACCAACTATATGTAACTCTATATGTGGATGATGGCATTGTAATTATTTTAACTAAGAGAAAACATGAAACAGCTACCTTTTTCTTTATCAATATACTGCTGTCACATGACCAAGCTCTTTCCCAGCCTGTCTGCAGGGAAACATAAGCAGTAGGAGCGTTAAGTCTTCTGCTGCTGGTCACATGTTAAAAAAAAAAAAAAAGAAAAAAAAAAAGAAAACTGGCTTTGGAATACAGAGTAAAAATAAATAATTAATATCAATAAACAGTTTTAAATTGTCATACAAATTCATATAATTGAAATCAAATCTTTATTATTTTTTGGCAATAACATGGTGTGGATGGATTTCTGCCAGTCACAGGCTGTGTCATGCCCCTCCAGCCTGTGTCTTAGAATAAGAGGAAGGTGAAGCCTCCATTCATTTGCAGGGATGAGCTAAATGTGTTCAAAAGATCATATCTCTATCTCTATATCTCTATCTCCAAAGGATTGGACAGTACTTGCAACGCCATTTAAGCTAGTTGGCAGACTGACACCGCCACTAGAGATATTGTTCATGCTGGAATTTTTTAACCTCTATGTAAGTGTATCTATACTATTTCTTTAAATAAAGTTGGCTGATTTACACTATGAGGCTTCTCCCTTTTCATATATGATCTTTTGAACACATGGAGCTCATTCCTGCCAGTGGATCAATACATGCAGTTTGAAATCTCCACACCTGTGATCATTCTGGTACAAGCTTCCTTGATCTCTGTAATAGGGATCCATCAGATCTGGTAAGAGGCCACTCTCTTTTCTTGTGGATGGAACACTTTGCCATTTTTCTTGAACACTGGTAGTCACGGAGTTGAATATATTTTTTTTACAACAAAAATGTTTGATAAATACAATGCCTGTAAATATGTAGCCATACAAAAAATAGCCTTGCAGGAGGTAAATGTCTTTTTTGCATGTGCACTGTAATATTTTGTTCTGTTTTATGGTCTTATGGCTGCACCAGCTTTAATGCATCTTTTAGGGTGTGCCCCCCAAATATCTTGTTTGTCTATTGTATGGATTCTGACCAAATCCTTTTGGGATAGGAGCACCCCACTCCCTCATCATTGCCTCTCATTAGTGTCCACCTGTGTCATAGGTGGAGTCCTTTAGTTCTCCCATATAGAGGATTGTGTCTCTCATGGTTCAGAGAAGCAGGATCTCCCATTCTATGGATAGTGTAGGACCCACTAACTATGGGGTACTTTGTCGCAGTAAGTGGGCTTAAGTACCATATAACAATATGGTGTGACCAAATCCCCATATTTTTTGAAAATGTTCAAGTGTTTTAAATAGCCATGCAGGAGGTAAATGTCTTTTTTGCATGTGTGTGCTGTAATATTTTGTTCAGTACTACTAGTGGTCAAATACCACTATATACAGAGCAAGAAGGGTTTTCAGTTTAGCACCTGGCAAAAACAAAATTACCTAACTTGATATTATAACTTTAAAGTTACTGGAATTGCCAGATACTTCATGTACTGGAAAGCTGCAAAACACATTTGTATAATACTATGTATATAAGGCCAACTAAACACATTCTGGTCCTATCCCTCGGTGCCTTATTTAATAACAAAACAAGAGCAATAAATGAGTAGTAACCCAGAACAGGCCAATCACAAATCATTAGTAGGTCCACTCTAAGCTACTATGGATTACTGCATATTACCGTACTTTGCACTCTATTATTATCAGTTTCATCCAACAAGTGAAACTAATCAGTGAGCTACTAATGCTATCCAACAAACACTGCAGCGGTGCCAAAATCAGAACGTTCACTCAATTTATTTTAATCCGAGTTCCCTGTTATCCACTGTAGAATGAATACTTATGCCCTGTACACACGATAGGATTTTCGGACAACAAATGTTGGATGTGAGCTTGCTGTCGGAAAGTCCAACCGTGTGTATGCTCCATAGAACATTTGTTGTCCGAATTTCCACCAACAAATGTTTGAGAGCAGGTTCTCAAATTTTCCGACAACAAAACTTGTTGTCGGAAATTCCGTTCGTGGGTACACAATTCCGACGCACAGAGTGCTACACATGCTCGGAATCAAGCAGAAGAGCTGCACTATCAATTGAACTTAATTTTTCTCGGCTCATCGTACGTGTTGTACGTCACCGCATTCTTGACGTTCGGACTTTCCGACAACATTTGTGTGACCGTGTGTATGCAAGACAAGTTTGAGCCAACATCCTTCAGAGAAAAATCCATGGATTTTGTTGTCAGAACATCCTACAGTGTGTACAGGGCATAAGAGTACCTAATAGGATCATTGGGAGTGTATTTCCAAAGCCAGTGCTGTGTAACTTTCCTATTCGCAGAATTCTGTATCACCAATTACATTTAAAGCAGTGTTTCTCAACTCCAGTCCTCAAGGCGCACCAACAGGTCATGTTTTCAGGATTTCCACTATTTTGCACAGGTGATTTGATCAGTTTCACTGCCTTAATAATTACCACAGCCGTTTCATCTGAGGGAAATCCTGAAAAGATGACCTGTTGGTGCGCCTTGAGGACTGGAGTTGAGAAACTCTGATTTAAAGTGTTTGTAAACCCATTCGTATACCTTGTGAAATGACTAACCGCAGGCCATACACAGTGATGAAACAAAGCCTCCTATGTGAGTTGTACCTGTTTATCTGCAGCCCTCCTTCCTCCACAATTCTTCAAAGTCCAGAATTTACACATCATTTCTCAGCTCCAGAAGACACGAGGTGGGGATCTGATGTCAAATACTACACAGCATGGGGGATGAGTGTAATCTGAGACCTGAGTGGAGGGAATGGGCACAATGCCCTCTACACAGTCTCATAGGGAAACATGCACAACTAAGGCTATCAATGTGAGCTGGGGGGGGGGGCGCATCTCTTGGGATTGCTTGGTATCATAGACTGTCAGAAGTAACTCATAGTAGATGATAGATAGCAGATGTAAAAGAAAGGAGGTAGAAATCACACTGTGTGCTTGGTTGAGCCAAGTACACACTATAGAAGGATATGCTTTGCTCATTTTTCATTTCTGGGGTTTACAACCAGTCAGGTACAAATCTGAATGGTAGATGTGAAAACATCTTAGCACTGCCATGTTTTTGTTTTTGTTTTTTTTTTTAATATCAGACTTTCCATGTGTCAAAGACAGCAAGAAGCCAGCAGTGGGTGTGTTTTGGACTTTCTTGCATATGTCCCAAGCAGGCGTTCTCACATCACCAATGACAAATGATACTGGATTAGACTTGTATACTACAGCAATGCTCTCAATATTTAACTTTCAATTTTGATTGAAGGATACCCTTTAAAAAAGTCAACTGAATACATATTACACATTATGAACTAAGTGATTTGAGCAATCTTATGGATGTTCTGACATTTGTTATTCTGCAATCTCGAAAAATACAGAAAATGCTTGACCTGAGTTACCCTAAAGCAGTAGTTCTCAACTCCAGTCCTCAGGACCCACCAACAGGCCAGGTTTGCAAGATAGCTGAAATACATCACAGGTGATATCATTTGCTGCTCAGTGATTGCAGTATTCTAGTCTGTATCTCCCCAAGGTAATACTTAAAATCTGGCCTGTTGGTGGGTCCCGAGGACTGGAGTTGAGAACCACTGCCCTAAAGGATGAATGCCCACTTAAAAGAACACTTTTTTTCTTCAGAAATTCAAACATCTATTCTCGTGAATACTGAATAACCCAGAAAGACTCATATTTCAGTTGCTCATAGCAACACTCAAATGCCCCGTACACACGGTCGGACATTGATCGGGCATTCCGACAACAAAATCCATGGATTTTTTCAGACGGATGTTGGCTCAAACTTGTCTTGCATACACACGGTCACACAAAGTTGTCGGAAAATCTGATCGTTCTGAATGCGGTGACGTAAAACACGTACGTCGGGACTATAAACGGGGCAGTAGCCAATAGCTTTCATCTCTTCATTTATTCTGAGCATGCGTGGCACTTTGTGCTTCGGATTTGTGTACACACGATCGGAATTTCCGACAACGGATTTTGTTGTCAGAAAATTTTATAGCCTGCTCTCAAACTTTGTGTGTCGGAAAATCCGATGGAAAATGTGTGATGGAGCCCATACACGGTCGGAATTTCCGACAACAAGCTCCCATCACACATTTTCCGTCGGAAAATCCGACTGTGTGTACAGGGCATTAGTCTTTACAAACTAAATTGTCTAAAAATAAATAATATGAACAATGATGATTTTGCAACAATCTGTGTGCATTTAAGAACATACTATTTTTTACATTCACCTTACTATTGTAACTATTCTAATGGAGCAACATACAAAGCAGTGAATTGTATACCAAGGAAGAATTTATTTTAATAACATATGCAGCCAGAAATTAAAAAAAAAAATTAGAAAGGGAAAGTGGGATTAATTCACTAACATTTATCGCATGCGTTAAGTGTCACGTGACCTTTTCTTCTGAACATATTTAATATATTTCTCATAAATAACAAGGATTGCATTAAATTTCGACATGAATGATAGTTTTGCAATTAATAATGTTTTCTAAAAGTGAAGATTAATTAAAAGTCAGTTCATCCATACAAACGAGGAAGGTGGAGGAATACCCCCTACTGAGACATTGGGGTTTATTTACTAAAGGCAAATAGACTGTGCAGTTTGCAAAGGGCAATTGCACTTGCAAGAGCAGTTGCTCCAGAGCTTAGTAAATGAGCAGAAACTCTGCTGACCTTCATCATCCAATGACGTGCAAGCAAAAATGCTGTTTTTTTTTTATTTTCCTTGCACTTGATTGGGTATTCTTTGCAAAGTGAAGCTTTACCTCATTTACAAAGTCTTGGTGCAACTGCACAGTCTATTTGCCTTTAGTAAATTAACCCAATTGAAGCCTTATGCCGCGTACACACGGTCGGACTTTTCTGCTACAAAAGTCCAACGGACGCTGACGGACTAAAGCTGGCTGGTAATCCGATCGTGTGTGGGCTTCTTCGGACTTTCAACGTACTTTTTTAGCCTCAAATCCGACGTACTTTAGATTTGAAACATGCTTCAAATCTTTACGTCGTAACTACGACGGACCCCGAAGTCCGCTCGTCTGTATGCTAGTCCTACGGACAAAAAAACGACGCATGCTCATAAGCAAAAACTAAACGGAAGCACTCGGTCTAGTAAAACTAGTGTTCGTATTGTAGGTAGCACATTCATCACGCTGCAAAATCTGTGATCGTTGAATGCAGCGCATTTTATTTCTTCTTTACGAATGCTCTAAAGAACGAAGGTGTTTTGCTGTTCATAATCAGAGTTCTCCCAAACTGATTTCTGAATTCTTTTTCTCTTTGATCTCATGAATGATATAGTATGCTTTTTATAAACAATGTTTCCATACTAATAATACTTTTTCCCTTATTTTTTTTTTTTTTTTAGGTTTGTAAAGTTACCACAAAGAACCCATTATTCTTTTTTTTTTTTTTCTAGTGATTATTTTTTAGTTTTTAGATAAAGTTAACCCAAAGCACCGTTTTTGTTTATGTATATTTATTTTATTTTCACGACTTACCACTTGAACATTATTAACATTAGTAATGTATTTTTGGTGTGTTTTTTTAAAACTCAATGAGATTGTTGTCCCTTGTTAATTTAACATTGTGTGTAAAATCAATGATTTAAAAGAAAACACATAAAGTCTTTTGCTAAACTCAAAAAAGATCCATTTATTCATGGTCAAAATAAAATAAAGAGGAAGTCAACGCTGGAAAAAGTCGGTGTACAAGAAAATTGGGATCTTGAGGAGTCCATATAAGAGGGAGCACAATCTGGTCCAAGAATCCCAGAGATCAACAGCACCAGCAGATGATCTAGATGTTCCCAGACTGTGGTCCTACAACAGCCTGCGTCTTCTGTCAGACCAGACTGAACCCAGGTCATCACTTTCTTCTCTTCCCTGCAGCCTTTCCTCCACGCTGCCCTGCAGCCTTCCCTGCAGCCTTCCCTGTAGCCTTCTTTTGAGGCTGTGGCTCTGGTGTTTCAGTTGTGGCAGGAGGAGGAGGAGGAGGAGGAGGAGGAGGAGGAGGAGGGGGGGGGGCTGCCTCATGTAGTTGGGTGTTTTTTGTTAGCGTGCCCTGCAGCCCCTTATGGATTGTTTCCCCAAATAGGCGCTCACAAATGAGGCGCTGCTCCCAATCCATCTGAAGAAGCCTGCTGGCTAAGTAGCAGCCATAGGGTTCTTCCGCTTCGGGGGGGCTCGTTAAAAAACGGGTGGCCTGTTGCATGAGGCGCAGGGACGCGTCCTGTGTGACCATCCCCTTCCTGGCCCTTTTTTTGGGAAGGTGGAGGGGAG
>JBBGZY010000135.1:9580000-9802500 GCA_037952925.1 Lithobates clamitans
GGTGACCCCGCCCAACTCTGGCGCACGGGGACTTCACGGGGACTTCCCTCTGGCTTTCCCCGTGTTGTCAGAGGGGGGCAGGGTCAAACAGGTGACCATTAATGAACGACAATTCATTATTATTAGCGATAGTAATTTTATATGACTTTTTTTCCTTTAGAAATGTCATTTTGCTGTCAGATTGTTCTAAACACGGGAAACTTGGGCACCTTTACAGGCATACTATAGACACCCCCCAGGTACGAAATTTAAAGGAAAATACACTTTTATTGTTTCACTTTAAGCACTATTAAAATCACTGCTCCCGAAAAAATGGACATTTTTAAAACTTTTTTTTGCCTTGATACATGTCCCCTGGGGCAGGACCCAGGTCCCCAAACACTTTTTATGACAATACCATGCATATAAGCCTTTAAAATTAGCACTTTTGATTTCTCCCATAGACTTTTAAAGTGTGTTCCGCGGCTTTCGCATTTGCCGCGAACACCCCAAATTGTTCACTGTTTGGTGAATGGCCAATGTTCGAGTCAAACTCATGTTCGACCCCAACATTAAGCCCATCCCTATTCCTGATCACTAGGAACAGACAATCACTCTCTACTCAGAACGGGGATCTGTTTGTTTACATTGACAGATCCCCGTTCTGGCTCTCTGTGGAGCGATCGCCGTGCAATGTGCCTGCTATAGCTCTTAAAAGAGCCGACGTACAGCTACGGCGATTCGTGGGAACGAGCCGGCCTGCCGCAGTATAATGACGGCGGCTGGTCCACAAGTGGTTAATGTCACGTACCTGGTAGGTTTTGAGCCCGAAGTGCAGAGAGAGACCTCCCCTACGGCTCCTACTCTTGTCCCTCTGGAATGGAGACAGAGGACACAGGAGTAAGGAGTGGTATGGGTGCCTGGCAGGATCAACAGTCACAAGAAGTCCAGGACTGGTGGGAACCTCCGGAACCAGGAACTGAAGAGGAGACTGGAACGCAGACTGAGCCAGGAACCACAGCAGGTAAGTAGGCAGGAACTGGAGTGCTGGACTGGAAACAGGACCAACAGCAGGTAGCAGACTGGATACTGGAACGCTGGACCGGAACCAGGAACAACAGCAGGTAGCAGGCTGGATACTGGAACGCTGGACTGGAACCAGGAACAGCAGGTAGCAGGCTGGATACTGGAGTGCTGGACTGGAACCAGGAACAACAGCAGGTAGCAGGCTGGATACTGGAGTGCTGGACTGGAACCAGGAACAACAGCAGGTAGCAGGCTGGATACTGGAGTGCTGGACTGGAACCAGGAACAACAGCAGGTAGCAGGCTGGATACTGGAGTGCTGGACTGGAACCAGGAACAACAGCAGGTAGCAGGCTGGATACTGGAGTGCTGGACTGGAACCAGGAACAACAGCACGTAGCAGGCTGGATCCTGGAGTGCTGGACTGGAACCAGGAACAACAGCAGGTAGCAGGCTGGTAACAAGTATCAGGCAGAGGAATAGTCAAAACAGGCCGATGGTCGATATCAGGCGGACAGCAGAGGTACCAGGGATCAAACAGGAGAATGGTCAAAGCAAGCCAAAGGGTCAGATGCAGGAGGATAGCTGGATAGTCACAACAGGAAGCCGGGTCAGGTAACAGAAAGGTTCAGATCAGATCAGGTTTTGGCACACGGAACGCTGTAGAGCAGACAGTGGGGATTGAGTGTGACAGGCAGGTTTAAATAGCCTGCCTGACGCCAACGGGAGCGCGCGCACACGTTCGGGTGTGGAAGTGCCCGTGCGCACGCTCATGCGCGGTAGCGCCCGCGGCCGTGTTTCAGTGTGCCTGGAATGCCGATTACTGGCAGGATCTTCATGACAGTTAAGCTGCTTAGCTGACATTATTATTTATATACATAGCATAGTTTTTATGGTTTTGCTTTTTATTGAGGGGGGGGGTGTATTTAGAGCAACTTAGTTCATTTATTTAATGTTCTCTGTATTTTTTTTTTATGTATTTGATTGTTATTTTTGAAGTCACAGATCCAAAATTTGAAAAAAAGCTTCCATAAATTGATTTGAAGAAAATCACACCCTTAAAAATCCACTTTAACCACCTGTTTACTGGGCACTTAAACCCCCCTCCTGCCCAGACCAATTTTCACCTTTCAGCGCTGACGCACTTTGAATGACAATTCCGCGGTCATACAGCACTGTACCCAAATTACATTTTTATAATTTTTTTCACACAAATAGAGCTTTCTTTTGGTGGTATTTAATCACAGCTGGGTTTTTTGTTTTTTTTTGCTAAACAAACAAAAAAAGATGGAAAATTTTGAAAAAAAAAAATTAATGTTTCATAATTTGTTATAAAATGTTGCAAACAGGTAATTTTTTCTCCTTCATTGATATGTGCTGATGAGGCGGCACTGGTGGGCACTGATAGGCTGCACTGGTGGGCACTGATAGGCTGCACTGATGGGCCCTGATAGGCACAGTTAAGGCAGCACTGATAGGCACAGATAAGGCGGCACTGATGGGGACAGATAAGGTAGCACTAATGGGCACTGGTAGGCGGCACTGTTGTGTACTGTTGGTGGCACTGGCAGGTGGCACAGGTGGGCACTGAGGAGCTGGCGGCAGCTCTCCGTGATCAGGACTGATGTCCCTCTCAAGGCCGCCGGTGATCAGCTTTTTTTTTCTCCTCACGCTGTCATTGGCTGACAGCTGAACACGTGGTAAGGGGTCGGGATTGACCCCCTACCCCAATTTGTGATCCAGCGAGTCTCACAGACTCGCTGATCATAGAGCGCGCTGTGCGCGCCCTGCAGGGAGCGCACAGGCTGCTTAGGCACGGGAGGACGTCAATAGACGTACTCCCGGCAAAGCAGGTCAACGCTGTAGCTGTCATTTGGCTATAGCGAGGATCTGAACAGGTTAATGTTGTCTTCCCCATTGCCTTCAATGCATTTTGCCAAAATTTTTTAACCAAAAATTACCCCACTTTTAAAATGGAATTGAACTAAAAAAAAATGTACATGTAGGGTTTTTATAACAGAAGAGACCCTTCTCCCTGCCTGTCCGTGGTATTGTACACTGAGCCAAGCAGCTCAGCGTACATTCATGAGACCCCTCAGTGCCGTGATGATGTGACTCCCGTGCGCATGTGCAAGAGTGACATCATTGCGGCCATATCATTCAAGTGGCCGAACGGACTAAAAGTGGAAGAAAGACCAGAAGAAGGTGGAAGTACTCATGAGAATTTTGTCAAGGAGATCATTTAGTAACTTAGAGAATCTGGCTCTTTAAATAAATTATTCTGCTACTTGCAGTTCACACTATCAACAATGATTCATTGCACTAATGGTTCCATACTACAGGAATGCAGTTGGATATGGGGAAAGAGACCAAAGAGAGGTAATATAGAAAAGATAAAAGATGATATATGAAAAAAAAGTGCATCATCCACTCTTCATTATGTTATTGTACAAGCACCGTGACATTTCAGTCTAGATAGTCCTGGATGCCCCAGGTCTTTTATGACCCTAACAACATTTCTGGTGGTGGATATCTTTCGAAGCAATTCAGCAAGTCTTTACCGACAATATTTATCCATCAGAATGTAATTTTCTACGGTCACAGGTCAACTGTCACACAGATCTAAGCCCCATCAGCCACCTTGTCAATTGGTCTTGTCTGATTTAGAAATCGATTGATACTGGCTTGTTCTGTCACCTGCAAGATCAGTTGACTGTGTTCAGGGTCTGTTGCACTTATGTGACAAGAACAGACGCTTTAACTTCCGTGTGTACAGTATGTTATGAAAGCCTATTGGGTAGGCAAGAGCTGTTCCATTTACTTATTAGGCAACACTGGTCCTCCCACCACTGATGTATGTCGACCTACAGTACTACTGAGCCATACCTGGGTAACTATAGTTATTATCTTCCACTAAGAGCAGGAGGAGAGAAGAGGCATCATATGCAAATAAGTCATTATTACAGTTTGAAAAAAGGGAAGACACACATAAAAGAGATAAGAAAGGCTGCGCACCCCGGAAATTGAATTAAAGAAAAATAATTTTCCCCATGGGGCTTTAAAACAGCAATGCACATAATGAAAGGAAGTTCTTAATAGATGTATAAAAAGTTTAATCCAATATCATGGTTAGAAGTACAGTATAGAAAATCATCTGGTACAGTAACACACATCTTATTCCCCAGTGCAGTAACAAACACATATTAATACACATAATTAGGTTGCATGTTACATAAATAGCAAGCCCCGACGCGTTTCGACCTGTATATGGTCTCTTCAGGGGGACAGTTGGATCTAAAACAGAATTACATAAATTAAATTCAAATAGATAAATATATATTGTTGTGCATCACTTGGATTAAACCAAGATAATGAGTCTTTACCGCTAAATGGTGGAATGGGTGTTCTCTAGTCCAGGATATGTGCTGAGGACCAATGGAAACACTGGAGGGCTCGGGGGGCCACCCTCACTCTCCCAGGAGAGCCAGCCTCAGGGGGCTTACAAGGAGCCACACTTAGCGCGCCCCCCGGGAGGGGGGGGGGGAAGGGGAGATGAGGGGGAGGAGCCCACACCTGCAACAGAAACCCAAGAATAGCCATGTATTAGTTAGAGGAAGTTTGATAATTAACTTGGTAATGTACTGAGTGTTTCCAATTTGTCTATGTGGAGACTGGCGTTGGATAGGATTTTTACTATGTAAATATATTGAAATGTTAATACCATTCCATAAATGTAATCGGTAAGATTTAATAATCGTGTGATCCAACAATGCAGTGGTATGGTAGGTGTATTATACTATTGTAATGGATAGGTTAATAAGAAGGATAGAATGGGTGAAAAGGAGGGAAAAAGATGTGTGTGTGGAAAAAAAAAAAAAAACAAAAAAAAAAAAAAAAAACGCAGCAACAACGATGGCCTGAATGGAGAGGAGTGCATTGTGTGGTGAAGAATGGTGTGAATGAGGTGGTGCATGGTGTGGTAACATGACATGGTGCTTGCTTGGTGCCTACTGTGTGAAAACAAAAATGAAAAGTGAACTAAAAAAGTGAAAAGCAAATCAAAATGTGAAAGTGTGTATGTAGGATGGTGTGTGTATGTAGGAGAGTGCTGTGTGGAATGAAAATGAAAAAGCAAAAAGTTTACCTTATCAGTTGTATAAATCGTGTAGGTTGGAGATAATGTTGGACTTGTTGATAGGTTCAATGTGATAAGCTTGGTGGCGATCATGCAAAAATAAGGGCTCTAGTGTAGAAAGAACCTGGCAGCAGTAGCATTCATCCTGGCCTGTAGGAGATCATGTCTGATTATCAGGCCTCCAGTCTCCCTTTATATCCAAATTCAGGCAAATGGGATAATCATGTGCAGGTGCAAACCCCCCACCCACACCGCCTCCAAGAAAAAAAAAAAAAAAAAAAAAAAAAAAAAAAAAACCCGGAGGGATTGGCACTGGAACCGCTGATGGAGCGGCCCCTGTGTGGCTCCCTCGGCGTCCCGGAAGGCCTACAGGCCCCGACCACTGTCGTCATCTCCGCCGCAATGCGCGTGACGTCATGACATTGTGCGCAAGCCGGGCCCTTACAGGCATGCGCACTCCGTCAAACGTCCGGAGATGAACACGGGACGCCGCCGGCAGGATAGAGCTCACCTTAACTGCAGCGGTGAGCAAAAAAGGGGGCACGCAAAGGAATTTGCATGCCCCCCCCCTTTTCCTGCCGGGAAGCCGCGAGGGGTCAGACTCACCCCAAGAAGGGAGAGGAGGCACCACCAACACCCGCCAGTCCACAAAATAGCCCTCAAAACAAAAACAAAAATATTGGGGATGGTGTCAGTAGGACATGAATGACTGACTTCATGGGATCACCAACATAGCACACAGCAAATGTTGATGGTCTGGTATGTTTAGTTTATTTTGCATTTTTAACATTTTTTGAATTTTTTACATGGGCTGTGTGTTGGTTCCAGGTCCTCACGTTCCTGCATCGAATGTCAGTATGAAAATAGGTAGAATATAAATAAAGTTTGTCAGCAATTGCCATGTAAGGCAATTGAATATCATGCAGTGTGGGGGTCTAAGTTAGATTCCCCCTCATGCATGGGATTGTTAAAAGTTAACCGAGTGGGAACAATTGATTAACAGTGTGCAGGATACGTGAAGAGAAGGAAACACACAGCCCATGTCTTATCTCTAATGTGTCAAGGTGGGGAGGGGTGTTTAACCACCCAAAATTGAAATATGAAAAAAGGGAAGACACACATAAAAGAGATAAGAAAGGCTGCGCACCCCGGAAATTGAATTAAAGAAAAATAATTTTCCCCATGGGGCTTTAAAAAATGTTAAAAATGCAAAATAAACTAAACATACCAGACCATCAACATTTGCTGTGTGCTATGTTGGTGATCCCATGAAGTCAGTCATTCATGTCCTACTGACACCATCCCCAATATTTTTGTTTTTGTTTTGAGGGCTATTTTGTGGACTGGCGGGTGTTGGTGGTGCCTCCTCTCCCTTCTTGGGGTGAGTCTGACCCCTCGCGGCTTCCCGGCAGGAAAAGGGGGGGGGGCATGCAAATTCCTTTGCGTGCCCCCTTTTTTGCTCACCGCTGCAGTTAAGGTGAGCTCTATCCTGCCGGCGGCGTCCCGTGTTCATCTCCGGACGTTTGACGGAGTGCGCATGCCTGTAAGGGCCCGGCTTGCGCACAATGTCATGACGTCACGCGCATTGCGGCGGAGATGACGACAGTGGTCGGGGCCTGTAGGCCTTCCGGGACGCCGAGGGAGCCACACAGGGGCCGCTCCATCAGCGGTTCCAGTGCCAATCCCTCCGGGTTTTTTTTTTTTTTTTTTTTTTTTCTTGGAGGCGGTGTGGGTGGGGGGTTTGCACCTGCACATGATTATCCCATTTGCCTGAATTTGGATATAAAGGGAGACTGGAGGCCTGATAATCAGACATGATCTCCTACAGGCCAGGATGAATGCTACTGCTGCCAGGTTCTTTCTACACTAGAGCCCTTATTTTTGCATGATCGCCACCAAGCTTATCACATTGAACCTATCAACAAGTCCAACATTATCTCCAACCTACACGATTTATACAACTGATAAGGTAAACTTTTTGCTTTTTCATTTTCATTCCACACAGCACTCTCCTACATACACACACCATCCTACATACACACTTTCACATTTTGATTTGCTTTTCACTTTTTTAGTTCACTTTTCATTTTTGTTTTCACACAGTAGGCACCAAGCAAGCACCATGTCATGTTACCACACCATGCACCACCTCATTCACACCATTCTTCACCACACAATGCACTCCTCTCCATTCAGGCCATCGTTGTTGCTGCGTTTTTTTTTTTTTTTTTTTTTTTTTTTCCACACACACATCTTTTTCCCTCCTTTTCACCCATTCTATCCTTCTTATTAACCTATCCATTACAATAGTATAATACACCTACCATACCACTGCATTGTTGGATCACACGATTATTAAATCTTACCGATTACATTTATGGAATGGTATTAACATTTCAATATATTTACATAGTAAAAATCCTATCCAACGCCAGTCTCCACATAGACAAATTGGAAACACTCAGTACATTACCAAGTTAATTATCAAACTTCCTCTAACTAATACATGGCTATTCTTGGGTTTCTGTTGCAGGTGTGGGCTCCTCCCCCTCATCTCCCCTTCCCCCCCCCCCTCCCGGGGGGCGCGCTAAGTGTGGCTCCTTGTAAGCCCCCTGAGGCTGGCTCTCCTGGGAGAGTGAGGGTGGCCCCCCGAGCCCTCCAGTGTTTCCATTGGTCCTCAGCACATATCCTGGACTAGAGAACACCCATTCCACCATTTAGCGGTAAAGACTCATTATCTTGGTTTAATCCAAGTGATGCACAACAATATATATTTATCTATTTGAATTTAATTTATGTAATTCTTTTTTAGATCCAACTGTCCCCCTGAAGAGACCATATACAGGTCGAAACGCGTCGGGGCTTGCTATTTATGTAACATGCAACCTAATTATGTGTATTAATATGTGTTTGTTACTGCACTGGGGAATAAGATGTGTGTTACTGTACCAGATGATTTTCTATACTGTACTTCTAACCATGATATTGGATTAAACTTTTTATACATCTATTAAGAACTTCCTTTCATTATGTGCATTGCTGTTTTAAAGCCCCATGGGGAAAATTATTTTTCTTTAAGTCATTATTTCAGTTATCTGAATAAAGTTGACTTTGTAGCTTTTGTCCATTACCTTTATTTGTCCCTCTTTGTAACAGTTTACTCTATTAAATGTACATTTTGTTGAACATTGACAAGGTAGCCTCATGTATACAAAAAGCAGAGTTGGGGTTGTGGCTTGACCTCAGCCAAGATGGAGGTGTAGTCCTGGAGCTCCTGCAAAAGACGGGATAATACAGCGGCTCACGGCAGAACGAGGCACAAATAAACCTCCTCAAGCCAGCGATCTAGATCCCTAACAACCCGGCAGGAGGAAAAGGGCCGAAAACAGACCCAGGAAACTCACGGCATATTTTACACAGCCCCTGCGGCCTCATGGGCGAGATGGTGTCGGCTCCTCATCTACTCCCCTCACAGCTTTGTGCTTATCATAATAGCCAACGATTGCAGGGGAACTCACAAGCATCCACTCCCCTGGGCAGGAGCCCAGCAAAGGCAAGAAGCAGGATGGAGGACTCGGTGAGGAAGCAGCATGAGGTGAGATCACACATAGACTCAAAGGAAGACACTAGAGAACTCCCTGACTCTAATAATACCTTGCCCACATCAAATCAGCCTGTCCTTGACACAACACTCAAAGACATGCTTATATCTCTCAGAAGTACCATCCACACTGATATATTTAAACCTTGAGTATAGCTTCACATACTATTAAGTTGATAGCAATAAAGGAGTACCATCGTCCAAAATGACATATATGATTCGGGGGGGGGGGGTAAAAATGTGGGGGTAGTTGCCGAAGCTATCCTGTACACATAGATACCCAGAAGAAATTAAATGGACTTTCTCGGTACTGATATAACCACAAATTGATTAAAAATACAAAATTTTATTCTGTAACACTTTACAAACAATATCTTAAAAGCAAAACAATGTATACAGAGACAATTTATAAAATAGTACAATATACACCACACAGGAACTAACTCATAGCAGGTTTCCCTGGTACAGTTTTCTGTTCAGGTGGGGTGTAAATATTCCTCTACCGGTTTCGCTGTAAAACCGCTTCTTCAGGAGAATGAAAAGGTCTATAAGGAAACAGTATATTAAAGAAAATATACAGTATATATTGTATATTTTCTTTAATATACTGTTTCCTTATAGACCTTTTCATCCTCCTGAAGAAGCTGTTATACCGCAGAACCGGTAGAGGAATATTTACACCACACCTGAACAGAAACTGTACCGGGGAAACCTGCTATGAGTTAGTTCCCATGTGGTGTATATTGTACTATTTTATAAATTGTCTCTGTATACATTGTTGTGCTTTTAAAATATTGTTTGTACACTGTTACAGAATAAAATTTTGTATTTTTAATCAATTTTGGTTATATCAGTACCGAGAAAGCCCATTTAAGTTCTTCTGGGTATCTATGTGTACGAGATAGCTTCGGCAACTACCACCACATTTTTACCCCCCCAATCATATATCCACACTGATATGATGACATGCATGAGGAGATTCAGCTCTGAACTCACGGCTGTGGGTAGATCATATAGAAGTAAAAATGGAGGAGTACGCTACCACTATCAATGATTTGATTCCCACGACACTGTGGAAGAAGAACAAAACTGGATTACTAGCAAAACTGGCAGATTTAGAGGACAGGGCAAGAAGGAATAATGTGAAAATAAGAGATATTCCTGAAGCAGTGAACACTGCTGAACTGCGTCCCTATGTCACCACGTTGCTGTCTACTCTCATGCCAGATCTCCTTCCTTTGGAGATTTCTATTGACAGAATACATTGCAATCCAAAGCCCACTTTCATACCAAAACATGTCCCCAGAGATGTTCTTTTCTGCGTGCATTTTTACCAATCCAAAGATCGTTTGATGATCAGTTGAGATTGGGGGTTGATCGAGATGGACATGCGGTGAAGCCGCTCCTAACTACCCAGGCAATCAGCTGTTTATACTCTCTAATTATGGGCTCCTCCCGAACCTTCCATCTAGCAGTGTGCAGTGAGCCACAGTGTGTTGGGAGATGATCCGAGCTGGCTGGTGGATCTGACAAATATCCCCTGGGAGCGGACAACAGGGAAGGGGTGAAGTACTGACAATACCGACTGGCCATCCCCGCTGAACGGAGAAGAGTAGGGATGCTTATCAGCAATTCTTACTGTGCTGTATGAGAGCGGGATCGAGTGGATGGATGAAGCGCATTTTTCCCCTTAAAAATCACCGGAGGACTCACCAACAGAGACAAACAGATCCGAGATTCCCTGCCCCCCTGTCCATTGTGGGATCGAGAGATGATCCAGCCAGTAAGTAATACTTAGACTGGAGATAAGGATTGCTGATAAGTAAAGAAGAGTGGCGGTGTTTTATACTGGGACTGTGTGGATATTATTATGTATCTCTATTCAGTGATCAGTTGATTCTTAGAGACCAAAAATTACAAAACACCCACTCTAATAGCTGAGGGAAGATTTGAATCACCATGCAATATATAAATTATGAAGGGAACTGGAGAAATATTTATTTTTTGCTATGTTTAAAGGAGAGAAAGGAGTCATTTTCCTCTGAAGGCAGTCTGATATTTAAAGTCCTAGTCGTAAGCTTGATAGCGGAAATGACGTTAAACCTCCTTGGTCTTGATACGGGCTAAACTAACACAGTATTATCTGGATGCGCTTAAGCTATTTCTAAAAGTTGCAGGTGTGCAAGAAAAGTTTGGTTCTGCTTTTATTGCAATAGTCCTTATCCTGGTGGGTCTGGATTATAATATGCCTCCAAAAAGTGCGGAATCCCAGAAAGCTATAAGGGGATCAAATGGAGGTACAGCTAAAGTCCCCCCGAAACCTCCTGTAACCCCCAAAACAGATATTGAGGTCTTTTTTCAACATTCCCAATCTCAGGATCATCTAGAAGGTTCTATGATTGTTGATACAAATCCTGTGTCTCCTACAAGCGATATGGAGTCTAGTCTCAATATTGGTGCTGTAGCGCACATGCCACAACTTGTAATGGATCAAGAGAGAGTGGGGCAGAATCCTATGTGGGATATGCAGGCTTATATAAAGTCTTTACCGACTAGGGAGGATATGGACAAAAATGTATACAGATTGGAAACCTGTATAAGGAGGAGATGCAGACATTGAGGTCTTCTTTAACTGATGTACAAGAGAAGATCACAACCACAGATTCTAGACTGGATGTTATTGACAAAAAAATATTACTATTAGAGGAGAAAAATCAAGAAATCGAACGATGGTTAAAACATTTAATCAATGTTTCCGATGATTTGGAAAATAGAAGTAGGCGTAACAATATAGGAATAAGAGGCCTAATGGAATCAGTGGGAATAGATCGCCTGAAAGTAGCTCTCCAAAGTATATTTAATGACTTATTGAAGAGGTCAAAGACACAGGATCTTGAAATCGACAGAGCACACAGGGTTATGGGCCCCAGAGACAGAGAAACAACAAGACCAAGAGATGTTATATGTAGAATCAATTTCTTTCCTGTTAACGATAGCATTATGGCAGCTGCCCGGATACAGCGCACTATAGTATATGAGGGATCCCAGCTTATGCTCCTACAAGACCTATCTAGATACACATTGATGAAAAGGAGGGCAGTAAAGCCCCTACTGGACATTTTACGACAAAAGGAGATACCGTATAGATGAGGATTTCCCTTTCAAAATAAGGTCAATCAAAATGGACATAATATTTCATTTCGGGACTTGGGGGACCTCCCTAGTTTTCTAAAAAAGTTCCAACTCCCTGTAGTGGATCTACCTACATGGTCTCAAATATATTATGGTAATCCAGTAGGCTAAAACAGGTGATAGGAGGGGGATGGCAGAAGGGGGGTTGGGGTAGATTGAGTTTGAAGGGGAGAAGGAACTAGTCTTGCATAATACATCAGTTTTATATGCACTAATAGTTACAGGTATGCGGAGATGGTAATATACTTATCACATTACATTGAGGAATTTGTTCATATTGTGTGATGACAACTGCCTGGCTTTGAGCAGGCTGTATTATGATTAGTAGGGGAAAAAAAGGAATGGGGGTTGGGGTTTTTTTTTTTTCTTTCCAAGTTAATGGTAATTAAGATCAAACACTGTTTGTGTAATTATGCTTAAACACTGGTTGGTACACAATATTTGGAATGAGATAGAAGTGTTATGATACAATATTCACTATGAGGTTCATACTAGTTTCTCAAAATTCTGGGTGAGTCTGAGCTATGTGTTGTCATATGGGTGGTAAATGATTTATTAGAGGTTGGTCATGGGAGAGGTTTTTGGTGTTTTTTTTTTTTTACACATTATATTAGTTTTCTATGCATCAAAAATTGCAGGTATTACACTTTACATGGAGACTATAACGCACTACCACGCTGAGGGATTTGTTGGTGTTAAGTTGTTGATAATTAATTGACTGTATGATGATTAGTGGGTTGGGTGGCGCGGAGGTGGGGTTTTTTTTAATTCTTTTTTATTCTTTTTTTTTATTATCAAACATGGTTTGTGTAAATATGTTTAAACACCGTTTGGTGCATAATATTTGGAATAAGATTGAAGGGTTATGATGTAAAACTTATTATGAGGTTAACACCAGTCTTTCAGAATTTTGGATGAGTCTGGGTTATGTGTGGTTATATGGGTGGTAAATGATCTATTAGAGGTTGGATATGTTGGGGGGGGGGGGGGGGGCAGGGAGGGGTTTTTCTTTTTTTTTTTTGCATGTTATATTAATTTTGTATGCATCAATAGGTGCAGGCATTACACCTTATACGGAGACTGTAACACACTACCACACCGAGGAAATTGTCGGTGGTAAGCCGTTGATAACTAGTAGATTGTATGATGATTAGTGAGTTGGGGTGGTGGGTTTTTTTTGTTTATGTTTTTTTGTTTCTCTTAAATCAATAGTAATTAAGATCAAATATTGCTTGTGTAATCATGTAATTATGTTTGAACACCGTTTGGGGTATAATATTTGGAATAAGATAGAAGGGCTATGATGTAAAACGTATTATGAGGTTAACATCAGTCTTTCAAAATTTTGGATGAGTCTGGGTTATGCGTGGTTATAGGGGTGGTAAATGATTCATTAGAGGTTGGATAGGTGGGGGGATTGTTTTTTGTTTTTTTTTTCCTGCTGGGAACGAAAAACACTATAATATTATGCCTGGGTAGGAAACGTCTTTTCTAGGGTAAACCCTTTTATCTCCCTGAGTAGGGAACTTACTTTGTAAGACTGATTCTAAAAGAATCGAATAGGTAGTGAGAGAATCTGTGTGAGAGGTGTGTGTGATTGTAAAGGGGGGGATACAAATACATTTTTTTTTTCCCCCCTTCTCCTCTTTCTCCTCTTCTTCTTATGCCGGCAACAATTAAACTCTGCTCATATAATGTTAGAGGTTTAAACTCTGCAATAAAAAGATCTCAAATCCTATACTCTCTGCATAAACAAAAAGTAGATATTGCCTTATTCCAGGAGACACATTTTCGAACAGAACATATACCTAATTTACAGAACAGATTTTATACAACTTGGTACCATGATTCTTTTTCATATTCAAAATCTAGGGGAGTCTCAATAGCAATACATAAATCAGTTCCTCACCAGGTAATAGAAACATGGAGAAATAATGATGGGAGAGTACTTTTAGTAAAACTTGTTATACTTGGTAAGAGATACACTCTAAGTAATGTTTATCTTCCTAACTATGAACAAATTGAAACAGCAATACACCTGTTGTCAGATCTTATGGAGAGGGCGGAAGGGGTAACAATAATAGGGGGTGACTTTAATTTTGTTTTCGATCAGGATATTGACACTACTACATCCTTGAGAGTGCAGAAGGGTAGTGACAAAAAAAAATTTAAGGATATGTTGGGAAAATATCAGTTGGTAGATATTTGGCGGGCTTTTCACCCAATGGAACGGGAATATACATTTTATTCAAAGGTTCACGACACCCATCATAGATTAGATTATTTCCTGACTAATCAACTAGCAACGGCTGCGGTTTCCTCCTCGAATATAGGCAGTGCGATCTGGTCAGATCATATGCCTATATTTCTGGTGGTAGCAGAATCCAATAAGAATGGGAACAGATGTTTTTGGAAGTTGAATGATAATCTTCTATTTGATGAGCCCTGTGTAAGGGAAATTAAAGAAGCTATAATAAACTTTGTAAAGGATCATATAGGGGATACCACCTCTGTACCTACTCAATGGGAGGCCTTGAAATGTGTAGTGTGGGGTTTATTCATAAAACACGGAACTAGATTAAAAAAAGTTAAAGAGAACAGAACGGACGAATTGCTAAAGGAAATTTCGAGACTAGAATTATTATATAAGGGAACACCAGCATTGGGAAAATGTGAGGAATTAGTGGAACAAAGAGCAGAGCTACGAACTTTGTTAAATGAACAATCATTGTGGGCTAGGGACAGAAACCGGGCTCTGTATTTTCAACAGGTTAATAAACCAGGTAAACTGTTAGCTAGAGCCCTACACCAATGGGTAAATACATCATCTATGATAAAGATTAAATCAGAAACTGGTGATGTAGCGTATGACCCGAAGGGGATCCTAAAGGTTTTTCATACCTTCTATACCAGATTATATAATATTCCAAATCAACTAGCAGAGCAACACCCTTAAAAATTCCAGCAGAGAGTGCACCAATATATAAAAGATACGGCCTTACCAACTTTATCGGTAACTGAAGTAGAACAACTAGAACAGGAGTTCTCTGAGCTGGAAATACAGAATATAATAGATACACTGACACCGGGCAAAAGCCAGGGTCCGGACGGTTTAACCCCGCGATTCTATAAAACTTTTAAAGATCTACTAATCCCCATTTTGAAGCGGACATTTAATTCTGTGTCTGACGGGCAGCCCTTTGTTTCACAAGGTATGCAGGCTTATATCTCACTAATACCCTAACCCGAAAAGGACCACACTTTATGTGGTAATTATCGACCTATTTCTTTGATAAATGTTGATCTGAGAATATATTCTAAAATAGTAGCAAATAGAATTACTCCGATTTTACCAAAATACATACATCTGGATCAAGTGGGATTCATTAAAGGATGGGAGGCGAGAGACAAGACCTTAAAAACCCTGACATTAGCGGAATATGTTCAGAGACACACCATCCCATCCTGCTTTATGGGAATAGATGCCGAGAAGGCATTTGATAGGGTGGGTTGGTGCTTTCTACAAGAAATGTTAAAACAGTGGGGGATAGGGCCAGTGCTTTTAGAAAAAATAATGGCGTTATATTATAATCCAACTGCAAAAATACGAGCAAATGGTGAGGTATCTGATACAATCACTATAGCGAATGGTACCCGACACAGATGTTCACTGTCCCCTTTATTATACGTATTAGTTATGGAACATCTAACAACAGCTATTCGAAACAATAGAGATATCTCTGGTATAGAAATAAGGGATAATGAATATAAAATGTCAGTTTATGCGGACGACCTATTATTGTATATTACTAACCCCTTGGTTACATTGCATTACATTACAATTTAAATAGGGAATTTAAGCGTTTTGGGGAGGTGAGTAATTTTAAAGTGAATTTTGATAAATAAGAAGCACTTAATATCACCTTACCAAATGCTACAGTAGATCTACTTAAAAAAAAACTTTTCGTTTAAATGGCAAACTGATGTGCTTAAATATCTTTGAATATACATCCCTCAGGATATTCGTAAGATCCAGGAGTGCAACTACCTCCCACTAGTGAAAAAAATTACAAAATTATTACAACAATATAATAGAGGATCATTTTCCTGGTTGGGTAGGATAAGTATTATAAAAATGGATATTTTACCGAAAATACTATATATATTTCAGACTATCCCAATATTCCCTGCAACAAAAACTTTTAATCAACTACGGAAAATCATTGGGAGCTTTACAAGGGCTGGTAAAATGGCCAGAATTAGTAGAGAAACATTGATTAAATTAAAACAAGACGGTGGGTTGGCCCTCCCAGGTTTATCAACCTATCTTAGATCTGTGTTTATTACCAGGATAGAGGATTGGTTTCATGGGGCTGATAGTAAGCAATGGGTTAGGTTAGAGGAAGAGACTGCAGCAGTTAAACTGAAATCATTACCTTGGATAATAAAAGTAAATAGAACTTTAGAAAGAGAGCTTCCCTTTCTGGTTGCTTCAACATTAAAAGTGTGGGATGGAATGTTGAAACTGGGAATAGGGTCGACATATAGAGGTCCAATGCCCCCCTTATTCGATAATCCTGAATGCCCACCAGCAAGGGAGGTTAGGAATTATCTTAAGTGGCAAAGAAATGAAGACACCAGGATAGTTGAGACTATGGAAGGGAACAGGCTTCTCCCGATAGAGGCTTTGGATATAGATTATAAAACAAACTGGATACAATATAGACAGTTACAGAAGTATATCTGCCTATTGGTGAAAGAGGCGGTATTAGATAGACCACTCACAGATCTGGAAAAGTTGTTTCCTACAAAAACAAATGCCATTACACATACTCTCTAGGATATATCGATATTTAATTTCAAATAATAAGATACATGAGTTAACGTATGTCAAAAAATGGGAGGCTCAACTAGGGATGACCATACCCAAAGAAAAATGGGAAAGAGCAATTAAATTAACACACAAACTATCGCTCTCCTATAGACATCAGGAGAGGAATTTTAAGATTCTGGCAAGATGGTACAGGTGCCTCGTAGATTTACATAGGATAAAATCAGACAATGAAGACATCTGTTGGAGATGTCAGAGAGCGAAGGGTACAATGTTGCATATATGGTACTTCTGCCCGGGGGTTCAAAATTTTTGTAATAAGGTCTTCAAAATATACAGGGTAATAACAGGAAGTAATATACATCCCGATGTATTCATAACAGTACTTTCAATGATCCCAGGGTCATTGAAAAGTATAAAAAAAGGTATCCTTAAACATTTTGTAACAGCAGCACGCACAATTATAGCCAGGAAATGAAAAAGTAATGTGGAACCATCTATAAAAGGGAATGGGAGTGTGACCTGGGCGATATGCAGTCAATTGAAGAGAGGATGATCCTAGAAACTGGGATAAAAAAACAGGTTTTATCTTCCTGGCGGGTTTGGGAAGAATATAGAGCCACTCTTCATTAGGAGTATAGGGGGAGAAACCGGAGTAATAGGGGTTGGGTCTGGGGGTCCCTTTTCTTTTTTTTGGGGTGTGCATGAGTGGAGTGAAAGGTACAGGATGTTTTATCAATGGGGGATCAAGAGTTCCACATTTAAGTAGATTATGAAAGAAATGAACTTGTGGCCATTAGCTGGATGCTCAGTTTGGGGTCATTAATAGGCCAATTCATAGGAGTTTGAACTGGAAGTGGAACCTGTGATTATGATTTTGTATAAATAAAGGTTAACATTGTATCATTGTTAATAGACATGAAATTTACCTGTTGAATGTATGGAAAAAAAATTGTGTAAAAATGTTTGAATAAATAAAGATATAAAACAAAGATCGTTTGATGCAAATAACTAGAAAGGAGGGCCACCGTAATACAGAGTACTCTGATCTCCATTTTTATGTGGATCCTTCACAGCACACCCTGCAACTCCACAAAAACCTGAACAATATCACTAAAGAGTTGAGAAACCATAACATTGGCTATAAATGGGGATTTCCAACCAAGCTGATAGGGAAGAAACAAATCATGTGATTTCTTCTCCCAATAAAGGGTTCCAGCTCCTAAAAATCTGGAAGATTCTTCCTAACGAACCACCCTCATCGCCTGCTACTAGCAGCCCAAGCAGGATCTCACCAGAGTGGCAGCAAAGTCACAACACCTAAAACATCCTCTGACGCTAATGCTTTGATCCTAAGGCGCCTACACAAGCAGCCTACTATGTAGGCCCCGTCAAATGGAGCTTTACCTTGGCAATAAGGCCCACTTACCTGAGCAGACATGATCTGCACATTGGTTATAATGACCCTCCTTTTAACGGTTCATTGTTCCTTTTGTTCCTTTTTTTCCTACCTGTTCTTTCAGGAAGTGTCTACATTACTCTCCCACTCAGGAACTTTAATCTACATCCCAACCTACAAGTTACCAAGAAGAGCTGCACCTGCGGATTTCATCGAATCGGACCGACATCACCGTTTCCTTCAATGAATACTCCATGAAGTGATTGTATGTAAGTACATTCGACTTTTATTATTAAACAATCCACTGCATAGTCACAATGCCAGTTAACATCCTATCAATAAATGCGCATGAACCATCCAACCAAAAGATTTTCCCTCTGGAAAAAAGCTCAAACATTTCATTGCCACATACTATGTGTCCAAGAGACAAACTTCCATAAAGACACACCACCTAAATGCACGTACATGGGATTCCAACACTACTTTACTTCCAGTGCACAGGCTAAAAAAGAGGAGTCATGATCGCAATTAGAGACTTGATCTCCTTCCAATTACACCAAGAAATCTCTGACTCCAATGGTCGCTTCATTATATTGATATGTGATATCAAAACCACTCGATATACATTGACCAGCGTGTATGTTCCCAATACACGTCAAATTTGTTTTTTAAATGGCTTGATGAAGAAAATACGGAAGCTCCAACAGGGATTGTTGTTATTTGCGGGGACCTTAGCATCCCCCGGACCCAAAAATAGATTCTACAGCCACTCCTTCCAGGACACCTTTATCCTTGACCACATTCCTACGGGCCCACAACCTTTTTGATATCTGGCATTGTAGACACTCTCCATGTGCAGCTTGCTATAAAGGCTAGTTATAGGTTAGGGTGTATTTTTGTACAGCTGGTTGAATTGTGTGCAGGGACACAGTGGATGCCTTTGCTGCCATTGTGCTTTTGCTGGGCATCACGTGCATCCCTGTGACTTCAAGGAGGGGTGAGCTCCTTCCAGGAACACCTGCCCTTAACCAATCCATTGTTATATGTGATCCTACTATGGAGATTCTGGATATTTTAAAGTTAGGGCCACAGTATATACAGAGGTCCCATGTCGTGGGGACTGTGGCACATGGATATATTTCCAAATGTGTGCAAACAAAATCCTCTGTTTTTAGACAGGTAGACAGGGTCAATTTGGTTGTTTTGAAGGGTGGCTGGTATTTTTGCTGGAAAATCTATTGTTTGTTTGCAATGTGCATTGCCCTTCCATGTGCACCTTGCTGTAAAGGCTAGTTATAGGTTGGGGTGGTTGCCATTTTTTTTGTACAGCTGAGTTTAGATCATAGTCAATATCTGATCCTAGGTCATCAACAAGGGAATCCAAACTAGCAGGCAGGGCAGGGACCAGGTGTAGGCAAGGACAAGGTAAAGGAACAGGGCAGGCAAACAGGGAGCTTTAAGAATGCATTCAAAACACTACCACAGGCAAGACACTGTGAGCTTGGCTGGCTAAACCGGTTTTGTCTCCACCCAGAGGCTAGCTACATCAGTCATCCTGCAGGTAGACAGGCAGACAGGGAGAACGTAGCCCAGCCAAAACCAGGATGCTGGAATGGGACCAGCAGCTGTCATGAAACAGGAGTGTTACACACTCCTGACAACAGCTCTGTTTTTATTAAAGTATAAATTCACCTTTCAAAAAAAAAAAAAAATTTAATGCACATATTTTTGCGGTTCCAGGATGACCTGTGCTTGGAGGAGATGGATTGAATGATTCTCACCTTCAGACTAAGGACATCTAGTGGATGAAAAAAGTACTGCAGGGAAAATAGAATTGAATGTGAATATTGTAGCACAGGATGGTTTTGTTATTTTACCTTTTAACAGCCTATTCATTTGTATCTTGTTGGTTTTGGCTGGAGTTCTGTTCTAAAGCTCTGCAATAAACAGTGGGTGTAAGCTTTACTGATTGGAGGGCTCTAACTCTGATATTGGATGGCTTCATCAAGACTTATACTTAACACAACAGTCTGGCTCTGCAGCTGGACTGTTGTTGTAAACTAGTGACTTAGACATTTTTGAAACTACAGGGTCAGATAACAACCAGTACATTTTAATAGGAGGCTCGAAATTTTTTATGGTGGGACACTTTAAATGTGTCTATTATTACCATAAAACATTATATTTTCATTGTATTTTGTGCTTACATAGCTATAAAAAGGCACCAGATCCCTATTATAATTAATCCATTTGTCCTTCTTCTACAGCTTGAATTAAAAATAATTTTCTTAAAGAAAGCACTTACACCTTTTGTTGAGTGTCAGTTAAGCAATTAATATTTTCACACCTTGCGCACCCATTGGTAACTTGTTAAAATGATATGCCTCATTTTCAAAAATGTCCCTAATGCAGGTGTTGATAATACAATGCAATTATATTTTTATTAAGCAGGTTTGCATGTCAATCCTGTTATATAAGGTGTCAGAAACTGAACAACCATTTTTTTTATGGATACTGACTATGGGTAATTAGGCAGAAAACTATTAAAGTATGACAACATAGGATAATAAATAATGTTCGGTGGACCCATAGCCATATGTTAACATAAGCCCGTGTAACAGTCTTGTTGAGATGGATTAAAAAAAAAGGAGAATTAGAAGAGCTGAAACACACAGTTGTTAACATAAATAAAGGCCTAGGCAGTTAATGATCCGGTGATCTCTGCTGTAAGGTAGGATTTGAGCTTCATTAGAAAAAAGATTGAGGTAAAAGTGGAGTAATACAGAGTTATCATATATGCGGATTGGATAATGTATAAATGATCCTTTACATTCCAGATCATTGGTACATAAGATTACATTTAAACTCCACGAGGTGAGATCTTGCATGGAGCCCCAGACCAAGGGAGACTGACCGTTATTTTCTTCCATTTGCAAATAATCGCACCAACTGTTGTTGCCCTCTCGCCAAGCTACATGGTGATGGTCTTGTAGCCCATTCCAGCCTTGTGTAGGTCTAAAATCTTTTTCCAAAATTCTGGAGCCATCGTGAAATGATTGTATTACGGCTCGGTAAGGACCAAAGATATTTAAGGTCCTGATTTGGTTGTTTTTCTGTTTTCTTATTTTATCAAAAAGCAGGAAAGAAGGGGAGAAAGGGTCATGGAGAAGGGGGTGTCTGCTAGGGGAGTAAGGGCTAGTGATTAGAAATGGAAGGGTGGAGGAAGAAAAAAAAAAAGGAAAGGAAGAAGGGGAGGTTAGGGGCTAAGTTTGAAATAAGGTGTAGCAGAGTCCCGGGTCCCTTGAGGCCTAATGGTGACCTCCAGAGTTAGGGACAGCTGACATCCTTCTGTGTAGAGTGGGTTACAAGGCATGGTGGGTGTACTACAAGATGAAATGGTGGGTGTCAGACACTTTTTGAATGCAAAGAGATTTATTGTTTCTTGAACAGAACTGTGGGAGAGAGGGTTAGGGCCAGGACACCCTTAAGTAGATGCAATGATAATTGGCAGACTCTGAGACTTCTATAGGTAGACAGCTATACAGGTGAAGGCCTCCAGCCGGACACCGCTTCTGTATAGGTAGGTATAGGTAGGTCTCCTATGGCAACAATCTTGTATCAGTTACTAACAGTAGTTTTATTCAACTATTGTGTTCAAACAGTTCTCAGCTTACTCCACAATCACTCACTGTGGGTCTTCACTCAACGAACTCCCAGTCTTTCAGTAGACTTTGAATCCAATAGCCACTGGATCCCCTGAGCTCTTCCACTTTTAGCACTCAGTATCTTCCTCAAGAGTCACCCCCACTTCCCTGCTGGGTCCCTGGCCTGGCACTCACAGATACTCTTCACGCGTCACCCCCGCTGGCACCAGCTGATGCTCCGCAAGTGTCACCTCTGCTGTCCTGCTGGGTCCCTGGCTTGACACTCATTGAAGTTTTCCCACTTCTTCACCGTCCCCGGTTGGTAAGAAGACCGCTCTGGTACTGGCTTACTCACAGTGATCTCCGATAAGGTGGATGGTCCCTTAGTGACGATAGCATCCCCTTCTACCTCCGACCACAGCTGGTTCCCTGTCCGGCTGAACTGCTACTTTTGTTTGGACTACAAGTTAGCAGTCCCAACCCTACACTGCTCTCCCACTCCATGAAAGGCCCTCGGGCAGCCTAGTAGCCAAATGTCCCCAGTCGGGATGAGCCGAACACCCCCCCATTTCGGTTCGCACCAAAACCTGCGAACGGACCGAAAATTCACATGAACGTTAGAACCTCATTGCCATTTATGGGGCTCGAACATTCAAAATCAAAAGTGCTAATTTTAAAGGCTAATTTGCATGGTATTGGGTTTGGGGACCCGGGTCCTGCCCCAGGGGACATGTATCAATGCAAAAAAACTCTTAAAAACTGCCATTTTTTCGAGAGCAGTGATTTTAATGATGCTTAAAGAAAAAAAAAAGTGAAATATTCCTTTAAATATTGTACCTGGGGGGTGTCTATAGTATGCCTGTAAAGTGGCGCGTGTTTCCCGTGCTTAGAACAGTCCCTGCACAAAATGTCATTTTTAACCACTTGACCACTGGGCACTTAAACCCCCTTCCTAATCAGACCAATTTTCAGCTTTCGGTGCTCTCACACTTTGAATGACAATTACTCAGTCATACAACACTTCACCCATATGAAATTTTTATCCTTTTTTTCACACAAATAGAGCTTTCTTTTGGTGGTATTTAATCACCGTTGAGTTTTTTATTTTTTGCGCTATAAAAGAAAAAAGACTCAAAATTTGGTAAAAAAAAATGAATTTTTCTTTGTTTCTGTTATAAAATTTAGCAAATTAGTAATTTTTCTTCGTAAATTTGGCCAAAATTTATACCGCTACATATCTTTGGTAAAAATAAGTACAACTTGGTGTATATTATTTGGTCTTTGTGAATGTTAGAGAGTCCAAAAGCTACGGTGCCAATATCCGAAAATTGATCACACCTGAATTACTGACGGCCTATGTAATTTCTTGAGACCCTAACATGCCAGAAAAGTACAAATACCCCTCAAATGACCCCTTTTTGGAAAGAAGACATTCCAAGGTATTTAGAAAGATGCATGGTGAGTTTTTTTGAAATTGTCATCTTTTCCCACAATTCTTTGCAAAATCAAGATTTTTTTTTTCTTTTTTTTTTTTCACAAAATTGTCATATTAGAAGGTTATTTCTCACACACAGCATATGCATACCACAAATTACACCCCAAAACACATGCTGCTATTACTCCCGAGTATGGCGATACCACATATGTGAGACTTTTACACAGCGTGGCCACATACAGAGGCCCAACATGCAGGGGAGCACCTCCAGGCGTTCTGGAGCGCCCAGGCCAATTCTGACATTTCTCTCCTACATGTAAAAATCATAATTTATTTGCTAGAAAATTACATAGAACCCCAAAACATTATATATATTTTTTTTAGCAAAGACGCTAGAGAATACAATGGCGGTTGTTGCAACTTTTTATCTCGCACGGTATTTGTGCAGCAATTTTTCGAACGCGTTTTTTTGGGGAAAGAAACAGTTTTGTGCTTTAAAAAAAAAACAAAACAGTAAAGTTAGCCCAATGTTTTTGCATAATGTGAAAGATGAAGTTACGCCGAGTAAATAGATACCCAACATGTCACCCTTCAAAATTGCACACTCTCATGGAATGGTGCCAAACGTCGCTACTTAAAAATCTCCATAGGTGACGCTTTAAAATTTTTTTCTGGTTACATGTTTTGAGTTACAGAGGAGGTCTAGGGCCAAAATTATTGCTCTCTCTCTACCGATCGCAGCGATACCTCACATGTGTGGTTTGAACACCATTTTCATATGTGGGCGGGACTTACGTATGTGTTCGCTTCTGCATGCGAGCACACGGACATGGGCGCTTTAAATTTTTTTTTTTTTTATTGTTTATTTTACTTTATTTATTTTAGTTTGACACTTTTTCCCCCAAAAAAATTTTTTTGATCACTTTTATTTCTATTACAAGGAATGTAAACATCCTTGTAATAGGAATATGGCATGACAGGTCCTCTTTACATTGAGATATGGGGTCAATAAGACCCCACATCTCACCTCTAGGCTGGGAAGCCTGAAATAATAATAAAAAAAAAAACGATCTTGGCTTCGATCGTAGCGGTGAGTCGGTAGAAGCACCGGAGGGTGGCGGGAAGGGGGGGGGTCCCCTCTTGCCTCCCATAAGAATGATCAAGCAGTGGAACAGCAGCTATGATCATTTCTATGGTGTAGGAAATCGCTGGCTGAAAAAGCTGATATCTGAATGATGCCTGTAGCTGCACCCATCATTCAGATATACCCGCTCAAAGTCAAGGACGTCATATGACTGTGGGCGGGAACTGGTTAAAAATTGCGGAGTATTGCGGGCTATTGCAGAGTATTGCGGGGTATATTGCAGAGTATTGCGGGGTATATTGCAGAGTATTGCGGGGTATATTGCAGAGTATTGCGGGGTATATTGCAGAGTATTGCGGGGTATATTGCAGAGTAGTGCCGGGAATATTGCAGAGTAGTGCCGGGAATATTGCAGAGTAGTGCCGGGTATATTGCAGAGTATTGCGGGGTATATTGCAGAGTATTGCGGGGTATATTGCAGAGTATTGCGGGGTATATTGCAGAGTAGTGCCCTGGTATATTGCAGAGTAGTGCCCGGGTATATTGCAGAGTAGTGCCCGGGTATATTGCAGAGTAGTGCCTGGGTATAATTCGGAGTAGTGCCGGGTATTATGCAGAGTATTGCAGGGTATAGTGCAGAGTATTGCAGGGTGTTATGCAGAGTATTACAGGGTGTTATGCAGAGTATTGCAGGGTGTTATGCAGAGTATTGCAGGGTTGGCTGAGCATTGAGGGATGGATGGATGTGACTGCAATTGTCACTGAGCACCGCTGTGGGCACTACACATGCAGCCCACAGCGGTGCTGCCATCCGATTCCTCCCCCTCTCCCCTCGCACTGTACCGATCGGTACAGAGAGGGGAGGGAGGAACCGGCGTCATGAGATGACGCCGGTCTGTTGACATGTGATCGCTCCGTCATTTGACGGAGCGATCACATGGTAAACGGCCGCGATCAGCGGCCGTTTACCGTGATCCGTGATGCACCGGGGTCATGGAAGTTCTCGGGTGCGCGCCCCAGGGGGGCACACAGACTTTCCTGGCCTGCCTCAGGACATCCTGTAAGCCGGGTACCTGCCCAAGAACCGCTGCACCACCAAGTTAAGGATGTGAGCCAAACAGGGCACATGGGTCATTTGTCCCTGTCGGAGGGCGGAGAGGAGGTAGGTGCCATTGTCGCAAACCACCATTCCTGCCTTAAGTTGGCGTGCCGTCAACCACCTCTGAACCTGCCCCTGCAGAGCTGACAGAACCTCTGCCCCAGTGTGGCTCCTGTCCCCCAAGCACACCAGCTCAAGCACCGCATGGCATCTTTTGGCCTGCATACTTGAGTAGCCCCTTGAACGCCTACGGAGCACCGCTGGTTCCGAGGACAAAGCACAGAAGAGGCCATGGAGGAAGAAGAAGAGGAGGGGGTGGAGGAGAGAGGTGTGTCAGAACCATTAGTAGTGGCATTTTGGAGGCGTGGTGGCGGAACAACCTCCAACACTACTGCACCTTGTCCTGCATCCTTCCCAGCTGCCAGCAGAGTCACCCAATGAGCCGTGAATCTTAGGTAACGTCCCTGTCCATGCCTGCAGGACCATAAGTCAGCGGTAATATGCGCCTTCCGCTGACCACCCTGTCCAGCGAGGCATGGACATTGCCTTTCACGTGCCGGTAGAGAGCCGGAATCGCCTTCCGTGAGAAAAAGTGGCGTTTGGGTACCTGCCATTGAGGAACCGCACATTCCACAAACTCACGGAAGGGGGAAGAGTCTACTAACTGAAAAGGTAGCAGTTGAAGTGCTAGCAATTTTGCCAAGCTAGCATTCAACCGCTGGGCATGTGGATGGCTGGGAGCGAACTTCTTTCGGCGGTGCAGCAGCTGGGGCAGGAAAATTTGCCTGGTAGCAGAAAGCAGATTGCCCACAAGTACTTGGCTGTGGCACACCTAATTCTACACCTTCATTCCTCTCAGTGCAGGTCTCAGAGAGGACTGAAGGTATAGTGGGGTTGGAGATCTCAGCTGATGAGGAGCAAGGAGAGATCCTCTTTGTTCTTTGGTGTGAGTCTTTTAGATACGCTTGCCAACGAGCTGCATGGCAGGTCAACATATGTCTGGTCAAGCATGTGATGCCCAAGCGGGAGATGTTTTGGCCATGCGAGATACGCTTGAGACATATGTTGCAAATAGCAGCGGTGCGATCTGATGCACTCGTCTCAAAAAAGGCCCACACCAAAGAACTTTTGGAATAACGCGCAGAGACAGCAGCGTCCTGCACATGCGGAGCTTTGCGGTGTGATGCAGTCAGTGTGCTGCCCTTAGGCTGTTCCCTGGAGGGCATCCTGCCTCGTTGGTGATGTGCCTCCTCCTCCTCCTCCTCCTCCTCTCTCCTATCAGGCACCCACATTGAGTCAGTGACCTCATCATCCCCTCCCTCCTCATCACTGGAGCAAACCTGGCAGTATGCTGCAGCAGGGGGAGCATGACTGTCAGATTGTCAGATCCTTCTTGGGCACCCCCTCTGTCCGTGCTCACGTTACTGCCTTCATCTAGCTCAGTATCATCATCAGAGCCTTCTAAACGCTGGGCATTCTCCTGGAGCATGTATCCAACACTGTGGTCAAACAGTTCGAGGGACTCCTCAGGAGGACATGGTGGGGCTAGGGAAGGAGTCACTGATGCCATTGAACCAAGGGAAGAGGCCGCGTTGGCAGCTGCTTTGCCAGACAAAGTACCCTAAGCATGGGTGAGAGAGGATGAGAAGGATGAGGACGGCTTGGTCATCCACTCGACCAAGTCTTCCGCAGATTGCGGCTCGACACGGCCAGCTGCCGGAAAAAAAGGCCAAGCGTGTCCCACGGCCACGTGCTGATGAGGATGCACCGTCTCCACGACCAGCACTGTTGCCTCTAGACACAGAGCCTGCTTGCCCCCTTTTATTGGCTTGTGACTGTCTGCCTCTCCTTGTTGGCCTTCCAGACATACCAATGGCCTGCAGTGAGATGTAGCTGCACTAAGCTGGGATAGATAGATATATTGATACTGCAGCTAGCAAAATCAACTTCCTGCCTGTAGTATGAGAACACCACCGATCTTCTACAGGTAGCTTTAGATGAACACTGTGCAGAGGTTGCACTACACTAACTTGTAACTTTAGCTGAACACTGTGCAGAGGACGCACTACACCAACGTTAAAATAATGTAGCTGCCTGCGGTAGTGATAGGATCAGGAAAACATCACCAACCTTCTACAGGTAGCTTTAGCTGAACACTGTGAAGAGGACACATGACACTAACCTGTAGCTTTAGCTGAACACTGTTGAGAGGACGCACTACACTAACTTGTAGCTTTAGCTTAACACTGTGCAGAGGTCGTACTACACTAACTTGTAGTTTTAGCTGAACACTGTGGAGGATGCACTACACTAACTTGTAACTTTAGCTGAACATTGTGCACTACACTAACTTGTAGCTTTAGCTGAACACTGTTCAGAGGACGCACTACACTAACATGTAACTTTAGGTGAACACTGCACTACACTAACTTGTAGCTTTAGCTGAACACTGTGCACTACACTAACTTTTAGCTTTAGCTGAACACTGTTCAGAGGACGCACTACACTAGCTTGTAGCTTTAGCTGAACACTGTGCAGAGGTCGCACTACACTAACTTGTAGCTTTAGTTGAACACTGTGCAGAGGTCACACTAAACTAACTTGTAGCTTTAGCTGAACACTGAGGAGGACGCACTACACTAACTGTAAATAGTCTAGCTGCCTGACTGTGGTACTAATAGGATCAGAAGAACACCAGCAATTTTCTTCAGGTAGCTGTAAATACTGTAACAACACAAGCTTGCCTGTCAGTAGGAAGATAATAACAGGAATGGATGGATCTTACTGTATATATATATACATACATACATACATACATACATACACACACACACACACACACACTCACAACACCTGGGATGAATATATACGTATATACACAATACACTGTAAGTGCAGCTAACTGACTGACTGTCCTGCCTAACCTATCTAATGTAAATCAAATGACACTGTCTCTCTGTCTCTCAATCCGGGAACACACTACACAGGGCCGTGCAGGCGGCCTTATATAGTGTGGGGTGTGTACTAAACCCCCTGAACCATAATTGGCCAAAGCCACCGTGGCTTTGGCCAATTACAGCTCTCTCTACCGATGGCGCTGTGATTAGCCAAGCATGCGGGTCATAGTGCATGCTTGGCCAATCATCAGCCAGCAATGCACTGCGATGCCGCAGTGAATTATGGGCCGTGACTCGCCACATGAATTTGGAGCGAACGGCCCATATCGTTCGCAATTCGGCAAACATGCGAACAGACGATGTTCAAGTCGAACATGGGTTCGACTCGAACATGGGTTCGACTCGAACATGAAGCTCATCCCTAGTCCCCGGATAGGCCTCAGGCTTCTGGCCTAGCAGCCCGGGGCAGCACAACACACGTCCACCCAGACAGCCATCCAGGTGGCACAGAACCCTGATCACCTGACTCCACCTAGCAGGCCAAGGAAAATCCCTGCCTATTGGCTGAGACACCACATTCATTCATGTTTGAGCCTGCAAAGCCCCTGTCTTATCTAATGTCACTAGTATAGTTCCACCTAGTGACAGATAAGAAAGGGTGCAACAGTTCCAGATTTAGAGAGGAGTCAATTGATCTCCTAACAATTGACCAAGGCAACTATCGCCTGGCAACTAAATTTGATAGCAACCCTGCCTAAACATCAGGGTGCTAAAAAGGTTTCGGTCAAAGGCACAGACCAAACATGCCACATGTTTCCATCAAAGTAATTGCTCCTTATATTTAGTTGAGAATTGGAACTGATACAAATAAAACCACGTTTTTAGAAATTGCGCATGCTTTGACAGCATGAGGTCTTCCATTTTCATAATATTATTACTCACCATAATCCATTGTCACACCATTGGAGGGGGGTGTATCTTTCCACTTAGTTGGTATACAAATTCTTGCAGCATTTCAGAGGTGAATTACCAGAAAACATTTATACATTTCTCTGAGAGAGAAAGAGAGAGCTGAGATTTAGGAGGCAAGCAGCAGGACTATCTACCAAAGACAGGCTAGAGAGATCCAAAATTAGGGCACATACCTCCTTCCCAAAAAAGCCTTATTCATGTGAGCATGTCCAGAAAATATGGTAGAGACAACTCTCCTGTTTCCCACATGTCCAGCAGAAAGGGTAAGTATTGGAAAACATCAGCTTTAGTTTCACAGCAACTCTATACCACCTAGTTTGTAGGTTATATCCGTACTCTTGGAATCTACTAAATATTGAGGACTTATGTGCTAAGCGTAACATTGTTCAGATGCAACCTGTTGGTTTAGGTAATTTTTCCACTTAAGGTGCAAGGGGGGCTTATCATTTTCAGGTGGTGCAATAACAGTAGAATAAAAAAGAGAGAGGGCGTGTTGGAGTGGTCAAATCATGTCATAATAAAACATAACCAGTAGTTTGTGTAAAATTACAAACTTGTGGCAGCTGGCACCTGACTACAAAGCCTAACTGTTTCAAATGTTCCCTTGGTTAGTTTTGCTAGAGTAAACAAAAAAGAAGGTTAGTCTAGTATAGTCGCTGATTAAATCATGAATCAGATTATTTTTAAAATAATCTGATTAACTCTATTTTCTGTGGTAATGTACAGCTCATAAAAAAGTATTATTTGTCATCAGAATTTAATTAAAATATTGTAAATGGTTTATGCTTCTATTTACATATACATTTGCATAAATATTTAAAGTTCATGATGATTATTGGAATAAGACAAATATGACCAAACAAATTAAACTAATCAGCTCTGTGTTCAAACTGGGATTTGCAAAGTAAATTTTGCCATAAAGAAAAGTAAACAAGGGCAATTATGTTAGGCTGGGTAAGGTACCTATATTACAATTACCTCTTTTGCTCAAAACATCACTACTATGTGCATTTGCATTAAGTGGTTTTGTTTTACATACAGTACAGAATATTAATAGTAGCAAAAATACACATGTAGCGCTGGTAGATTTGAGATCTACCATCTAATAGATAAATTTAGTAAATTGCTCGTTAGGGGAAGTTAGATTTGCCTCTGTTCCAGCTTGGCTGACGTTGCATATGTTTCCATTCTGGACCGGTGGGTGTCGTTACTATCAGCTAGTGTTGGAAGGGCAAAGTGTCAAAGCGTATGGATGCTCTTCTGTCCCGGAGACAACTCGGTGGAGGTGGTCCTCCGAGTGGGATTCTGGGAGAGGGTATTTATGGGACAGACGCCATGTTTTAGGTCGTTTTACAGCCACCTGCTGGCCCTCCTGGCCGACAGGTATGCTTTAGAGTGCTACCTCGTGGTCCTCTGTTCCGGAGGCCCACGATGCTGCGGCACATGGGTGGGCCCAGAAGCTTGTCTGGGGCCTACCACAGCAGCCGAGGAATGGTCCTGAGCTGTCTATCCAGAGTGAAGAAGCTGGACAACCGAGGAGATCCCAGGGGAAGACCTGTCATGGAAGGATCATGCAGAGTGCTGGTCTGGAGAGGGGCCTGGTGACTCGGTTGGAGGACGTATCCTAAAGTAACTTTACAGCATAGTGTTACCGGGTTTGGCTTAAAGGTTCAAGCGCTGTAACTGACATTCACCGCAAAACCAATACATCCTGTGGCAGAGGATCGTACGGGTTCATCCCAAGCAAGTCTGTGACAGAGACTTTTGTTCGTGCTACGTACTGGCTGCTAGGCAAGTGAGAGAGGCCTATCCAGGCGAGCAAAGAGTGTGTCCCACAAGGGGAGCGCATTCTACTGTAATATTCAACTCTAAAGGACATTTGTCAAGAATCCTACAGAAAGGTATTTGAGCTTTCCCTGCAGTTTCCCTTCTGCCTCTTTCCTGCTACTTCCTTTGTTAATTGTTCAATAAAGCATTGAAAATGTACTCAAGTGTTGGTGCTTGTATCGTCCGGAGGTAAACACCACGGAACCCTAGACCCGGTGCTGGTGAAACAGAGAGAAGGAGAGTGAAGGTCACAAGCCCGCTTAAACCAGCAGCTCCGCCGAGAGTGATTGCTACACACATATTTCTATTTATACTCCAATACAAGTCAACAAATAAAAGTACTCAGTGATCTACCAAGGCTTTTCTGATGTCTGAAAGTTTGCTCAGTGGACCCTAATCTGAGTTCTCTGTACATCTATATATAGTTACGTCTATATCCGCACTCTGTGATCTGCCAGCTCTCCTCTTCCTCTATTCTCTCTTCCTCTGTGATGATCTGGCCACCTTCTCTCTTCCTCAGCACAGGGGAGGCTGCAATGATGGGCACAGGTGAGGCTGCAATAGTAGGCACAGGTCAGGCTGCAATGATGGGCACAGGTCACGCTGCAATGGTGGGCACAGGTGAGGCTGCAATGGTGGGCACAGGTGAGGCTGCAATGGTGGGCACAGGTGAGGCTGCAATGGTGGGCACAGGTGAGGCTGCAATGGTGGGCACAGGTGAGGCTGCAATGGTGGGCACAGGTCATGCTGCAATGATGGGCACAGGTCATGCTGCAATGATGGGCACAGGCCATGCTGCAATGATGGGCAAAGGTGAGGCTGCATTGGTGGCCACAGATCACGCTGAAATGATGAGCACAGGTGAGGATGCATTGGTCACGCTGCAATGATGGGCACAGGCCGTGCTGCATTGTTGGGCACTGACGAGGCTGCATTTATGGGCATTGACAAGGCTGCATTGATGGGCAGAGGTAACCCTGCATTGATGGGCACTGATGAGGCTGTGCTGATGAGCACTGGTGAGGCTGCATTGATGGGCACTGGTGAGGCTGCACTGATAGGTACTTATAAAGTTGTTTTTTTTTGTAACTTAATTATGCATAAAACATTTAAGAGTCATTTCATGAGATAATTTATGAGGGCGTGTTTAGAGACAGAATTAGGGGTGGTGCAGGGTAGGGATTGGGTGGGGCAATTGGTGGCGAGTAACCCTTAAGGCCTTGCTAGTAGCTCAGGACTTGAAATTTTGAGCCCTGTTTAAGGTATCTGAAATACGTCAATAAATTAGATACAGAGTTTGTAAACTGAATTAAGACTACTGTAGCACTACCGCCGCAAGACCTGCTTGGTAATTTGGGTTCTCTGTTTTGTGTCTCAACTCCCAGAACAACCTCAGCCCCTCTGACACGCCTAGCTAAATGAAAGTTACTGCAAGCACTTATAAGTATTTGAGTACAGATACCTTCAACTCTGCTGTGAATTAGCACCAGGAAATAGACACAAGAACGTTTAATGGTAAATGAAATCAATGTGTTGGTACAGGTTAGAATAAATGGTGGTTTGATCATAAATGAACATACAGAAAGTAGGTTTAGACACAATCCACTAGACAGTATAATCACTATGCAGAGGTAGAAAAGAGTTTTGTATCATTAGACTGAGATTAACTCAGCAATCAGCAAAGTAAGCAATAAAACGTACAAATAAGCATTAACTGCAATGTAAATCATAATGCAATAACTAGTTTAGAGTGCACTCTACGAGAATGGCTAGGATGTGGTGCAACTAGGTACCTCTTAGCATAAGCATTAGGTAGAGTTCTCTGCGTAGCAGCTGTAAAGGGACAGTCTTTAGACCTAACTCTTTAGCTGTCTAAAGTTGGGGCCCAGTTGTACTGTTAGAAGAAAATATTACAGCGCACACATGCAAAAAAGACATTTACCTCAAGCAAGGCTAGTTTAAAACACCTAAGCATTTCTAGAAAAACATTTTTAAAAAATATGGGGATTTGGTCACACCATATTGCTATATGGTGCTAAGCCCACTTACTGCGACAAAGTACCCCATAATCAGTGGGTCCTACACTATCCATGGAGTGGGAGAACCTGCATCTCTGAACCATGAGAGCATTGCACTCTTCTAAATGGGAGAATCATAAGGTCTCCACCCATGACACAAGTGGACACTAATTAAAGGTACTTATGTTATGTAGTGAGGTGCTCCGCACCCAAAAGGATTTGGTCAGAATCCATACAATATACAAACAAGATATTTGGGGGGCACACTCTAAAAATGCATTAAAGATGGTGCAGCCATAAGACCATACAGTAGAAGAAAATATTACAGCGCACACATGCAAAAAAGACATTTACCTCAAGCAAGGCTAGTTTAAAACACCTAAGCATTTCTAGAAAAACATTTTCAAAAATTATGGGGATTTGGTCACACCATATTGCTATATGGTGCTAAGTCGCAGTAGGTGGGCTTAGCACCATATAGCAATATGGTGTGACCAAATCCCCATATTTTTTGAAAATGTTTTTCTAGAAATGCTTAGGTGTTTTAAACTAGCCTTGCTTGAGGTAAATGTCTTTTTTGCATGTGTGCGCTGTAATATTTTCTTCTACTGTATGGTCTTATGGCTGCACCATCTTTAATGCATTTTTTAGAGTGTGCCCCCCAAATATCTTGTTTGTATATTGTATGGATTCTGACCAAATTCTTTTGGGTGCGGAGCACCTCACTACATAACATAAGTACCTTTAATTAGTGTCCACTTGTGTTATGGGTGGAGACCTTATGATTCTCCCATTTAGAAGAGTGCAATGCTCTCATGGTTCAGAGATGCAGGTTCTCCCACTCCATGGATAGTGTAGGACCCACTGATTATGGGGTACTTTGTCGCAGTAAGTGGGCTTAACACCATATAGCAATATGGTGTGACCAAATCCCCATATTTTTTGAAAATGTTTTTCTAGAAATGCTTAGGTGTTTTAAACTAGCCTTGTTTGAGGTAAATGTCTTTTTTGCATGTGTGCGCTGTAAAATTTTCTTCTACTGTATGGTCTTATGGCTGCACCATCTTTAATGCATTTTTTAGAGTGTGCCCCCCAAATATCTTGTTTGTAAGTTGTACTGTTAGTTCACATAAAAAAGTCCCAGTCAAGCCTGGGGGGCAGCAATGAGGCTACTAGATGGCTGCATGATCAGTTCCCAAAGGGCTCAGTCTCCCTAGCAGCCGATAGTAAATACCGACAGCAGCAGCTCACCAGTCCCAGCGATGATGCATCTCACCATTTGGTTACACACAGTAATTAGTCTACTCTCTGCTCTGCACCCAGGTGACTTTGGCTGTTGGCACACCTAGACGACTCAGACCTCCAGATTCTGCTCAGGCTTCCATTATGCAGCAGGAGTGGTGCACACTGGACAGCAATGTGTACTCTCTGTACAGGGCAAGAGGAAACTGTGTCTTGAGCAAATACAACTCTTTCTGCTCCTCCTGGCAATCTCCCTCTGGGAAATTCAGTTCAAAAGCTCTTGATTTTAGTAGATATATATTATTAACAGCTACAGCCAGAGTTATTCCAACATTCCATTCTTAGCCAAGCACTTGGCTACACTACAGTCACACCTGTTCATTTTTATGTGGTTCAGATGTTAAAACTAAAATTATTATTATTATATGAAACTTTCTTTACTAAAAAAATTGCTCACACTAAAAACAAAATGCTAAATAAGAAGGACTATTTAATATAAACACAGAGGAGGGAAATCATAATTTGTGTAATAGGCACACTTTAGAATTCTATCTACTGCCGTACCACAATTGTCAGTATTCGCAGCTTATTCATGCACCTGTCACAGAGATGTACAAGAATTTGTCAGTTCTGGACACTGAGGTCAGAGTGTACATACTGGTTACTCTGTGCGTTCGCTCCAGGGAATACAATTGACCTTCCTGGTATTTTTGGTTTTCCTCCAGGACTTGATAGTTCTGCCTGCAGTTGGACTTTAAGCTTTTGTGAGTTTACAGTTCTAAATAATCATAATTGTTTTTCTGACCTGGTTCCAGGTAAGTCTGGTCATTTACTTTGTAATTTTTGCAAACCGTGTGACAGCTCATAGTCCCATAATGTATAAAATACACTAATCCAGAATGTAAAGCTTCTCTAGTGACTGTTCTTTTATTCCCTTTTCAATAAGGAAAAGGCACAATATAGAAAAAAGAAAAATGTGGCAACACATCGCCTCAAGGACAGGTACATCTTCAACAAGATTTGGCTGTCCATGGACACCTTTATAAACTGAGACATCAGTCTTCCCTATTATTCAAGGTATAGGTCTTGACCTCTTTTCTTGACAGAGAAGTGGCAAATTCAGTATGTCAGTTGCAGGTCTTTCTGTTGCATATCAGCTTTTTTTTCCTGCAATAAAGCCTTTGTAAAAGGACAATAACCCTTATGATGAATTCTAATGGTCAGTGAATCACAGCGATTACACAGCTCAACTACAGATAATTTGCTTGAGTTTCGAGGAGTGCTAGTAATTCAACACCTTTTTTCAAAATGCCACTTTATCATAATATACTAAGACAGGTACAGAAAAATCAATGGTTGGGGATCTACATCTATCACTATGACTTGAAAACCCCTGTGAAAGTATTAGACCGCAGGATGAAGCTCTAATTATCTGGCATAGTGCTGCAGTATACAGCCACCTGATTTTATCTCAGTGACATTAAAACAGATATCTCTCTGAATCCAATGCATCACTTCAATCTAAGAAAATAAATCAGTCCTTTGCTTCTGCCAACACTCTTGTCAAGTAAGTGAGACCAAAAAGAGGTCACAGAGAATGAATAACATCACAGATATATTTATTACTCTCACACAAATAACTTATAGATTAACATATCATAAAAAGTCAAAGTGTATTGACTTTACAGAGCTATCCTGATGAATCACCAGACTAGCGTGTAAAGGTCCCAGAGTGTATTTACAAAATAAACGATATTTTTTTTTCTTGTTAATACTGTAGTATCAGCTAACAACTGAAATAATATGCTTTATCAAGAGTATTGATTAGACGTTGGCTTGGCATTTTTATTTTTTATTTTAATGCTGATATGTAAAGAGTATCAACTGCTTAATGCAATGTAGCAAAACCAGCATCTAGACTAGGAGGTTTTGATGAATATGCTTTCACATTGCATTGCATTGCCAGTCGCCTCAATGCCCATACTACAGGGTTCATGATTTTTATAGGAGAAAGTGGGGCACTAAAACATTGTCCTAAGTCTTTCGAAAATGTACCACACAAGTGAAAAATTGCATTAGGTTTTCCACATATTTGCTTGCTCAGGTGGGCCTTAGGGATGGGAATCAAGGTCCATCTAGAACATTTTCAAACCACATTTGCCCTATGTTACCAAGCGATTTGATATGGTGTCTATAGATGATTTTATTCTGAAATAACCACAAAGAGAATCCAAAATGTAATTAATCTTTGTAGCATCAAGTCACAACCTTAGGTTAAGAGCAAGGACTATTCCTAAAAATGAATTGCTTTGAATTTTTTACTTGATTATTTTTCATGATGTCAGGTTGTTGTTGTCTGTGTTCCCCTTACGGATATTTCCTCTCACTTACTGGCTGTTTGATGGCTATCAGGCACAACATTATATTAACTGTAATCTGAACATCTTGTGCTTTGTATACATTTCTGGAACATCCTTTTGAGGGTAAATGATGTTTACATTAGGTGTGAGTGGGTTGCCCATATATCAGTACTAATGTCAAAGTTAGGTGAAGATAAAAGGGCTTCTCTTCAAATTCAGAATCTCCAATGGGGTATTTTGTGGGGATACTACTGGTGGCATATTCTACAGCAAAAAGAGAGAGAGAGCAGTAGCTTGGGCAATAAATATATGGATACAAAGTTGGTGGACAAAGGAAGGATTTGGATTCTTGGAAAACCAGGCAAATTTCATATTTAGCTATAAATTCTGTGCTAGAGACCAGCTACAACTTAATAGGAATGGTGCTGTTGCACTAGGGAAAAAAGTTCTGGGGAGGGGGCGAGAATAATCATGAGAATAGAAAATGGGTAAAAAATGGAGCAAATAGTGAATGGTAAATAGAAATCATAGCTGGCGGTGTGTGTGTGTAGGTTGGACAGGAGGGTCAGAGATTAGGTAAAAATTAGGTAGTAAAAACTGTACGAAACTAAAAAATAATGTGGCAGTACAAACATAAAATGTAGGTTAGCAAACACAAAACAGTTTCCAATAATTAGCAAACTAAGGCAGCTGCAGATTGAAACTGACATTGAAGTATTTGTTTGTACAAGACATATATATTTTTATCTATATGGATGTGCTAGATTTGGTCATATATAATAGGCCAGATACTACAGTACACCATTTGTGTAACCTTGACTATAGCTTATAATTGGAACATTTTCCTTTGTTGCTGCTGCATTATCCTTCTGCAGTGTGGACAGTGTGGTCAAGGTTAAACTGAATATTCACTAATGTAGAAGTGCAGCAGCCATCTTTAAGGAGACCACTTTGTAATGCTCATTTATGGAGTGTCTCCAGTGCAAGGGGCAGCCATCTTGACTGGGTCTGGAGGACGGTGATTGACTAATGCAACAGAGCAAGGGGACAATAAACTGGGCTGCTGGAGAAAGGGAGCTGTGTTTTGCCACCAGCCTGCAGAATGAGGGAGGAAGTCACTGTGGGTACCAAGTGCTGCTGCAACTATTTTGCTGTGCTGAGCAGCTCAGAGAGAGCACCACAAGGTTGCAGTTAAGAGGGAACAGTAGTGTGTGTTCAGAGTTTGCTGGCTAATGCTGTGCTGCCCAGAAAAAAAGAGCTGATCAGACACTGCAGGTGCCATCATACTCTATGCAATGCAAATTTGCCGACCAAAATTTTTTTTTTTTTTATCAATCACTGGCCAGTGGGATAAAACTGGGACTGTTATAGCAAGTTAGGACTGCCTTATATATATGTACTGTTGCTAGGTAAATAAAGTTCAGTTATCTTCTACTTTCCAAGTGTTTAACCGCTTCAGCCCCGGAAAATTTTACCCCCTTCCTGACCAGAGCACTTTCTACCATTTGGCACTGGGCCGCTTTAATTGACAATTGTGCAATCGTGCGATGCTGTACCCAAACAAAATTTGCATCCTTTTTTTCTCACAAATATAGCTTTCTTTTGGTAGTATTTGATCACCTCTGTGGTTTTTATTTTTTGTGCTATAATCAAAAAAAGAGCGACAATTTTGATAAAAAAACAATATTTTTTTACTTTTTGCTATAATAAATATCCCCAAAAATGTTTTTAAAAAACAAATTTCTTCATCAGTTTAAGCCAATATATATTCTTCTTCATATTTTTGGTAAAGTTATAGCGTCTACAAACTATGGGAAAGCTTTATGGCATTTTTATTATTATTTACTTTTTTTTTTAACTAGTAATGGCGGGGATCTGCGATTTTAAGCGGTACTGCAACATTGCGGTAGACAGATCGGACACTTTTAACACATTTTTGGGCCCATTGACACATTACAATCAGAGCTAAAAATAGCCACTGATTACTGTATAAATGTCACTGGCAGGGAAGGGTTTGACACTAGGGGGCAATCAAAGTGTTAACTGTGTTCCCCAGTTAGTTTTTCTAAATGTATGGGGACAGGACTGACTGGGGGAGGAGACATATCACTGTTCCTACTTGGTAGCAACAAACAGAAAACGTGCCCGCCGACCACACGCATCGGGCCCCCTGGGAGCTCTTAAAGGGTACGGGGTTTCACCCAGCTTAGCCATTCTGCCGAAGTATATCGGCGTGAGCTGGTCGGCAAGTGGTTAACCATATTTCTCAGAGTACAGATCACAATATAGGGAGTGGCGCTGTGTTAGGAGTGTGACTGGAATTCAACAAAAAGTTCAAGTGTATAAATTAAATTAAAAATTTTTGGTATGATCCAGAAAATATTTTACAGGAAAAACTTTTTTCTTATTTCAGTGAAAACACCTTAATAAGTGAAAAAATGCTTCTATATGTGCAAAAAATCGCAAATACTAAACAGCACCATTAGATAACATAAATACATCTACACATTGATAAATATAAAGTGATAAATGCCAAAGGCAGTGATTGTCAAACAATAGTGTATAAATGTGCAATAATCATACGCAGTAAAAAATCATTAGTAGTGTGTCAAAATCGCAGCTAAAAATCAGAAAACCATACGTTATTTAGTGCAAAAAATGTTCATAACAATTGTGCAAAAAGTTCTTCTTAGGTGATAAAGTGCCGTGCTGTAACAACTGGTGGTCCCCCCCAATGTGATTGCACTCACCGGAGCGCTCCACCCCTGCAGGGGTACGAGAGTATACTGTTGGTCCTGTCACTCCAGTCCCGTGGATGTCAGTTTCCTTCCACGCGTCCCAATTCCAAAAACAGCTGTACACACAGGGAGGTGGGGACTTCCTGTCCCTTGATGTATTAAAAGGTCCCCATTGGATATCCACATGCAGCCGCTCCGGGTTGGGTACATGCCACAGCAAAGAATACTTCCCCTGTCGTGTTCAATGAGCACAAATACCACCAAATGCCACTCCCTATATTGTGACCTGTATTTTTGGGGGGATCACACAGGTGTCCCCTTCCTATTTAGGGGGGCTGCAGGTGTTAGTTAGTCTATAAGCGCGGATCCGTTGATATATTTATATTTCTCAGAGTAATGTTCTTGTCCTATTGATTGTTTGTATTTGTAAACTTGCTAAACCTTTCTTCTTTTAGGCTATGCTTGACCTAATAAATGCTTTAAAATACCTCCGGGTGTGTTGGTAAGTGCTGGGTGAGTGAGGTGTGTCATCTTCAGATGTGCAGAGAAATCACAAAACAATTCAGTGACTCCTCTGGGGGTAGCAAAGAAAAAGGAAAATTTTTTAGAACAGTACCTCCATATAGTAACATTTGAGCTGGTTTCTAATGAATGTTGGACAAGGAGAGTACACACGAGCGGAATGTCCGACAGAAAAAGTCAGACGGAAGCTTTTCATCGTCTATTCCGATCGTGTGTATGCCTCATTGGACTTTCTTTTTTGAAAATTCTGACGGACCTAGAAATGGAACATGCTCTAAATATTTCTGACGGAACCAATTCCTATCGGGAAAACTGCTCGTCTGTATGATGTTCCGATGGACCAAAAACGACGCATGCTCTGAAGCAAGTACGAGACGGAAGCTATTGGCTACTGGCTATTGAACTTCCTTTTTCTAGTACCGTCATACGTGTTGTACGTCACCTCGTTCTGGATGGTCGGCCTTTGGTCGGACTTTGGTCAGACTTTGGTTTGCCCATGTATAGGCAAGACCACTTGAATGGAATTCAGTCGGAGTTCCGTCTGAGAAACCTTCGGAGTTTATTTTGACGGCAAAACCGGTTGTGTGTACGCCGCATAACAATTAGAGAAACTCAGTGAAAAAATTCAAAGGAGCAGTTAGTTTTGTAAACAGTGAGAATGTACCATTAAATTAAGACAATAAACAAATTATTAAGACATACCAACAACAAATAGAGTAGCAGTAGAAAACAATTCTAGGAATGAATAAAAAAAAAAAAAAAGTAATACACTTTTCAAAAAAATAGATTACACTTATAGAGACTGAATGTAAAAAACAAATAGCTAATGATATTAACCACTTGCCGCCAGCCCTACTACAGAAAGACGGCGGCAAAGTGGTTTGATACCCCTGACCGGACATATGACGTGATCAGGATATCGAGCCGATGCGCGCCCCCGGGGGCACGCATCGCGGGAATCGTTGTTGCAGGGTGTCAGTCTGACACCCTGCAACACCGATCTAGGTAAAGAGTCTCTGACGGAGACTCTTTACCACGTGATCAGCTGTGTCCAATCACGGCTGATCATGATGTAAATAGGAAGAGCCGGTGATCGGCTTTTCCTCACTCGCGTCTGACAGACGCGAGTGAGGAGAGCCGATCAGCTGATCTCCTGACAGGGGGGGCTGTGCTGATTGTTTATCAGCACAGCCCCCCCTCGGATCCTACCCAGGACCACCAGGGAAGCCGCCCAGGACCACCAGGATGGCCACCACACTGGACCATCAGGTATGCCCCCTAGACCCCCAGGGAAATACCAATCTGTGCCCAGGCAGCTGCCAATCAGTGCCCACTCCAATGCCTACCACTGCCAGTGCCACCAGGGATGCCTATCAGTGTTGCATATCAGTGCCTGTATCAGTGCCCATCAGTGCCACGTATCAGTGCCCATCAGTGCCCAGCAGTGCCGCCTATCAATCCCTATCAGTGCCCAGAAGTGCCGCCTATCAGTGCCGCCTATCGCTGCCACCCTATCAGTGCCCATCAGTGCCCAGCAGTGCCGCCTTTCAGTGCCCATCAGTGTCGCCCATCAGTGCCCATCAGTGCCAGGAAGGATATTGGAATTTTTGGGACTTTAAATGAGGCGCATGGGGAATGTGCCTCCATCCCTGGTTCAGAGAAAAGGAAGGGGATTTGGGACTTTAAATGAGGCCCACGGACATCAGGAGGTAAAAAGAAAATGTTGTTTATTAATCATAAAACCTGTATCAAACCATATCACAAATATAGACCACATGTAAAAGAAGAACATTGTAGTGAATGTCATTCAATATACCTACGCCCATAAGTGGGGCGCATGCAAAAAGCATCAAGAATACATCAATATGTCAAACTAGAGGTCACATGATGGGCACAAGTGATCAATGGATACATACAGTGGTAAATAGATATATATACACACAATAAAAAGCAGCATAAGACAAAAATTGTAAAAATGTGTAAACCCATAATTGATTGAAGAAGGTGTTCTGAGTTGATAGTGAGATGTGAGCATCTATCTGCGTAACAAAATGCCCGACGCGTTTCGTGTAAACCACTCATCAGGGGCACAGTGCTCAAACATATCTATAGAATGTAGTAAGGTAAGCAATTAATATATATGCAACCGATAGTAGCCGGGGGAGGCAAATTGCGACCCCTAAGTACTTACATAGAATCATTGCAGAGGAGGTGTAATGGTGATAGAGCCAAGGCCATATTAATAGTCCGCACCGGGAGCTTAGGTGACCGAAACATGCACTGGCGGGGTATATGCACAAAACCCCCCACATGCACAGGACCCAGAGCACTGGATCTTGGGATGAGACAGTAATCTGCTAGTATTAACTACCAAACGGGGTCTAAAACAAAGGAAGATGCATAATCAGTATTGTACTGATGGGGTAATAAAGAAATATATATATATATATATATATATATATATATATATATATATATATATATATATATATGTATAAGCATAAGATGCATACAAGCTGAAATTGGAAAAGTCAAAACAACAAAAAAGAAAGAAAGAAAACCCTGCTGGGGATAAAAGAAAAGGGGGAATAAAGAATAAATAGTGGAAATATTGGAAAAATAACGGTTGAAGAGTAAAAAATGAAAAATAAATAAGATAAATAAATAAATAATGAAATGAAAAATAAATGAAATGAAAAAGGGAATCATGTCCAATCCCCCTAGAATGTGATATAGATGAAAGAAGTAACAAAACATGAACCTAATTGATGAATGAAACCAAAAAGACAGGGGGGGGGGAAGGAAAGGAAAAATAGTGACTAGTGATGGATGATATGTGGATGGGGTAGCTGAGTAGGAGCTTACATGTTTCCCAGAAGAGTATATACACGTGCTATAGTGAGGTATGTCATCATCAGGTTTGTGGCGCCCAGAGTGTGTCGGGAGGGGCCATATAAGTACACCCGCCCCGACCACGTGCACGCTAGCGGACACCAGCGTCACGCAGATACGGCATGTGCAGGGAGGGGCTCCAATGTGGGCGAAAGGTACCGCCCACATAGGATGCCCACATAACCCCGCTGACCGGCCGAGATGGAAAAACCCAACGCCTGCACGCCGTGACGTCAGAATTGACGTCACCCGTGCGGCAGGATGCGTGGCGCCGATGCGCTGTGGGCGCCCGTCCGCCCCCCGCACACCTTCACTCCCCCCGATCCTGATAGGACAGGAGGGAGCGAGGGGGGGGGGAGGGGGGACACACAGAGCGCATCGCAGCTCCTGGATAGCGGACAACAAAGCAGCCCTGGTGATTCAGAAAACACACATCATTCCCCAGGAAGGGAAAGTGTGTGTAACGGACTGTGCTGCCTAATCTCATGGGCACACATGGTAGTGTCCATTGAGAGTGTGTATGAGCCCGGACAAGGTAAAAACCCTCCAGGACTAAAAAGAACCTAGCCTGTGAGTAGCAGGGGGACACTGCTAACTCTGTCCGTGGGCCTCCATCCCTAATTGCGGAAGGATATTGGAATTTTTGGGACTTTAAATGAGGCGCATGGGGAATGTGCCTCCATCCCTGGTTCAGAGAAAAGGAAGGGGATTTGGGACTTTAAATGAGGCCCACGGACATCAGGAGGTAAAAAGAAAATGTTGTTTATTAATCATAAAACCTGTATCAAACCATATCACAAATATAGACCACATGTAAAAGAAGAACATTGTAGTGAATGTCATTCAATATACCTACGCCCATAAGTGGGGCGCATGCAAAAAGCATCAAGAATACATCAATATGTCAAACTAGAGGTCACATGATGGGCACAAGTGATCAATGGATACATACAGTGGTAAATAGATATATATACACACAATAAAAAGCAGCATAAGACAAAAATTGTAAAAATGTGTAAACCCATAATTGATTGAAGAAGGTGTTCTGAGTTGATAGTGAGAGTACCCATCAGTGCCAACCAGTGCCACCAGTGCCACCCATAAGTGCCCATCAGTGCCGCCTATCAATGCCCATCAGTGCTGCATTACAGTGCCATCCATCAGTGCCGCCTACCAGTGCCCATCAGTGCTGCATATCAGTGCCCATCGTCAGTGCCCGCTCATTGGTGCCACCTCATCGGTGCTGCAGTATCAGTGCCTGTCAGTGCTGCCTTATCAGTGCCCATCAGTGAAAGAGAAAACTTACTTATTTACAATTTTTTTTAACAGAAACAAAAGCAAAACTTTTTTTTTTTCAAAATTTTCAGTCTTTTTTTATTTGTTTAGCAAAAAATAAAAATCGCAGAGGTGATCAAATACCACCAAAAGAAAGCTATATTTGTGGGAACAAAATTATAAAAAATTTGTTTCGGTACAGTGTAGCATGACTGCGCAATTGTCATTCAAACTGCGACAGCGTTGAAAGCTGAAAATTGGTCCGGGCAGAGGCTGTCTAAGTGCCCTGTATTAAAGTGGTTAAATACCATCCCCCCCCCCCCCCCCCATTTTTTTTAAAATAAAGATAGAAACAGTAAGAGCAAACTATGTGATAATATAGGACCTCCAGAAGAGAAGATAATCTAGGAATTTTAACTGTGAAGGATATAATAATATAAAATATATATAATATAATGCAAACCCTGAACTACTACTAATTATTACCTACTGAAAGTAAGGGGTCCTGAGTGCTGCATTTACCATACCATACCTGCTATTTCACAAAACTAGGACTCTATAGTATATGCCAATATTGGGTAAGTGCCATCTGCCATCAGCTGCTGATAATCAAGCATGCGGAGGTGAAGTGTGGTTTGAACTGTAAATTTACCGTTATCATAACTTTTAGCAGCTATGCGATGCACTTGACGACAAAGTTTTACTTTTTAATGAAAATCTTGTAATAGACAGATAGTGCCAAAAAATTGATGCAAATAACATTGTGTTAATGTGTGTGGGTGTTCACAGCGTGTATGTGTCTCTCTCTCTCTGTGCCTGTGTGTCTCTGTTTTTTAGTCCAGTTGTCAGACTGAACAGATCAGAGAGACAACACACAGACACCAGCTGGAGTGGAGGAAGATTTCTTTACTAAGGTGGAAAATAATTACTGTTTACAGGACATTAGAGTGAGTTAGGGTCTAAAATCTTCCAGAAAGCCCTATTACAAGCAAAAGTTTATTTTTTTTTTCTTGGATGGAGTTTCAAGAAGTTAGAGCCTCTGTTGGTGCCTGTGTCCCTGTTGGAAAGATTTCTCTTCACTTTCTGTTGTGGTGATTTAAGAAGATATCTTTAAAGACTCTTGCGCAAGGGCGGCTGAGCCTGTTTAGCATAACTGCTGGCATAATTCCTCCACCCAGGCAGCCCAGGTGTAGCATACAGCCTCCAAATGACATGAATGGCTGTGCGCTGCTGTATATGGCAGTGCTATCATAAACACGAGTGTAGTGTATGCCAAAATAACAAATATGTATGCTGCCTTTGGCAGAGGAAATACTCCAGCAATTACATTGAATGGGCTCAGCTCCCCATGTGAACCTGCCCTAAGAATGGTGTAAATATGATAGTGCTGCTAACATTAGGTAAAGTATGGTGTATTTTTGTTGACGTGTATTGAATGGATTTCTCTTGGAACTGATCATCTAAAAATGTCGGCCTTCATAATTAGAAATGTAAATGTTTATGTATATGTGTTGAATGGTGGCAAAAACCCTGAATGAAATTACTTGAGCTACTGGGAGACAAGTTGCCTGCAGTGTCTTTGATTTTTGGGGAGGCACATACTTTGCCAGTCAGGGCTGTCTTTCATATTGATTGGACCCTGGACAAAACTTTTCTTGGGGCCCCCCATGCAGTTTTGCTCTCCACCTGCTCTGAAACATACAATAAATAGCAGCTAGACTCAAAATCAGTTTACTGAATCAGATCAGGCAGCTATTGCAATTGGTTGCCAGAGGTTACAGCATATCATTACCGCTCACTGACTGGTTGCTAAAGGTTACAGCACACATTACGGCTCACTGATTAGTTGCTAGAGGTTACAGCACATGAATTCTGTTTGTTGATTGGTTGCTAGAGATTACTGTGGATATGACCTCAGGGGGGCATGATATACATATCAATGCCACTGGCCGCCGCTATATACATATGAATGCCGGTAATTTACATGTAAACACAGGGTCTGCAGGTGAGTCATCTGTACAACAATAGGGCAGAGCTGGGCAGCATTAGTAGCTTCACACTGAGATATTGGGACACAGCACAGGACTAAAACTTCAAGGAATGAGAGAAATTAAACCAAGATAGTTGGCAAGTATAAGACAGCTGCTTTGGGCCCCACAACAATGATGCCAGTGACCTTGGGAAGTTAGAATAGAGAGCACATGAAAGCACATGAAAGTTGTTAAAATGAACTGTGTAAAGTTACCCAAGTTGCAATTTTCCTCCTAAAACTACTGACAATGTGGTAAGAACTGCAGAAATCACATTATATATATATAAATATTCGGACCCCTTAAATTTTTCACTCTTTTCACTCTTTTCACTCTTTGTTATATTGCAGCCATTTGCTAAAATCATTTAAGTTATTTTTTTTCCTCATTAATGTACACACAGGACCCCATATTGACAGAAAAACACAGAATTGTTGACATTTTTGCAGATTTATCAAAAAAGAAAAACTGAAAAATCACATGGTCCTAAGTATTCAGACCCTTTGCTGTGACGCTCATATATTTAACTCAGGTGCTGTCCATTTCTTCTGATCATTCTTGAGATGGTTCTACACCTTCATTTGAGTCCAGCTGTGTTTGATTATGCTGATTGGACTTGATTAGGAAAGCCACACACCTGTCTATATAAGACCTTACAGCTCACAGTGCATGTCAGAGCAAATGAGAATCACAAGGTCAAAGAAACTGCCTGAAGAGCTCAGAGATAGAATTGTGGCAAGGCCCAGATCTGAGAAAAAATAAAGTAGATATGGCGCCGTTCACTACCAGTGTTAAAAGACTCCCACCTAGATAAATAAATGAGTGAATATATAAGTATTGGTGTAGTTGACCAAAAGAAATACACATATAATATGTTATCAAACTGTTGTAACGAAAGTAATTTCCTGTGCTATTATGCTAAAATCAATAAATTCCCACTAAAAGTTACTATAAGACTTTACATGGTTCCATTGTGATTTAAAGTGCTTTTGTGCACAGCATGCGTGCTCTTTTCGTGCTCTTATTGTGGCCGCACTCACCAGAAATTTTCGGTGAGTGCGGCCACAATAAGAGCACGGAAAGAGCACGCATGCTGTGATCACTTTTATAAAACGGACTATATTGTTTTTCACCAGCACAGAAGCACTGTCATGAAAGGCGTCCTGTTAGCACAACCGTCGGCGGAAGATCGGTTAGCAGAACCACTGTTGTTAGAGCCAGAGGACACTTTCGGAGGCGCGTTGGCGCGAACGGACGCGGGCGGGTGCGCGTTCATACGAACGGGGGTACGCGGGTGCACGATGGTACGAACGGGCACGTACGGTCGGTACACGGACGTGCACGAGTGCACGCGGATGCGCGCGGACGTGCAGTGTGACAGCGTTTGGCGCCATTAGGCCTATTTAAAGGAGCCTGTCAGCACGCTTTCTTGCTGTCCGGTCTACAGCGTTCCCTGTGACCCTAAGCTACCTGAATACCTGCCTACCTGCTTCCTGTTACCCGGCCTGTTCCTGACTATTCCTGTTTGCTGCCAGTCCTTGACCCCGGCTCGTTTGACTACTCTCTTGCCTCCTCCTTCGGTTATCTGTTACCTGCCTGTTGCCAACCCGGACTGTATCTTGACTATTCTCCTGCCTCCGTTTGGTATCTGCTTGCCTGCCAGTGTTGACCCGGCCTGTCTGATTCTGCCTGTGCTCCAGCTGGACTATAGAACACCTCCCTGTTGCCTGCTGTTCCAGAGTTCTTGCCTGCTACGGTGCACCTCCTACAGCCAGTGGTTCCAGTGTTCCTGCCAGAGTTCCAGTGCACCCTCTTACAGCCTGCTGTTCCAGCTCTCCAGCCAATCTACAGAACACCTCCCTGCCACCTGCTGTTCCAGAGTTCCTGCCTGCTACAGTGCTTCTCCTCACGGCCAGTGGTTCCAGTGTTCCAGACAGCTATCTGGTGCCTCCTCTTACAGTCTGCTGTTCCGGTGTTCCAGTTGAACTTCAGAGACATCTGCCACTTGCCAGGTACTTGTGGCCCCCTGCGCTCTTGAGTTCCTGTTTCCTCTATCAGGGGTTCTCGAGCCAGAGGCACACGAGAGGCCACTCCCTGCATTCTGGGCTCCGCCACCAGGTACGTGACAGTACCGGACAGCCATGTCCGAGCCCACACAGGGAGCTTCTCCCATGGACGAGCTCTGCCGCCACCTTGCCGGACTTACCCTAGCAGTAAAGAGCCTACAAGAGGGCTATACCCAGCTGGAAGGCCGTGTCCAAGCTTTAGCAGCTTCTTCACCTCCTGTTTCCGTGACTCCTGCTGCACCCTCAGTGGTGATGATGCCACCTGAACCCAGGGTCCCCACGCCTGAAAGATTTTCGGGCAACCGGAGTAAATTCAGGACTTTTCGTAATTCATGTGAACTCTTTTTTGCTCTTCAGCCAAGGACCTTCTCTCTGGAGGCAACTAAAGTGGGGTTTGTGATCTCGCTGTGGTCTGTCGAGCCTCAGTCCTGGGCCCATCGTCTTCTAGAAAAGAAGGATGTTTCACTTGACACCTTAAATGACTTTTTTCAGGCCATGTCATTGCTATATGAGGATCCTCAATTAACTGCCACTGCAGAGGCAGCCCTGCATGCTCTACAACAAGGCCGCAGGCCTGTGGAGGACTACGTGTCGGAATTCAGAAGTTGGAGTTCCGACACGAACTGGAATAATGCTGCCTTACAGTACCAGTTCCGTATGGGCCTTTCAGAATCTCTAAAAGATGAACTGGCCTGAGTGGGCATCCCAGAGACTCTAGAGGGGCTCATAGATCTCTCTATCCAGATAGACAGATGCCTGAGGGAACGGCGTACGGAGCGATCCTCTGGTCCTTCTCATCCTGTCTGGATGACGCCCCGTGTGCCTAGTTCTTCCCAATCTGCTTCACCAGCTTTAACCACCGTTACCTCAGACATTCCAGAACCGATGCAGTTAGGCCTCTTACGCCCTTCACTTACGCCTGAAGAGCGTCAACGCCGTCGGGCTGGTAACCTGTGCATGTTTCTCCCGCTCTTACCCCTGCTGTACTGAATGACATTTCTCATCTGGTTGTTCTGATTCTCTTACAGCTCCCAGGAGGGAATTTACCAACCAGCGCTATCATTGATTCCTTTGCCTCCAGACACTGCATTCCCCTTCGGCCCAGAGTTAAAGGACTTTCTGTATATTTGGCCGATGGCTCTAACCTCAAATCAGGGCCAGTAACTCAGGAGACTGTACCTCTGCATACCACCATTGCCGGCACTCATCAAGAGCTACTCAGTCTAGATGTCATCGAGTCTCCTCTATTTCCCATCATACTAGGCATGCCGTGGCTAAAAGCACATAATCCGCAAATTGATTGGACCTCAGGGAAGATTGAGTTTGTATCCTCTTACTGCCAGCAACACTGTCTACCAGAAGTCACCGATGTCCCTTCTTCCCTACTCTGCATGGAAACTGACACCGAAACCTGCCGAATTGTACCTGAAGCCTACCACAGCTTCCTGGACGTTTTCAGTCAAAAGGGGGCTGAGATCCTTCCTCCCCATCGGCCATACGATTGCCCAATTGAGCTTCTCCCAGGAGCAGAGATTCCTTTTGGGAGGATTTTCCCTTTGTCAGAACTAGAACTAGGGGCATTAAAGACTTACATTGATGACAATCTGGAGAAAGGGTTCATCCGACCCTCCACATCCCCGGCAGGAGCAGGAATCTTTTTTGTGGAGAAGAAAGACCATTCTCTACGCCCTTGTGTGGATTATCGGGCACTTAATAAAATCACAATTAAAAACCGATATCCTTTGCCCTTGGTGCCAGAACTTTTTCAAAGACTAGGGTCTGCAGTAGTGTTTTCCAAGCTGGATCTTCGTGGTGCCTACAACCTTGTCCGCATTCGTAGAGGAGACGAATGGAAGACGGCTTTCCGTACCCGATTTGGGCACTTTGAGTATTTAGTCATGCCCTTTGGACTGTGCAATGCTCCTGCTACATTTCAACACTTTGTGAATAACATCTTCAGAGACTACCTTGACCTGTTTGTTATTATCTATTTAGATGATATCCTGATTTTTTCTTCTTCTTTAGCTGAGCATCGTGAACATGTTAGAAATGTCTTGACCCGTCTACGGCTACATGGCCTCTACGCCAAACCTGAGAAGTGTGTCTTTGAACAAGAGAGTATCCAGTTCCTTGGTCTAATCATCTCTGTAGAGGGTATTAAGATGGACCCTCAGAAGGTCTCTGCTATTCTGGACTGGCCCGCTCCCACCGACAAGAAGGGAATCCAACGTTTTGTAGGATTTGCAAATTTCTACAGGAAATTCATCAAAGGATTCTCAACCATCATTTCTCCCATCACAAAGTTAACTAAGCAGGGCCTTAAGTTTCATTGGTCTACTGAAGCTCAGGCGGCCTTCACAACGCTAAAGCATCTGTTTGTTTCAGCTTCAGTCTTAAAGCACCCGGATCCCACATTACCATACATTTTGGAGGTGGATGCCTCGGAAATAACGGTTGGTGCAGTGCTTTCCCAGAGACAGGGGCCTAGGGCTCTTTTGCATCCAGTTGCTTTCTTTTCTCGCAAATTATCTGAAGCAGAGAGAAACTATGATGTGGGCGATCGAGAATTGTTAGCAATCAAAGCCGCACTTGAAGAGTGGCGATATCTCCTGGAAGGAGCAGCTCATCCAATTCTTGTTTATACAGATCACAAGAATCTGGAATATTTAAAGACTGCCAAGAGATTAAGACCATGACAGGCCAGGTGGGCACTTTTCTTTACCAGATTTTCATTCCACATAACCTATCGCCCCGGATCAAAGAACACCAAGCCTGACGCACTGTCACGAATGTACAATGGACCGGAATTATCTCCATCCCCAGACACCATCCTATCCTCAGGAAACTTTCTGCTGCTCCAAGGGGACCTACTCTCACAGATCAAGCAAGCTTCTAGGAATGCCTCTGTTCCACCTGATTCAGCTCTACAGTCCAGAGACGAGCTTCTTTGGTTCAAAGATAGGATCTTCGTACCCCAGGAGTTGCGAGCGGCAGTTCTTAGTTCCTGTCATGACCACATGTTGGCCGGCCATTTTGGTGTGCACAAAACATCTGAACTCCTTCAGCGCACATTCTGGTGGCCGCAGTTAAGGAAAGATTGCAGGGACTATGTGGAAGCATGTGCCACTTGCATTCAAAACAAGGGCAGCAAGTGTAAGGCTTGGGGTCTGTTGAAGCCATTACCCGTTCCGGAGAAGCCATGGAGGATGATCTCCATGGATTTTATTGTCGAGCTGCCACCTTCTGAAGACTACACTACAATCTTTGTAGTGGTGGATAGACTATCAAAAATGGCTCATTTCTTACCAATGAAGGGCACACCTACTGCTGCTGAGACTGCAAGGACATTTATCAGGGAAGTGGTGAGGCTTCATGGCATTCCTGCCAATATTACTTCAGATTGGGGGGTGCAATTTACTTCCAAGTTTTGGAGAGCACTTTGTGGATCTTTGAAAATTGACCTTTCTTTCTCCTCTGCCTTTCATCCCCAAACAAATGGCCAGACAGAAAGAACAAATCAGACGCTGGAGCAGTATCTGCGCTGTTTTTCTTCTTTTTCCCAGGATGATTGGGCTCCGCTCCTACCTCTTGCCGAATTTGCTTATAATAATTCTGTCCATTCCGCCACGAAGCAGTCACCGTTTTTTGCAAATTATGGTTTCCATCCTCTGTTCCTGTCCAGTAACATCTCGGAGTGCCCAGTACTAGCCGTTCAGGAGAATCTAGACTTCTTTGAGTCAAATAATAAACTTCTGCAGGAGACTATGGCTAGGACTCAGAATTACAACAAGGAGGTGTTTGACAAGAAGAGAAGGGGGGAACTTGACCTCAAGCCCGGGGATCAGGTCTGGCTGTCTACTTTGAATTTAAAACTGGCATGTCCTTCCAGGAAATTGGGCCCTAAATTTGTGGGTCCCTTCCCAGTTCTAAGCAAGATTAATAATGTGGCCTATGAATTGAAGTTACCGGAGTCATTCCGGATCCACCCGGTCTTTCACGTGGCCCTACTCAAACCCACGGTTCCTGATCCTTTTGTCAACCGGGGGGTTGATCCCCCTGAACCTGTAATCATTGACGGAGAAAACGAATATGAGGTTGAGTCCATTCTGGATTGCAGGAAGAGACGTAACCAAGTCCAGTTTTTGGTAAAATGGAAGGGGTACGGGCCTGAGGAGAACTCTTGGCAGCCGGAGTCCAACATTCATGCGAGGAGGCTGATTCTTGCCTTTAAAAGGTCTCACCCAAGTAAGATGGCACAGTTGGGCATCCGGAGGCTGCCCCTTGGGGGGGGCAATATCATGAAAGGCGTCCTGTTAGCACAACCGTCGGCGGAAGATCGGTTAGCAGAACCACTGTTGTTAGAGCCAGAGGACATGTTCGGAGGCGCGTTGAAGCGAACGGACGCGGGCGGGTGCACGTTCGTACGAACGGGGGTACGCGGGTGCACGATGGTACGAACGGGCACGTACAGTCGGTACACAGACGTGCACGAGTGCATGCGGATGCGCGCGGACGTGCAGTGTGACAGCGTTTGGCGCCATTAGGCCTATTTAAAGGAGCCTGTCAGCACGCTTTCTTGCTGTCCGGTCTACAGCGTTCCCAGTGACCCTAAGCTACCTGAATACCTGCCTACCTGCTTCCTGTTACCCGGCCTGTTCCTGACTATTCCTGTTTGCTGCCAGTCCTTGACCCCGGCTCGTTTGACTACTCTCTTGCCTCCTCCTTCGGTTATCTGTTACCTGCCTGTTGCCAACCCGGACTGTATCTTGACTATTCTCCTGCCTCCGTTTGGTATCTGCTTGCCCGCCAGTGTTGACCCGGCCTGTCTGATTCTGCTTGTGCTCCAGCTGGACTATAGAACACCTCCCTGTTGCCTGCTGTTCCAGAGTTCTTGCCTGCTACGGTGCACCTCCTACAGCCAGTGGTTCCAGTGTTCCAGCCAGAGTTCCAGTGCACCCTCTTACAGCCTGCTGTTCCAGCTCTCCAGCCAATCTACAGAACACCTCCCTGCCGCCTGCTGTTCCAGAGTTCCTGCCTGCTACAGTGCTTCTCCTCACGGCCAGTGGTTCCAGTGTTCCAGACAGCGGTGCCTCCTCTTACAGTCTGCTGTTCCGGTGTTCCAGTTGAACTTCAGAGACATCTGCCACTTGCCAGGCACTTGTGGCCCCCTGCGCTCTTGAGTTCCTGTTTCCTCTATCAGGGGTACTCGAGCCAGAGGCACACGAGAGGCCACTCCCTGCATTCTGGGCTCCGCCACCAGGTACGTGACAAGCACCTTATTCTTTGGACACCAAAATAACTTTATATCGGAAATATTATATTCTTTATTTGTAGTTTTACTTTCATATTCAGATTTGCAATTTAATCCAAAAAAACTTTTGCACAAAAGCACTTTAAATCACAATGGAACCATGTAAAGTCTTATAGTAACTTTTAGTGGGAATTTATTGATTTTAGCATATTAGCACAGGAAATTACTTTGGCTACAACAGTTTGATAACATATTATATGTGTATTTCTTTTGGTCAACTGCACCAATACTTATATATTCACTAATTTATTTATCTAGGTGGGAGTCTTTTAACACGGGTAGTGAACGGCGCCATATCTACTTTATTTTTTCTTATATCATATACTCCACCTGGTGGTAGTAATTGGTAGAGGCAGCAGTTCTCTCTTTTTTGTTTCCCTTTTTTCACTTTTTTTTCTTTTTTCATTTTTTTAGTTATTTATTCACCTCTTTTGCGCGGAATCATTTCACATCCTCTAAGGCACAGATCTGGCCAAGGTTACAAAAAAATTTCTGCTGCACTTAAGGTTCCTAAGAGCACCTCCATAATCCTTAAATGGAAGATGTTTGGGACAACCAGAACCCTTCCTAGAGCTGGCCGTCCGGCCAAACTGAGCTATCAGGGGAGAAGAGCATTGGTGAGAGAGGTAAAGAAGAACTCAAAGATCACTGTGGCTGAGCTCCAGAGATGCAGTTGGGAGATGGGAGAAAGTTGTAGAAAGTCAACCATCACTGCAGCCCTCCACCAATCAGGGCTTTATGGTAGAGTGGCCCAACGGAAGCCTCTCCTCAGGGCAAGACACATGAAAGCCCGCATGGAGTTTGCTAAAAAAAACACCTGAAGGACTCCGCGATGGTGAGAAATAAGATTCTCTGGTCTGATGAGACCAAGATAGAACTTTTTGGCCCTTATTCTAAGCAGTATGTGTGGAGAAAACCAGGCACTGCTCATCACCTGTCCAATACAGTCCCAACAGTGAAGCATGGTGGTGGCAGCATCATTCTGTGGGGGTGTTTTTCAGCTACAGGGACAGGGCAACTGGTTGCAATTGAGGGAAAGATGAATGCAACCAAGTACAGGGATATCCTGGATGAAAACCTTCTCCAGAGTGCTCAGGACCTCAGACTGGGCCGAAGGTTTACCTTCCAACAAGGCAATGACCCTAAGCACACAGCTAAAATAACGAAGGAGTGGCTTCAAAACAACTCCGTGACTGTTCTTGAATGGCCCAGCCAGAGCCCTGACTTAAACCCAATTGAGCATCTCTGGAGAGACCTAAAAATCGCTGTCCACCAACGTTTACCATCCATCCTGACAGAACTGGAGAGGATCTGCAAGGAGGAATGGCAGAGGATCCCCAAATCCAGGTGTGAAAAACTTGTTGCACCTTTCCCAAAAAGACTCATGGCTGTATTAGATCAAAAGAGTGCTTCTACTAAATACTGAGCAAAGGGTCTGAATACTTAGGACCATGTGATATTTCAGTTTTTCTTTTTTAATAAATCTGCAAAAATGTCAACAATTCTGTGTTTTTCTGTCAATATGGGGTGCTGTGTGTACATTATTAAGGAAAAAATGAACTTAAATGATTTTAGCAAATGGCTGCAATATAGCAAAGAGTGAAAAATATAAGGGGGTCTGAATACTTTCAAATTGTTGACATTTTTGCAAATTTATTAAAAAAGAAAAACTGAAATATCACATGGTCCTAAGTATTCAGACCCTTTGCTGTGACACTCATATATTTAACTGAGGTGCTGTCGATTTCTTCTGATCATCCTTGAGATGGTTCTACACCAGGGATATGCAATTAGTGGACCTCCAGCTGTTGCAAAAGTACAAGTCCCATCATGCCTCTGCCTGTGGGTGTCATGCTTGTGGCTGTCAGTGTCTTGCTATGCCTCATGGGAGTTGTAGTTCTGCAACAGCTGGAGTTCCGCTAATTGCATATCCCTGTTCTACACCTTCATTTGAGTCCAGCTGTGTTTGATTATACTGATTGGACTTGATTAGGAAAGCTACACACCTGTCTATATAAGACCTTACAGCTCACAGTGCATGTCAGAGCAAATGAGAATCATGAGGTCAAAGGAACTGCCTGAAGAGCTCAGAGACAGAATTGTGGCAAGGCACAGATCTGGCCAAGGTTACAAAAAAATATATGCTGCACTTAAGGTTCCTAAGAGCACAGTGGCCTCCATAATCCTTAAATGGAAGACCATTGGGACGACCACAACTCTTCCTAGAGCTGGCCGTCCAGCCAAACTGAGCTATCGGGGGAGAAGAGCCTTGGTGAGAGAGGTAAAGAAGAACCCAAAGATCAGTGTGGCTGAGCTCCAGAGATGCAGTTGGGAGATGAGAGAAAGTTGTAGAAAGTCAACCATCACTGCAGCCCTCCACCTGCTTTATGGCAGAGTGGCTCGACGGAAGCCTCTCTTCAGTGCAAGACACATGAAAGCCTGCATGGAGTTTTCAAAAAAACACCTGAAGGACTCCAAGATGGTGAGAAAGAAGATTTTCTGGTCTGATGAGACCAAGATAGAACTTTTTGGCCTTAATTCTAAGCGGTATGTGTGGCGAAAACCAGGCACTGCTCATCACCTGTCCAATACAATCCCAACAGTGAAGCATGGTGGTGGCAGCATCATGCTGTGGGGGTGTTTTTCAGCTGCAGGGACAAGACAACTGGTTGCAATTGAGAGAAATATGAATGCAGTCAAGTACAGGGATATCCTGGACGGAAACCTTCTCCGGAGTGCTCAGGACCTCAGACTGGGCTGAAGGTTTACCTTCCAACAAGGCAATGACCCTAAGCACACAGCTAAAATAACGAAGGAGTGGCTTCACAACAACTCCGTGACTGTTCTTGAATGGCCCAGCCAGAGCTCTGACTTAAACCCAATTGAACATCTCTGGAGAGACCTAAAAATCGCTGTCCACCAACGTTTACCATCCATCCTGACAGAACTGGAGAGGATCTGCGAGGAGGAATGGCAGAGGATCCCCAAATCCAGGTGTGAAAAACGTGTTGCATCTTTCCCAAAAAGACTTATTTCAGTTTTTCTTTTTTAATAAATCTGCAAACTGTCAACAATTCTGTGTTTTTCTGTCAATATGGGGTGCTGTGTGTACATTAATGAGGAAAAAATTGAACTTAAATGATTTTGTAACAGAGAATGAAAAATTTAAGGGGGTCTGAATACTTTCTGTCCCCACTGTATATATATATATATATATATATATATATATATATATATATATATATATATATATATATATATATATATATATATATATATATATATATATATATATATATATATATATCGTATAACATTGGTATAAATAATAATAATGTTAACCATAGGTGAGTGATGCTTTTTTAAGTTATCTTTATACCTTCGGTCAACATCAACACAATAACATGGTAACAACAAAATCTATTGGCGCTGCCCTTAATGGTGTATGTGAATAATTTGTTATCGGATCAACCTCTAGATGACTGCCAATATTTAATGTGCTGAAATAAATCCCTTTATCTTCTTGCCCTCTATTTGATCCCTGTCAGCTGCATTGCTTGCTGTCCCAAAAGGCTGTTCATCAGACTTTCACAAATGTCTGTTTCCAGTCATTTCCAATCAGGAACTCCTGGGGATACTTTGATGCTAGAAGGAAGAAAGGCAATTTTGTGACAGAGCTTATGACGCAACCACAAAGTAATAAGTATCATATAGTTTGTTCACCTGACAGCAATATTATTATTAGATATAATACCGCACAAAGTCTCTAAACCACTATATGTAAAAGTGATTAATTACCTACTTGAAGGGTTAGGAGTTTTTAATGTTGATTTCCAATATTATTCATTGTCTATTTTAATGTTTTCATTTTTCAAAGCAAACATGTAAGCTACAAATCATGTCACCAAGAGAGACAGAAGGGGAGAATGTCATTGACACCAAATAGAGGTATAGCAGACATTTCACACTCATTCAGCAGAGGTACTAGTAATGCTCATGGCGGAGTAGAAAGTTGTAGCAAATTCAAATAATTTTTGTTTAGTTCCTAGATTTTTTTTAGGGCTACTCACAAGTAATTTCCCTATTCCAGTTTATTGTACAGTGAGACAGAGGAGACAATGCACATACAGCTGGCCAAAAGTTTTGAGGATGACACAAATATTAATTTTCACAAAGTCTACTGCTTCAGTGTTTTTAGATTTTTTTGTCAGATGTTACTATGGTATACTGAAGTACAATTACAAGCATTTCATACGTGTCAAAGGCTTTTATTGACAATTACATTAAGTTTATGCAAAGAGTCAATATTTGCAATGTTGACCCTTCTCTTTCAAGACCTCTGCAATTCGCCCTGGGATGCTGTCAATCAACTTCTGGGCCACATTCTGGCTGATGGCAGCCCATTCTTGCATAATAAATGCTTGGAGTTTGTCAGAATTTATGGAGTTTTTTGTTTACCCACCTTTTGAGGATTAACCACAAGCTCTCAATAGGATTAAAGTGTTTGTTAACTCAAATATATAAATCAATGGCAGCCCCTCTACTAGAGCTATGCATACCACACTGTATAAGTCTTTTGTCAAAACGAGCCATGTAAATACCTTTTTAGACCGATCTTCAGGCCGGTCACGTGACTCGAGGCCGCTTTATATCTCTGATACATGGCTTCTGCAGGAGAGGCCAAGATCTCCCTCTGACGTCCGATGGGGATGTCACATGGCCGCTCAGCCCCTCCTGCAGCAGCCCTGGAAACTGTCCGAGAGTCACGTGACCGGCATGAAGATCACTCTAAAAAGATATTTACATGCCTCATTTTTATAAAAGACTAATACAGTGTGCTATGCCTATATGTTATAGAGGGGCTGCCAGTGACCAGTTCTAATTTTTTATTTTTAATAATAGTGGTGGGGGTAGGGGGGAGGAGACAGAGAACACAGAGCTGACAGGCAGGGAGGAGGGGGTGAGAGGAGAGCAGAGAAGGGCTGCAGATGACGGAGGGACATATGCTGACCATGGTGGACAGGGCTCAGCAGCTGTCAGGACCTGGACTTGAACCTGGGACCTCAGCTGTGTCTGGCAATGAATCTTCTCACTGAGCTATCTGAGATGCTGGACAATGCCTTGTTGGAACCTTTGGACAACCCTGCCTTGTGCCTTGATTTCTGCTGAACCTTGAACTCTTTGCTCCCCCCACAAACTTCCTGATATAAGCCATGTCTCTGCACTTCCTCCTTGCCAGAATATTGTGCTATCTCCAGCCTGTATCTCGCTCCTGTCTTCCCTGCTTCTGTCCGAATTTGCTACTGCTCGTTATCAACCCTTGGTTTGTTCCTCGACTACGCTTCTGCCTGATCCCAACCAGCAACTTCTAGTTACCGACCTTTTGGCTTGTTTACTGACCACGCTTCTGTTTGATCCTTACCTGTTTATCCGCTACTGGACCCCGACTTACTCACCTCCTGGCGGGGCAATCCTGAGGACCGTGACCTGGTACTAACATGCAGCAAAATCCATCTCCACCATCAGGAACTCTGGTGAACACAAGTTAGTACTTAGACTCCGCACCTCAGGTGAGCCTGCATCATCTGCCAGGGTGACTGCCTGTGTACCTACCCTGCTGGTCTGTGGTAGTCCAGCAACTGCTATAGTAATTGGTCTTTGAGCCTGACCCCTGATCGTGACAGCAGCCCTGATTATCCTGGTCACAGCAGAGAGGGGGATACAGATAGTTACAGGTTCAGCCAGGTTTTTTTACCTTCTAGAGAGGGGCAAATTACACAGAACAAACACTTCTGTTGCAGCTCAACTGATTATTGGGGACCCTGGTATTTGTACCAATGTCCCCACCACCGGAGATACCATGGAACTTCCAATTTTAGTCACCAACACCACAACACCCATGCTTGATAGTGACCAGTTACCATCTTCTACCCCCACAAATGTGTCTTCTTCTGCTTCCCCTGGTTCTTTTTTAGTGCTCAGTCCTCCTCAGGCAACCTCCAGAAAAAGAAAACTCACAGGAGAGGTTGTAGAGGAGGACGAACCAAAAAACAACCCTCTTGCTCTAAAAATCAGAAAACTATAACAATATTTAATTTATCTGCACATATTCTCTCCAATGCAGATACATCTCTTTTAAGTTGAGGACTTAATTTTGCTCCTCTGAACAAACCAAACCCATTTCTTCTTTTTAAAGATCTCAACAAGTACATATGTAACCTTACACTAAAAAGATAAGAAAAAAATAATTTGCTGCCTGTTTTTGTACCACCTTCCACATCTCCATCTGCTGTGGCTCATGATCAGTTTGAGTTTGATGCCATTCTGACTGAAGTCACAGATACATCATTTGGTGATGAGGATCCTATGAGTCTTTTCACACAGCACTCTGCCATCTCTCCCCCCATAATTCATACATCTTTCAGGCCTCAATCTATTTTCTACCCCTCACATGCCAAGGGGCCCTATTTAGAGAGTTTTTTATAGAGTGGTTTACGCAGAATTTTTGAAACTGTGTCAGTTCTCTACTACTTCCAAAACCAACAATCTCTCCCCTCCTGAGATTAAAGCCCTACAAACCTTGACTGAGGCTAAAAATATAGTCATCAAACTGACCGATAAGGGAGAAGGATTGTCCTACAAAACAAAGACGATTATGTGAGTGAGGCTAAGAGAATATTATCTGACAGCACCACCTATATTAAAATTGCACGAGATCCTACACTTGAATTTGCTAGATGTTGATCTTTTAGTCTCCACAGCATTTCAAGATGGTATTATTAACAAAATGGAAAAGTCCTTCCTCAGTAAAGACTTCTACCAGATACTGTATTTATCACCTCCCCAAGGTTCATAAAAATCTTCAATCCCCTCCAGGCAGACCAATTTTGGCTGTGATGGACAGTGTGATCACATGGCTTAGTCTATATATTGATCAGTTCTTACAGCCCATAGTGAATCAGTTACAGTCCTATATCAGAGACGGCACACACTTGTTAGAATTACTGTCTCCATACAAATGGGAGCCTACTTATGTATGGCTCTCATTTGATGTGAGCTCCCTGTACATGTCCATCCCCCACACCTTTGGCCTAATGGCCCTGGAAGATTTCTTAGCTAAAGATCCTCTTATCAATTCTCACCAGGCTGCTTTTATCTTAGAAGCAACACGTTTTTGTCTCATGCACAATTATTTTAATTTTGATGGAGATTTTTATTTACAATTACAGGGCACTGCAATGGGGGCTAATTTTGCCCCATCATACGTGAATTTAGCGATGGGTTTTTGGGAGAATCAACATATTCCTAAACAAAATCCTTTTTTGGCTTATATTGTTTTCTTTGGGCGCTATATAGATGACATAATTATCATCTGGGATGGCACCCCTGACATAATGAGCCAATTTTTAAACTATTGTAACGACAACCCTTGCAGTTTGTCCTTTACATTCGTTACTGACCCCAATACCCTGGCATTTTTGGACCTGGAATTGAGCCATGATGAAGATACTGCTACCATCTTTAGCAAAAATGACATTAAACCAACCGCTGGAAATTCATATTTACATCATAAAATCTGCCATTACCCCAAATGGATTGATAACATCCCTAAAGGACAATTCTGCCATTTGCGACAGAACTGTTCCAGAGACAATGACTACATTGACCAAAGTGCTTTATTAAAAATACCCTGAGACTCTAGTAGATCATGCATTTGAACACTACCTCAAAGGGAAACCCCCCAAAACTAGTCGCGAACCAGAAGATTATTCGGTTCTATTTACGACTACTTTCCATTTTCAATTTAAAAAGATGGAGAAAATACTGGCAAATCACTGGAACATCTTACAACAGGACCCGCATCTTAGTACCATTATTCCCAAAAATCCTAAGGTAACTTACTGTAGAGCACCTAATCTCAAAAACAGAATTGCTCCCAGTAAACTTAGACCAAGTACAATTCCTCCTTCCAAGCCAATCCTTATACCACTTGTAGGAATGTACCAGTGCCATAAGGCTCTCTGTAAGACATGCAAATTTGTGAAGCATGGCCAGAAATCCTTTAGTACAAAAGGATTTACATGGGCCGCACTATAATAGCCCGGAGAATGAGTTTTGGTGAGCATAGGAGACTTATTGAGGGAGGGACTGACCCACATAGTGTCCCGAGACATTTTTCTGAGGCTCATCAACATTCCACCACAAGTTCCGGTAATCGAGCAGATACCCAGTTCTCTTCCGGTGGCCAAATGGTTTAAGAAACTCTGTGCCAGAGAAACATTCTGGATTTATAATCTCGATGTTCTCTAACCTGGTGGTAGCAACGAAAGTATTGAAATTTCAACTATCATATAAATATCAACAACAGACATCACCATTATTATTTTATTATTATTTCACCTTTATTAATATAGAATCAATTTTCAACAAGGTTCTAACCTTTATTTATTTACCTTCAGGTTCTTACAGCATGGGGGTGGTGGGAACTATTTGTAAGTATTGGTAGTTCTGTAAGATAGAGGTATACTTTATATGACTTCCTCATGTCATATATTTAATGTGTCCTACTTGTATGCATTTGCATGTATAATTTTTTACAGTGTGAGCCAAACATTGGCTGACACCATTATTCTCGGTGCTCCCCATATCCCCCTATCCCCCAGCCCCCCATCCCCCCCTCCCCCTCCCCTTCCTTTTTCCCTCTCCTCCTTGCAGTGGTTTATATTCCTGGTGCTCCCCATACACCCCATTACCCCTACAACCCCCCCTTCCCCTTTTCCCTCTCTCCCTTCACTTTACTGTGGCCATAGAGTTATGCCAGCATGAGTTTACAATAGGGGATATAAATATATATCTGCGTTTCTTGTTTCTTCTTCTTCTTCTGTTTTACATCTGTATAAGATCAATTTTATTAAGTAACTATTTACTGTTATTAATTTCATTTACCTACCATATGATAATTTTTTAATACATATTGCTATGCTGTTGCTATCATATATTATTATCGCAGCTGTATGTTCCACATCAGCAATGCATGATAATATGTGCGATATATTGATTTTAATGTTTTTCAATTGTATTATGTTTTTTTAATATATATATTTACCGTATTTTCACTCAATCTATTAATATGACCCCCTTTCCTTTACATACCTAATTTAATTTTATAATATTTTTAAATATTTAATATAATGTTAATGTTAATAGGGCCAGATAGACTATTGTCCCTTTAAGCATCAGTAATTATTCCATTTATTTGTTATCTGCTATTGATTATATTAATTGATATTAATAGCCCACAAAATATTGCTCTATAGACTTGTTAGATCCTTAGACATATCACTACCTGTTATTCACAAATTACATTTATATGTGTGTTAATTATAATTGTCTTTGGTTGCATTCCTGCATTGTATTTTTTTTTACCCTATTTATACTAATTAGCTCTGCCCACATTCCCGAGTACTGTCCTTCTCCCCCTCCCTGTATATTTTATTTAAAATGCCCCACATGGTTCCTCCGATGAAATCTGCTTTGAAAAAGGAGCGTGGCTTGCCGTAGTATCGCAGTGCGCATGCTCAAGAAACGCGTCTCATAACGTGTAATGTCATCTGCTGGCTCCATCTTCCTCCTTGCACCTCACGCCTCGTTTTGAGTCCCACCATCCAAGCCAGATCTTCCTTTACAGCGGTGGACTCCACTCAGTCAGCACCTGAGCGCGAAGGACCAGAAATAGCAGGACCATCCACACCAGGACTTACCCTTGTTGGGACCTACATGCCTGTAACTTCTACTCAAATGTGAGTTTTTTTATCTTATGTACCATTAAAAGTTTTAAACGTCTACACCCAGAGGCGCCTTTCTCCTTGTTTTTTTAACAAACACTTGAAGGTCTGGGGAGTCTCTTGGCCATGGACCCAAAAGTTTTATCTTTTGTTCCCCAAGCCACTTAGTTATCACTTTTGCCTTATGGCAAGGTGCTGGGAAAAGCGTTCGTCACCAAACTGTTCTTGGATGGTTGGGAGAACTTGCTCTTGGGGGAAGTTTTTGCACCATCCTTTATTCATGGCTGTGTTCTTAGGCAAAATTGTGAGTGAGCCCACTCCCTTGGCTGAGAAGCAACCTCACACATGATTGGTCTCAGGATGCTTTACTGTTGGCATGACACAGAACTGATGGTAGAACTCACCTTTTCTTCTCCAAACAAGGTTTTTTCAGGATGCCCCAAACAATTGGAAGGGGGATTCATCAGAGAAAATGACTTTACCCCAGTCCTCAGCAGTCCAATCCCTGTACCTTTTGCAGAATATAATTCTGTCCCTGATTTTTTTCCCAGAGAAAAGTGGCTTCTTTGCTGCCCTTCTTAAAACCTGGCCATCCTCCAAAGGTCTTCACCTCACTTTGCGTGCAGGTGCACTTACACCTGCCTACTACCATCCCTGAGCAATCTCTGCAATGGTGGTGCCCTGATCCTGCAACTGAATCAACTGTAGGAGATGGTCCTGGCGCTTGCTGGACTTTCGTGGGCACCCTGAAGCCTTCTTCACAAATGCAGTGGAAATGTTTTTTTTTTTATGGGATTAAGTTCATTTTCATGGCAAAGAGGGACTTTGCAATTAATTGCAATTCATCTCATTACTCTTCATAACATTCTGGAGTGTATGCAAATTGCCATCATAAAAACTGAGGCAGCAGACTTTGTGAAAATGAATATTTGTGTCATTCTCAAAACTTTTGGCTACGGCTGTATATAGTTAAGGCTGGCCAGAGACGCTGCAATTTTCTTTCCTGAAATTTCTCCCATGGATCTATTGTGTTCTCCTGACAGGGGGAGCCATCCCTGCCGGGAAAACACACAGTGATTATTGCTAACAGCTACAGCCACTGGCAATTATTGCATGAAAAATCTGACAGGCTGGTTGTACCAAAGTTGAGCAATTGATCAGTTTGGATACAATCAGCCTACCCATACATGGTTCAAATCTCAGACCGGTCCCTGCTGAACCAGCCAAGATTCAAACCATTTATGGCAGGCTTTACTCACCTGTACTAAGTGACTAATGAATGTCAATTTTCATTTTACACTACATAATGCCATACCTCACTGTCTGTCTCCGCTAGACGTGTTTCGCCCCTTTCACTGGGAATCTTTAGAAGTGTTACAATATTTATAATGCCAGCACCTCTGATATAGACAATTGTAGATGATTATCAGTTACTGGCAGAAGCAGTTAACTTTATGATTTTACTAACACTTGCACCCCACCAAAAGCAAAGGAACACTTATGCCGCGTACACACGATCGGATTTTCTGACAACAAATGTTTGATGTGAGCCTGTTGGTGGAAAGTCCGACCATATGTATGCTCCATCAAACATTTGTTGTTAGACTTTCCGCCAACAAGTGTTGGCTAGCAGGTTCTCAAATTTTCCGCCAACAAATGTTCGTTGTCGGACTTTCCGATCGTGTGTACACAAGTCCGTCGGACAAAAGTCCATGCATGCTCAGAATCAAGTACGAGCCGGAAGCGCTTGGTCTTAGGAGAGACGTGTGGAGATATCGCGTACGTCTTGTACGTCACTACGTTCGTAATTGTTGGCCAACATTTGTGTGACCATGTGTATGCAAGACAAGTTGGAGCCAACATCCTTCGAACAAAAATCCACGGTTTTGTTGTCGGAAAGTCCAATCGTGTGTACGGGGCATTAGGCTGACTAAAGCCTAAGTTGACCCTATAAATATCAAAGCATATGTTGACTCTTTAAATTTTAAAGCATACACTGACCATATAAATACCAATGCATGGCACAGGGACCCTATAAACATGAAAAATAATATATATCTGTGGCAGAGCCCGGTGGATGTAACTTCTCAACTGGACCTGATGCAAGGATTGGGCGACGCATTTGCAGGCCTTCATAATGCAACAATGTCAAACATTTAAATGTTGCTTCTTAATAGAGCAATCTGGGGGTATTTACGTGGTATGTGTATGGAATTCCCCCAAAATATGTATCTGGTTTGCTGCTTTTGCCAGAAGTCTGTATTGAGTTACAAGTCAAATTTCAGTTATCCCCCCAAATGGAAGTTTGATTTTGGTGGGATACTTTCTAATGGCCCATACACACAACCTGAAAAATTGGAGGATTTTTTTTGCTTGCTAGTCGCATTTGAAACTGAATAGGCTACTTACTTTCTGAAAATTTTCATACAAGGACAAACGACCTTCCCGCTTACGAAAATACATTGGAGCGTAGAATTGGAAGTGATGTAATGTACGTGTGACCACTCTAGCCATGCCTGCAGCCTGAAGCATAGACGATCATAGTTCTTGGAGGATTGTCGTGTCCCTAGCACGTTTGCCACGTTTATTCGTTCTGAGTGCAATTGTGTAATTTTACTTAAATTTTATTTTGACACTTTTAAATTTTTTTTTTTTTTGATCACTTTTATTCCTATTACAAGGAATGTAAACATCCCTTGTAATAGGAATATGACACGATCAGTCCTCTTTACAGTGGGATATGGGGTCAATAAGACCCCACATCTCACCTCTAGGCTGGGAAGCCTAAAATAAAAAAAAAAAAAAAAAACAATCACCGCTTCCCAGCCGATTTTTTGGAATGCAGAGGCAGGGCGTGACGTCATAACATCGCGCCCGGCCTCTGAACGATCATAGAGACTCCGGCAACCATCTGGTCCGCCGGAAATCTCTATGGTGAACATCCGGCGCCGGCGATCCGCTATCCGACTCACCGATCGCTGAGGTGAGTCGGTAGAAGCACCGGAGGGTGGCGGGAGGGGGGACGTCCCCTCTCGCCGCTCGTAAGAACGATCAAGCGGTGGAACAGCCGCTATGATCATTCTTATAGTGTACGGAATCGCCGGCTGAAAATGCCGGTATCTGAATGATGTCTGTAGCCTCGGGCATCATTCAGATATAACCCCCGAAAGTCAAGGCCGTCATATGACGGCCTCCGGATGCCAAAGAAGTCCTGAAGAAGAACCATATCTACAGAATGGCTGCTCAACCGGGGAAAATACACCCACAAGTCTGCTGATAGAACTCCAGGAAAACAACCCTGAAGATTTTCGCAATTATTTGAGAATGAGTGATGAGTGCTTCTAGGAATAGCTAAATGCAGTTACACTGCATATACAGAAACAGGACACTGTAATGCGTGAGGCTCTTAGTCCAGAGCAAAGGCTCATAGCCAGCCACCCTGCATTATTTGGTGACTGGGTGAAGCCTGCAGAACCTGAAGTTTGCTACTGGAATTTCCCCACAGGCACTTGGAAAGATCATCCTGGACACTTGCAAAGCTCTCATCCTGACACTTAAGGATAAATATATCAAGGTACAGTGGCTTTTACTAGAAATGTGTAATGCTTGCTTTTTTGTGTCAAAATACACTCTCTCATTTACTCATAACGGATCCATGCTACTAATGTTGTGAGCTACAACTGTGACTGGTTCACAGTTATGCGATGCAGGAAATGCAGTGAAACGTGTGTTTCCTGCACCACATTGCAATCAAACTGCGTCTATATGATCTGCTGCGGGTGTCAATGTTATCTTTAATGACACAAAAAAAAATCACAAAACACAGTGCAATTGCCAGAATCATATCGCATGGGTGTAAACACCCATGCAATGCGATTCAGGTGCGGGAAAAAAGAGTCCTGCGCTATTTTGGTGCAGATGCAATTTCAGCCATACAAAATGTAGCATTATTATTGACTATCTATCTCTCTGCTTTTCTCTTTAGTTTCCAACCAATACAGCGGAATAGATGGAGGTGGCCCAAAAATTGAATGACATATGGATATTCCCAAACTGGGGTGGTGCCATCAATGGGAAGCACATGAGGATATCACCACCCCCAAAGTCTGGGTCATATTTCTATAACTACAAAGGCTTTTTCAGTATAATAATGCTAGCCATTGTGAATGCCAATTACGAGTTTATGTATTTGGACATTGGTAAAAATGGATGCAACTCTGATGCAAATGTGAACACACCAAGTTTTACCAGCTCCTGCAGAGTGGTTCCTTGAATCTGTCGACCTGCGATGAAAACGTGGAAAGTATAAATTGTGTCTTTGTCGCAGATGATGCATTTGCATTGGGAGACCACCTACTCAAGCCCTTCCCTATGAGGAACATGACCCCTGAGCATAGAATATTTAACTATAGATTGTCCAGGGCACGAAGGGTAATCGAGAATGCATTCGATATAATGGCCAACTGTTTCCGCATTTTTCAAACCACAATCAGTCTTTATTTGCATAAAAAAGACTCCTTGGTTCTGTGTTGCTGTATATTACACAATTACCTGCTGAGACATGCACAGGCCTATATTGCTGCTGTGCATTGTGAAAAGGATTCTAACAGAGGAACATCTATGCCTAGCCAACATGTGTGTGATGAGTTAACACCTTGCCATTGCCCATCCAAGGCTGCCAACTCAAAGTGCCTGTCAATGCCGGATGGATTATCTCAATTATTTTGTGAGTGGGGGGGCTGTGTCCTGGCAGAATGACATGTAACACTGTAATACATAATATAGAGATATGCTTTAACACACAAGCCATTTGCTGTAGAATATATTTCTGGTAATTAATCTGTAACAATTTTCTGCTTTTATGTCAAATATTACATTTGCAATTGTTAAGTTTACATTAAAAGTGTGTCACCTTCATGCTTGCTTTATTAGGGATTATCTTTTGGGGTCTTTCTAAATGTAGCAAGCACATGCATCATATATTGGTCAAGAAAGACACGCCAAGTTTAACGAACACTTTCTATTTATTGCACATAAAACAACAACAAGGTTAATACATGTGCATTTTGCTCTGATGCTTTTAAAGGAAAGCAAAGTCCTCTACAATCCAGAAACTGACATTGACATTAATGTTGTAACCATGCCAGTATCGCTATAGGTGATAATAGTAAGCATTTGCTTAATGAATGATTGTGCTCAAATGTCACTGCAAAGAATCACCTGTGATTTGAAAATGAATGTGTTGTGATTACTATTTACAAGTGGTTTCCCACACTGCTCCTGGGTGACCCCGGACTTGTCAAAGTGAGTATAGTAATCACACCACATTCCTGTTCAAATCACCGGTGACTCTTTGCAATGTGATTTGAGCCCATTCAGTTTGTATGTCCTCACATTGCAATGCACACACAAAAATATTTGAAATTTGTATTGGCAAGTGATTGAGGCAAAGAGGGGGATTTACTAAAACTGGTGCACACAGATTCTGGTGCAGCTGTGCATAGAAACCAATCAGCTTCCAGGTGAGGGGTGTACTCACTTTTGTGAGATACTGTGTGTGTGTGTATATATGTGTGTGTGTATATATATATATATATATATATATATATATACTCTGCATCCAGTGTAGCCTATATCTACGGTGCATTCTGTGGTGTACTGTTTCTAATACAATTCTGGCAGTGTGCACAGTATCTAATACAGTGTGTACAGTTTCTACTAATTTTCAGGTGGTGTACACAGTATCTAATACAGTGTGTACAGTTTCTACTACACTTCTGGTGGTGTACACAATACAGTGCAGCTGCAGTACAGTTTCTAATACAGTGCAGGTGGTGTACACAATATCTAATACAGTGTGTACAGTTTCTTCTACACTTCTGGTGGTGTACACAGTACAAAATACAGTGCAGCCGTAGTAAAGTTTCTAATACAGTGCAGGCAGTGTACACAGTATCTAGTACAGTGTCTACTACACTTCTGGCTGTGTACACAGTATAAGATACAGTGCAGCCTTTGTACAGTTGCTAATACAGTGCAGGTGGTGTACAGTTTCTAATACAGTGCAGGCAGTGTACACAGTATCTAATACAGTGTATACAGTGTCTACTACACTTCTGGTGGTGTACACAGTACACAATACAGTGCAGCCTTAGTACAGTTTCTACTAATTTTCTGGTGGTGTACACCGTATCTAATACAGTGTGTACAGTTTCTAATACACTTCTGGTGGTGTACACAGTACACAATACAGTGCAGCTGTTGTACAGTTGCTAATACAGTGCAGGCGGTGTACACAGTATCTAATACAGTGTGTACAGTTTCTAATACACTTCAGGTGGTGTACACAGTATCTAATACAGTGTAGTGTGGTGTTGTAAAACAAAAAATACATCATGTGCAGAAGGCCACCAAGGAGAGGCAGACGCTCATAGGCCACTAAAAGAGGGCAAGCAGTCTCTGTCTCTACAGTCAACAGTTAAATATAAAAGGGAATTTGGGATTTTAAATTAAGCGCTTGGGTAGTGGAGGTAAAGAAGTACCATATTTGAATTGCTTTATGAAATGTTTATTGGTTATAGTAAATAACAGACAATAAAAATAGTATTCATTTCATATACAGTAAAAAATATATTTGTTATATACTATATTACTTATTCCAATATACTTTACACTTATTCCAATGTCACTCACTTTCAAACATAGATCTCCTAACATACAAACTCATTTATTTATATCATTATCCCTCTTGGAGCTCACTGGGTTCACTATTTACTATTTAATCATTATTTACAAAATATTATTGTAAGATATACACACTTATTATAACACTTTGTTCCCAGATACGTTTGTTCCTACTACACCATATTTCTGCTCATTGATACACTCTGCCCCATTTTTTCATCCTGCCCCAAGTTGCATCTATACTTATGCCGCCTCGGCTCCCGTGGAGAGGCTATGTTCCTGGCCCACCCTACGCTCACCACCGCGCACTGCACTTGCTGTCTGAGTTGGTGAGTGTGTTTGATTAAACCATCTATATACATGAAATGTTCATTTACGTACATATTTTTTACTTCTTTATATGGACAGTATGGTTCATTATATTTTTATATGTTTTTCATAGGAATTTTGGTCGCATCCTGATGAGTGGGGAAATACCCACGAAACGCGTCAAGCTATGTTTTTGATGCCCCAGCTACATCTTATATGAAATCATACTTATCTGTACAAGCTGGTTTCCCAATTATACTAGTTCTTCCTTACTCAGCAAATGCACATTTACCATGTGGACACACCTGTCAGTATCAGGCATGTTGTTGCTAGTAATACTATGCCTTTTTATTCCAACATCAGATCATGTGCTGTTATACGTATATATCTTTTACCATGCTTTTGCTATGTGTACACTTCTTATACATATATGAAACAAATATATTTTTTACTGTATATGAAATGAATACTTTTTATTGTGTGTTATTTACTATAACCAATAAACATTTCATAATGCAATTCAAATATGGTACTACTTTACCTCCACTACCCAAGCGCTTCATTTAAAGTCCCAACTTCCCTTTTATATTTATCTATTACCGGGATGGAGGCACTTAACTGTGCCTCATTTAAAGTCCCAAAACCCCCCATATTTTCCTACAGTCAACAGTGGTGGTTGTGGACATGGTGCATTCTTTGCAGGTGGCCGTGGGGCACGCTTGTCCATTTTTTCTGCTGCTGGCCGTGTTATTGAGCCACAACATGCAGAAGAGCTGGTGGAGTGGATAACAAAGCTGTCCTCATCCTCCTCATCCTCTGTCACCTAGGCTAAGAGTAGTTTGCCTTCCAACACAGCTGCCAAAGCAGCCTATTCCACCAGTTCCTTTTCCACAGTCACTCCTTCTGTAGCCCCACCACCATGCATGGAGGAGTCCCTAGAATTATTTGACCACAGTGTCGGGTACATGCTGCTGGAGGATGTGCATCAATTTGAAGGCTCCTTGGTTCCCAGGTTGAAGAAGGGAGTAACGTGAGCCTAGAGAGAGGGGTGCCCAAGGACAAGAAACTGGCAGTCATGTTCCCCCAGCTGCAGCATACTGCCAAGTTTGCTCCAGTGATGAGGAGAGAGGGGATGATGAGGTCACTGACTGTACTTGGGTGCCTGAGAGAAGAGAGGAGGAGGAGGAGGCACAACTCCAATGAGGCAGGATGTCCTCTAGGGGGCAGCTTAAGGGCAGCCACCCTATTGCATCACACCGCAGAGCTCCACAGGTTCAGGTCACTGCTGAATCCCCGCTGACTTTTAAAAGTTCCTTGGTGTGGGCCTTTTTCGACACATGTGCAGCAGATTACACCATTGCTGTTTGCAATCTATGTCTGAAGTGGATCAAGCATGGCCAGAACAGCAGCTGCTTGGGCACCACATGCTTGACCAGACATATGATGACCTGCCATGCAGTCCGTTGGCACAGCACATGAAAGACCCACATCAAAGAAAAAGGTGGACTTCTCCTTGCTTTTTATCTGGGATCTCCAACCCTACTATACCATCAGTCCTCTCAAAAACCTGCACTGAGAGGAATGAAGGCATAGAAATAGGTGTCCCAAGTACTTGCAGCCAATCTGCTAGCAGTACACCACCATCTGATTTTAGCAGGCAAATTTCCCTACCCCAGTTGCTGAACCGTAAAAAGAAATCTGGTCCCAGCCATCCACATGCTCAGCGTCCAAATGCTAGCTTGGCCAAATTGCTAGCATTGCAGCTGCTGCCTTTTCAACTGGTAGACTCTGCTCCCTTTTGTGGATTTGTGGAATGTAATGTACCTCAGTGATAAAAAAAAGACACCACTTGCTAACATCTATAGCTGGCTATCGCATTGGTAGGCTAACAACAGGTACAGACAAGGCCAAGGATAAATCCAAGGCAAAACGAAACTTAACTTACCACCAGCCTGCAGACAACCAAATAACCTGTCTAACAGTATGCGTTAAAAGCAGGGGTTTAGTCTGCACACATTTGCAAATGCATGCGTAAGCCACAGAGCCTCATCAAGGCACCCTGATATGTGTGGTACCTAACACTAATTTATAAGTGTCCCCACACTGGAGGCACATGCATTCTGATGGATAGGTGAGAGCAGTTGACCAATGTTCTATGTTTGGCACACGTCCTGAATTTGGTGGTGCAGCGGTTCTTGAGCAGGTACCCAGGCTTACAGGATCTCCTGAGGCAGGCCAGAAAAGTCTGTGGTCATTTCCGCCAGTCATATAATGCCAGTGCTTGGCTGGTTGACATTCAAAGGGAATGCAACCTGCCCATCAACTGCTTCATTTGTGACATGCCCACCAGGTGGAACTCAACATTGGCAATGCTGCAGCGGCTGCACATACAGCAGAGGGCCATCAATCAGTACCCGTGCGAGTATGGCACCAAGACAGGGTCAGGGGAGCTTGGCTTCTTTTCGACATGCCAGTGGCTACTGATCAAGGATGCATGCACTGTCCTGTCACCATTTTGAAGAGCAACAAGGATGGTGAGCAGCGACAATGCATGCATCAGTGACACTGTCCCTCTAGTCTTCCTGTTGGAGCACACGCTTCATGGAATCATGGACAGGGCACTTGAGGCAGAACAGCTGGAGGAAGAGAAGGAATTCCTTACCTCTCAAGGCCCCCTTTATCCAGATAGCATTCCTGCCAAACACACAGGAAGAAGAGGAGGAGGATTGTGTCAGCATTGATGTAGAGGATAACACTCAGCAGCAGTCTTCAAGGAATGGTTTTCAGTCCCCAGAAACCCAAGGAGTTGTATGTGGCTGGGAAGAGGTAGTTACAGATCATGTGATCCTTAGTGACCCAGAGGACTCAGAATCGAATGCCTCTGCAAACTTATGCATGGCCTCCCTGATTCTGCAAAGTCTGCGAAAGGACCCTAGGAATTGTGGTATCAAGGAGAGGGATCATTACTGGCTGGCAACCCATCTTGATCCACGTTACAAGGGTAAGGTTGCAGAACTCAACCTGCCTCAGCAGAGGGAGCAGAGGATGAAACATCTTCAGGAGGCCTTGAAGAAAGGTTTGTGCAACGCATTTCCAGACCCTGGGAGTTTACAATTTCCTGGTGCTGGACGTGTTGCTGAGGCTTTATTCAGTCAGAAGAAGAGCGGTGGAAAAGGTGGTCGGCTGACCGATGCCTTTAAACAATTTTTCAGTCATCAGCGCCAAGGTCTGATCGGTTCAAGCAACCATCACCAGTGTCTGCATTACATGGTGCAGGAATATCTAGAGGCAATAGCAGACTTAGAGACCTTTCCAACAGAGCATCCACTGGGTTACTGGGTCTTTAGGATGGACCACTGGCAAGAACTTGCTCAATATGCAATTGAGCTACTGGCCTATCCTGCATCCAGTGTACACTCTGAACGCACATTCAGTGCTGCTAGAGGGTTTGTAATGGATCAAAGAGTCTGCCTGTCCACGGACTCCATTGATAGGCTCACGTTCATAAAAATGAATCAGTCTTGGATCAGCAGCTATCAAGCACCTGAGGCTGATCTAACTGATTGAATTTGCTATGGGTGTGGGATCCCTTGAAGACTGCCTATGCTGAATATCCTATTCCTCCTCAATCTTGATTATGCTAGCTTCCAACAATATTTTTGGTTTAGGGCACCACCACCACCACCTAAGGCTGTTTAACAGGGGCAAGTAATTACAATTCTTGATCTAATATTTGACAGCAGGGCCCGTTCCTGCGCCCAACAAGAGTATCTGTGAGGGGTTCCAGTATTGTGGCACCACCACCACCCAAGGTCCAATTTTTTTGCGCCTGTTTAACAGGGGCATGTAATTGCATTTTTTAATATAATATTTCACAACAGGGCCCATTCCTGTGCTCAACAAGAGTATCTGTGAGGGCTTACAGTAGTGTGGCACCACCACCACCCAAGGCCCAATTTTTCTGCCCGTTTAACAGGGGCATGTAATTACAATTTTTGATATAACATTTCAATGCAGGGCCTGTTCCTGTGCCCAACAAGCGTAACTGTGAGGGCTTACAGTGTTGTGGCACCACCACTTTATTTATATATTTTTTGGACACTTTACCTTTGTATCACAGGATACTACATTATTCAGGATCTTTGTGCAATACACGGAGCACGAGCACTTTATTATATTATTATTATTTTTTGGACAATTGTTAATCACCCTTGCTTGGATATATTTTCTGGTTATTTGTTGTATTTGTGTTACACATGTATATTAGTTGTATAGCTATTTAAGCACCGCACATTTGATATATCAGTTTCTCTAGGATGATGTCCTTCCTTCTGTTAAGCCTCTCGTAGTTCTCCTACTTTGCATTGGTTTGGAAAAAATGGACTTTATAGGCATACTTAAAAGCAATATCACAAAGTTTATTTATTTATAACAAATTCATAAACAGACAATAGATAAAACACACAGACATAGGTGAGAGTGGATCCAAACGGGCTCAATGGATACAACTGGTTGGCCTGAATAAGCCTGAGTAAGGCAGTCAACCCAATACAATAACACATAAGATAACCTGACCAGCTCAAATCCTAAAATAGTTGATAATGAGTAACGGTAGCCAGCTCAGGAAATGTCCGTTCTGCTTTTCAAAGTACAAATACCGTGCTTGACTAGTTTTGCGCCTATATCTGCAATTTTTCTGGAGCTAAGACAATCTGATGAAAATATAGGAAGGGCAGAGTAAAGTCACTTAGACAAGAAAGATTGTTATACAAAAACAACACAAATACAACTACAATTATTCTAAAAATATGGTAAGCGATACAACAATATTGGAAAAAAAGGACTTATATATATAACACATATAAAACAAAGTTTGCTGTCAAGGTAACACCCAACCCCAGGATCTGGCAGGCAAAGGTATAGAATAAGTGTGGTAAAATAAGGTTGTCAATAAGACAACCAAACAGATTATATAGAACAGTAGGAAACAACACCTGCCTATAGCATAATTAGAGGTTTTATATGTAAGGTAAGTAAGTTTACAATGGGTAAATAAGGTGAGTAATCCCACAGGTCTTGGTTGGTATTGATCTGCATACATAAAATAGAAGGTAATAAGGAGGGGATGCTAGGAATCATAATATTTGGAGAGAGTCAGGCTTCTAAAGGGAGGAACATCACATTTAATTACAATTTTAATAGGATAATGTCATACTCCCAAAGAGTTGGTGCACTCACCTGGATAGATAGTATATTAGGGCAAATGGTGGGTCTATAGGTGTTCAAAAATGTGACCATACACGAGGTGTAGGGAAGAGCTTCAAGTTCGAGTCAAACTCATGTTCAACTCGAACATCGGCTGTTCGCCAGTTCGCCGAACCGCAAACAATTTGGGGTGTTCGCGGCAAATTCGAAAGCCACAGAACACCCTTTAAAAGTCTATGGGAGAAATCAAAAGTGCTAATTTTAAAAAAAATGGCGTGGGGTCCCCCCAAAAATCCATACCAGACCCTTATCTGAGCACGCAACCTGGCAGGCGCAGGAAACGGGTGACCCCGCCCTCCTCTGATGTCACGGGAAAAGCCACAGGGAAGTTCCCGTCAAGTCCCCGTGCGTCAGAGGGGGGCGGGATCACCGGGTGGCCCCGCCCTCTGTTATTTAAGAACCGTCAGAAGACGAGAAGCTTCACACAGCGGGAGCCTCCCATCATGGATGCGGAGCGGCCTGAGAAGAAGAAGGGAAGAAGACACTGCGGAGGAAGATGCTGGACGAGAACACTGGAGGAAGAACCAGAAGAAGAAGAAGATGGAGGAAGAAACTGAAGGAAGATAGAAGAAAGAAGACAGAAGAAAGAAGATGGAAAAAAGAAGACTTTAAATAAAGGAATTGTCAAAAACTGTCTCTTGTCATTTTTAACATTTTTGACACTTTTTTAGTGAAATGGTAGGGGTACTTTTGTACCCCCTTACCATTTCACACAAGGGGGAGGGCTGGGACCTGGGGGTCCCCTTGTTAAAGGGGGCTTCCAGATTCCGATAAGCCCCCCACCCGCAGACCCCCACAACCACCAGGCAAGGGTTGTGGGGATGGGGCCCTTGAGGGCTACCCCAAAGCACCCTCCCAATGTTGAGGGCATGTGGCCTGGTACGGTTCAGGAGGGGGGCCACTCTCTCGTCCCCCCTCTTTTCCTGTGGTCTGCCAGTTTGCGTGCTCGGATAAGGGTCTGGTATGGATTTTTGGGGGGTTCCCATGCAATTTCTTTTTAATTTTGGCGCGGGGTTCCCCTTAAAATCAATGTTAGACCTGAAGGGTCCCTGTGGGGAATTTCCATGCTGTTTTTATTAATGAACTTCTATGTGTATTGTCGGACCGGCAATGCATTAATAGCCGCAAGTAGTTTTAAATGACTGTTTTTCCTTTAAAATGTCATTTTGCTGTCAGACTGTTCTAAACACGGGAAACATGCTCCCCTTTACAGGCATACTATAGACACCCCCCAGGTACGAAATTTTAGGAATATTAAACTTTAAGCCCGGGTTCACACTATACCGGGCTGCGGATCGCACAGGAGCGCTGTGCGTCCCTGTTCCTCGTTACAGGGACGAATCAGGGCCGATTCTATGCCTGAATTCGGCCCTAAAACGGAGCCAAAGATGCACAGCATTTTTGTGCAGTGCGCTCCGCAGCCGCCCCGGAGATATGTGAACCGGCTCCATAGGGAGCCAGTCACATTCTCCTACTATGCGAATTAGATGTGGGGAAACACACATCTAATTTGCATAAGTGTGATCCCGGGCTTATTGTTTCACTTTAAGCATTAGTAAAATCACTGCTCCCGAAAAAATGGCCGTTTTTAAAACTTTTTTTGCATTGATCAATGTCCCCTGGGGCAGGGCCCAGGTCCCCAAACACTTTTTATGACAATAACTTGCATATAAGCCTTTAAAATTAGCACTTTTGATTATTCATGCTCGAGTCCCATAGACTTTAACGGTGTTCGCACAAATTTTTTGCCTGTTCGCATGTTCTGGTGCGAACCGAACGGGGGGTGTTCGGCTCATCCCTAACAAGGTGCAATAACTCAGAAGACATGAGATGATATTAATAACACCAGACCACCAGAGGGTTCTATAGAGGGCATGCAAAGGAAACAGTCACCATTAAAATCCTCCTACAGAAGTTCGACAGTAACAACTTTATATAGGGAAATGATTCACTGAGATCACTCATTAAACAAAGGAGCCTGTGGGTTGAGGTTTGTCCTGGGATATCAGGAGAGTATGTCCTGCCTTTCCCCATAGCATTCCCCCTCTTATAGCGTGTCCCGAACAGGATGCCCGCTGCCACTGCTAGAGCACCATGTGACGTCCCTGACCTGGCCATAGCTCTCGCTCCTGCGCACCCATGGTACACAGCCACATCCATAGAGTGCACAGGGCTGTGGCAGAGTGGCCACACTAGGAGCACTAGCTTTTCTTTCCCTTGTGTAGCTTTCTCACTGTGTTGTTTTCAGTCTGTCTTCTTGCCCACCATGTCTGCCATTTTGTGCATGCTGCATCCGCGGACTCCTGGTTTTGTCGCAAAAGTCGGCAACATTGCATGTCCACACAATAGCGTGAAAGAGGGGCGGGGCAATTAACGCATGCCCAGTGTAGAAACGATGACCAATCATAGTGCTGTTGGTGTGTTCCTGCATGAACGACCATCAAGAGCACGAGTTTTCACAGCCTGCAAATGATATTCCACCTTGAACAAAGGTAAATTTTGTTCCATCATAATCTTTTGTCCTTTGTCATATCCTTGTACTTGAATTCAGCTACAAGCTAAATACAAGCCTTACATTGCATAACTAAGGGATTATGGTAATGTGATTGCAGGCTAAACTATTAACACAAATTTATGTATGATAAAAGGTATTAACTATAGTTTAATTTTAAACATTTAATGTTATTTTGCAGGAATCATGCCAGATACGTTTATATGCCCAGATTTTCTGCCACAGTTAATTGAACTGTAAAAGTAGCTGGCTGTATGCCATTTGATTAAAGTGTTTAACACACCCCAATAACAACTCGTCGTGTTTGGAGGAGAGAGAATGCTGAGTTGCAACCAAAGAACACCATACCTACTGAGAAGCATGGAGGTGGCAACATAATGCTTTGGGTCCGTTTCTATGCAAAGGGAATAGGAGGACTGATCCGTGTACATGAAAGAATGAATGGGGCCATGTATCATGAGATTTTGAGTGCAAACCTCCTCCCATCAGCATGGGTATTGAAGATGAAACGTGGCTGGGTCTTTCAGCATGACAATGATCCCAAACACACCGCCCAGGTAACAAAGGAGTGGTTTCGTAAGAAGCATTTCAAGGTCCTGAAGTGGCCTAGCCAGCCTCCAGATCCTAACCCCATAGAAAACCTTTGGAGGGAGTTGAAAGTCCGTGTTGACCAGCGACAGTCCCAAAACATCACTGCTCTAGAGTAGATCTGCATGGAGGAATGGGCCAACATACCAGCAACAGTGTGAGACAACCTTGTGAAGACTTACAGTAAACGTTTGACCTCTTTCATTGCCAACAAAGGATATATAACAAAGTATTGAGATGAAATTTTGATATTGACCAAATACTTATTTCTACCATAATTTGCAAATAAATTCTTTCAAAAATCAGACAATGTGATTGTCTGGATTTGTTTCCACATTTTGTCTCTCATAGTTGAGGTATACCTATGATGACAATTACAGGCCTCTCTCATCTTTTTAAGTGGGAACAACTTGCACAATTGGTGGCTGACCAAATACTTTTTTGCCCCACTGTACATGGACAAGTTAAATTGCATTTACAGGCCAATGTGAGTAAAAGTTCAGTCAATGCTATTGATGTAACCCTTTATTTCCTATTTCAGTCACAGGACCCAGAAAACAGCGAGGAGATTGGAATCTCCAGTCCTGTAACTACAACCCTCAGTAGGAAAAAAAGGAAAAACTTTGAGGATGCTTTCATCACGCTGCAATGTTTTAAATTGTTGAATGCAGCGCACTCTCTTCTTCTTTATAGTGCTAGAAGAATGAAGTTGTTTTGCTGCTGATATTCACATGAGTTCTCACAAACTTCTTTCTTTATTATTTCTCGTGATTTCATGAATATAATATTTTTATTTGTAACATCTACCGAAAATTTCTTTATTTTTTTAATTTTTATAATTTTTTTTGGTATTATTTGTTGTATTTTTTTTTGTTGTATTTTTTTTAACTACAGATCTCCTGTTTTTTTTTTTTTTTTTGGTGATCTCCAGAATAGTTTTGGGTGTGTTTTGTGTGTCAAGTTACCACAACACCATTATTATCTTGTCTTTTTTTAATCTCAAGGAGGTTGGTTGGTGTTGGTGTCCCTTGTTAATTTCGCATTGTATTTGGGAAATGTACCTGCCTCCTCACAAACAAACTATCCTTTTTGAAGGAAAACACACATAGGCAAGTATTAGTTCCCAAAAATACCTTTTATTAAGGGGTCCTAACCAAATAAAGAGGGAGGCAATGCTTTAGAAACAGCATAAATTGTTGAAGCCTTTGGCCCCCAGGGCACACATCAACTATTTTCAGGCAAAATTGGTGGCCTGAGGAGTCCATATTTATATACAATCTGGTCCAGAAGTACAAGAGATCATGAACAGCAGCAGATGACATGTATGTTCCCAGGCTGTGGTCATACAAGAGCCTGCATCTTTTGTCAGACCAGACTGAACCCAGGCCATCACTTTCTTGTCTTCCTTCCACTCTTCCTTCCAGGTTGTGTCTGTAGTGTTGGAGTTGTTGCAGGAGGAGGAGGAGGATGCAACTCACACAGGTGGGTATTGGGTGTGATTTGGGCCCTCAACCCCTTATTTAATGATTTATAAATGATTTCCTCACACATGAGGCGTTGGTCCTCCTGCATGTCCTGCAGTTTGGTGGCAGCCATGGAGGCAAAGGCCTCTTCACGAGTGGGGGTGGCTCTGAGGGACGCAGAAGCCTCCTAAATCAGCCTGAGCGCTGACTCCTCCACGTTACTCCTCTTCCTGGGTCTTTTGTTTGGAAGGCGGAGGGGAGGAACCTGCGATTCTGTGTGGCTCCTACTGGGCCCGGCCTCCTCCTGGCTGCCACTTACCCCGGCCACCTCCTGGCTGCCACTAACCCCCGCCTCCTCCTGGCTGCCACATTCCACAGCCTCCTCCTGTGTGCCACATTCCACAGCCTCCTCCTGGCTGAGGTCTTCCTGTGTATGAAAAAGGGACATAATTTTTGTTTTTTCTTCATCAATCACACACAATTTTCATATCATGACTGTTGCAAATTGAATGTTAGTAAATAGAAAGACTATCATTCTGAGCCCAGCATTTTTCATTATTGTCCCAATTATTTTTGCCCACCACTGTCTAGTGATATTATTAAATCAGCAATTAGTGATCAATAATAACATCTAGTAAACATCATTTATGTTTTGCCAAGAAATCTGTAGAAGAATGCTGCTATACCTGACTCCAGCTGGGCTCCTCCACTTCATCCTGGCTGGAAGTCCTAGGTTGGACATCGGAAGCCTCAGCTGGGGTAAAAGGTAGGGTGGAAGGAAGAGTGGAAGGAAGGGTTGAGAGGGATTCCCTGACTTCAGTCTGCTCTGACAGAAAACAAAGTCTCTCATAGTACCAGAGCCAGGGGACATAAACATCATTCGCTGCAGCTCTTGATCTCTGGGAATCCTGGACCTTCTTGCGCTCCCTTAGATAAGTGCTCCTCAGGCCACCAATTTTGGCTTTTAAATAGGGGATGGTTGCCGTGGAGACCACCGACTTCACCAACTCCAGCAGTTTCTCCAGCGCTGCTCCCTCTTTTGTTTATGATTATAATGCGGATGTTTCACCTGCCACAGACATGGCAGCTCCCTGTATTTGTCTATGAACAGGGGGAGGAAGTTGTGATCATTGAAGCCATCCATTTTCTCTGCAAGACACAACACAAGACAAACCCTAATGTCAGGCTAAACTCTCCTAATCTTGTCCCAACATAGGCCTCAATTTATAAGCAGCATAGGCCCAAGTTAAACTTGTACCTTCCTTATCACAATCGGTGCTTCCGATACTCTTTCCTCCGCTCACAGATCGTACGTACGACGCACGCATGTTACTCTTTATATACACTACGCATGCGTGAAACTCCGGCCGCCCCTTTCTAGTCTATTCCCTGGCCCTTCTCTTTCTGCGCAGTGGGGAGAGCACATGGCGGAAAGACAACAGGTGCATGATAATAGCAGCAACGAGGAGGAGGAGGAAAGCCCGGAGCCAGAAAGGTCACGATCCCAGAGGAAATTTAAGGCATCAAATATGGCCTTTGTTGAGACGGTGGAGATGGTGGACGTATTGAAGAGGGCCGACTATGACGGGAAGCATGGACCTTACCCAAATCCAAATATGAGAAAGGTCAAGATCATGGCTAAAGTTGTGAAGAGTCTGCACAGGAATCTTGGGGTACGGCGATCCAAGAATCAAACGGTGGTCAGACCTCAAATTAAGGGAGCACGATCAGTATAGGATCAGGAGAGTGCTGCAAAAAAGTGAGTAGTTGTCCTGTGTTCCTATTCTTTCTTTTATTATGTTCGTGCTGCTCCATGTGCTTTTCTTTAATGCTGTACATTTTAAAATGGCAACTTTCATGTTCATGGGGACATTAATCGTTCGTAGGAAACATTGTTCGTTCGGCCACTAAAATGTTTTGGCCAGATGCAGTTCAATACGGTTTATCTGGCCTACTTCTATTAATAAAAGTTTGATGTCTAGATGGGTTTGTAACTAGAATGAAATGCAAACTAGATTCTGTGTAAGGAGAGGACACTCAGCAGCTGTTTACACATCTGGACGCTGGAGCACTAGTGTGGGACAAAAGAACACCCTTTTTATTAGGGGGCCCACACAGGTGCTCCAGTGTATACTATAGGGTGTCTCCATCTGTGAAGCTTGCACAAAACAGATAAGTATTCAAGCTTTACAAAGGACAAAAAAAAAACTTCAGCTTGTAACTGCCAAAACAGACAATTGTACCCCACTTCCAAACAATGTTTCATATTCCTATTTCTGCCATCAAATATATGTTTGCTAAGTATACCTTTTTTTGTTCACATAGGGGAGAAAAGACTCGGAGGACACCACTCATCAGAGGAGACCAGGGACCCCCCCACCTCAGGAAGAAAGGGAATCCCCCAAACCCAACCAGAGGAGGAGGAGGGAGACGTTGTAGAAACTGTCACCACAACAGGTGAGTGTCTGCGACCACAGCCTCAGGTAAGAGATGGATGCCTGCATATTTGTAATACATGGTGTGTTTTGTTTGTTTTTTTGTAGGTGATCATGATGTTGTGGAAGAGGAATGTCATTTCACCAGTGAAAGTGCCCAGATCCTCATCGGGGAGATAATGGGGTGTAATAGAGATTTAGAAAACATAAAGCAAAACATCAATGATGTTCAAAACAAAATGAAGAACATCATTGATGTTTTAGGGAGAAATCCCTAAATTTCTTCTGTTTTTTGTGACAAAAATTTTTTACGTATGTTAAAAGCCAAATTTAGAAGATGCACATAGTGTGTCAACATGTGCTATCTGCCATCACGGGAGATCAATGTAAGCGTTTTGTGGGTGCAACCCCTTTCTCGATAATAAAGTAGCTGAGAGGAAGGGGTTGCACCCACCAAACACGTCCATTGATCCCCCATGATGGCAGCTAGCACATGTTGACATTAGGCAATTTGTGTGCATCTTCTAAATTTGGCTTTTACAGGGGTGACCCCATCTGCTGAACGCAATATCAAACACAGTTTGTACATACTCATGTCTGATATTGCCTTCACTTTATAAAAGTTGAACTTTGTAAGTTCCAGAGTTGTGTATTGTTTTATGGTTTGAAACACGCCTGTTTTACCTATAAAAGGCCATTTATCATTAATGTGGCCTAAAACAATGTTTTACAACAAACATGTTGGTTTGTTCAAAAACCCTTTTATAAACGCACATGTGATTGTGCTTTGATTAAAAAGATTGATAATCAACAATGTTTGGCTTCTTCTTTCAATGCTCAAAAGCATTTTTTGGAGTAAAGTTGTTGTTTTCAGTGACAATGGGGGTTATTTACTAAAGGCAAATCCACTTTGCAATACAAGTGCAGTTTCAGTGCAGTCTCAAGTGCACTTATAGTGCAAAGTGTAGTTTCCTTTAGTCAATAACACCCAACAGTGCTTTCTAATTTTACGCAATCACGCCATTTTCATGACTCCCCACATTTCGGTCATGGTGTTGAAAATTATTAATATTTTTGTCAGTAATGCATTACATACATTAACAAAAAAAAAACAAGGTGTGTGTGTAGCAGACCCACAACATAATTATAATAGTTAGCCGAAGAAGAGATTGTCACCTCATGGGTCAACGAAATGTCGTTTGCACTGTTGAAGAAAAAGGCCAAAAAAATAGAACATTAATAAAAGATAACTGAGGAGACAGCTAAAAGAAAGCCAAGCAGTAAATCAAAGCAAATATTTTTTCAGTTTCAAATATATTTTTGTTTAAAAAACGTCTCAGGCATTGTCTGGCATATCGATGGCCCCCCTACCCGCAAAGTATTCCATGTATTTTATACGGACCTCTCGGGCACTCTGGGGGGGCAAGCCAGGACGGCCAGTTTCAAGCGCCGTCAGGGTTGGTTCATTAATATGAATTCTGGCCTCAGGCCCAACCGAGGCAGCATAGTTCCAAGAATTTCTCCTTAAAAAGTTGTGGAGAACACAGCAAGACAGGATGATGTGATTGAGTTTATATTCCGCCATGTGTATCGGTGTAAGAAATAGGCGGAACCAGCTGGCCATTATTCCAACCGTATTCTCCACTACTCTTCTGGCTCTGGCCAGCCGGTAATTAAGAACTCTCTGGTCCGGAGTGAGGGTCCTCATAGGGAATGGCCGCATAAGATGATCCCCCAGTGCAAACGCTTCATCCGCAACGAAGACGAATAGGAGTCCTTCCGCATTGTCTTCTGGAGGTGGCAAGCCCAAGCTGCCATTCTGGAGACGCATCACAATACTATTGAACCCCTTGTAGTTATAATAGTTTGACCCCGAGTTGGGGGGTGGGACTATGTGGACATGTTTCCCATCAATTGCCCCTATCCAGTTGGGAAAGTCCCACCGCTGGGCAAAGTGGGAGGCCACAGTCTGCCATTCCTGTGGCGTGGAAGGGAACTGTGGAGTCAAACAAGAAAAAAAAAATTAGTCATTTTGCACATAAACATTGAAAGCAGATTAGATACAAACATTCGTGGCCAACATCAGTATAATATGTATTTTAGGGGGTATTTTAAGACAAAAGTATAAGGTCCACCTATCAGATTCATCACCCCCTCTGATGACCCATTTTAAAAATTTTAGGAGGGGGGAGATGTTTTGGACAGGTAACAGGTAACCACTTCATTAAGAGCTGAATGCATACATAATGTGTTTTACTTTGGCCAGCCCCTCCTTACTTACACTATTGGCAGCCCACTGGACAGGTAAGAAGTATAAATATATAATTAATAAATAATAAATAAATATATAAATACACACTGTACAAATTGGAGCACAATTTTAACATTCTGCAATTACCTATCAAGATAATAATAGGATAGAAAAACTTTAAACAGTACCATTTGAAAGTATTCAGGCAGGCCCTTGCACTACATGCTTTGGGGAATTCATCCATAAATCTGACCACAAAATGGGTAGGTATAGTGTGTATAGGTTTGGCAAAGTCAACAGATAGAGGATTGGTATTGGTTGACCTAGCGGTTGGGGGTAGGGAGGGTTCCAAATGAGTTTGGGACCCAAAAAAAATGCCTCTGGCACTCTGCCAGAATTTAAGGACACAAATAAGATTTTTACACATTTTAGGGGGTGTTTAGGGTAAAGCACTACAATGGAGCTGACAAAATACATTAAGTGACTAGGCGAGGTGGATATGGGCCCAGGAGAGCATGCTGGGGAGGTAAGTGAAGGCAAATATGCATGAAGGACAAAAAAAAACATTAAACATTCCAGCATGCATGAGGACAAAGGGGACATTTACAGCATATTACAATCATAGTAATTAGGGAGTGATGAAAGAAATACAATACATTAGCAAACATTAAATACATAGAATGTGATGTTAAAGGATAAATCTTACCTTAATATAGTCCTTCTGCAGGACCTGGATGATGGCAGAACAGGTCTCTGGGATAATGATCCCCAGAGCCTGGGGGGAGATGCCTGTCGAGAACTTGAGGTCCTGCAGGCTTCTACCCGTCGCCAAGTACCGCAATGTGGCGACTATCATCTGCTCTGGAGTGATGGCTTGCCGCATGCAGGTATCCTGCCTGCTGATATAAGGGGTCAGCAAAGCCAACAAACGGTGAAATAGGGGGTCCGTCATCCTGAGAAAGTTCCTGAAATTGTCAGGATTATTCTGACGGATCTCACAGAGCAAAGACATGTGACAGAATTGGTCACACTGGAGCAACCAATTCTTGGTCCATGAACTCCTCCCCACCCTGTTCATGGACTGGGCTTGTGTCAAAGTAAGAACCCCAACACCAAGCCCCCACACAGCACAAACTCAACGATGAGTACGTACACGCAACATGGCTTCAAAACGGTCGGCTGGTCAGAACGAAGTAACAGAACGCACTGAACAACAGCAAGGCCTGTGAAGAGCGACCTGAAAATCAGTAATGAACGGACAAGAACACACTGAATAAACCAATGGGAACTCACTTCACGCACTGAAGACCAGATACAAACCCACAAGCACAAACTGAACAGCAGAAAAACCAACTGAAAACCACTAGTCTGAAAAAGCACGAATCGTCTCACCAAACTTTTACTAACACAAGATTGGCAAAAGGAGCCCTAAGGGTGCCGCGCTTCGTATTGAACTGTCCTTTTATAGTCCCGTCGTACGTCGTGTACGTCACCGCGTTCTTGACGTTCAGAAATTCCGACAACTTTGTACGACCATGTGTATGCAAGACAAGTTTGAGCCAACATCTGTCGGAAAAAATCTGATGGATTTTGTTGTCGGAATGTTCGATCAATGCCTGATCGTGTGTACAGGGCATTATTGGTAAAATGATTATTCTATTCATTGCAGTAACTCGTTGTAATTAAATATATTATTGATTATTGCACTTTGTTACAATGTTCTGCACTTATATAAACAATTACATCCAATATCCTGTTGTTCTTCTTTGGATGTTATATTCAATCGTTATATTTTGCACTTTGAAAAATGTATGCTTGGTTATTTGTATTAAAATTTGTAATTATTAATATTCCACTTTCATGATTTTTGTTTGCAATATATATTCACTTGCACTTGTCTATGCAAAGAAACTTTCCACACATATACAGTATTTGATATTTGTGTATTCAGTGCTCCTATAGTTCAGTTTATACAGTTTATTCACAGCACACATCACATAAAATACACATATTACTATATATTCTATACTAGTAGGATGGAATTAGACATTAATAGAAATTCCAGATTGAAAAAAAAATATTGATCCCCATTTATATGATACATGGCAAGTGATTTTTCCATGGCAATGTATCATTTGTCGTTCTATATTAAATTTTTTGTACTTGTTGACATTAAAGTTTTTCCTTCTGGTTCATTCCCTTGTTTCCAATCATGCATGGTGTTCGCCCCTTGACTATTGTCATATGAACACCATGCTAATAATGCGATTATCGTTAAACGTGCTATCAGACGAGAAACATTTCTGCTCGTGTTCTTTCAGAAAATTTCAGATGAACAGTTTGGATGAGCTCATGGAAGCTGTGTACTAATGATCCGATTGTCGTACGATCGTTTCAAAAGCAGTATTTTTCGTCCGATTTTTGGATCATGTGTATGGCCCATAAGGCTCTGTCTCATCTAAATGGTTACAGACACTGCAGCTTTCCTTATTACAACTCTGAAACTGATTAACTAGTTATAATGAATGTTATCCCTCCCACTCAGAAATTAGTTTGAGAAAGGAAAAGCATGGATTAATTCAGTACAAATTAAATACAAATTTGCACAAAATGCTAAAATCAATACATTGTACCATATATACTCGAGTATAAGTCGTTCCGAGTATAAGTTGAGGCCCTAATTTACCACAAAAAAATGGGAAAAACTTAGTGACCCGAGTATAAGACGAGGGTGAGAAATGCACAGCTACTGTAAGTGGAAAAGAGGGTCAACAATGCCCACTTGCAGCCTCACTGTGCCCATTTGCATGCCTCACTGTGCCCATTTGCAGCCATAGGTCCCCTGAACTTCAAACTCAGTAGTTAAGGGTTCCTAGATGCCCCCTAGCTGCAGCCAAAATTTGGGGTCTCTGAAGCCAAATGGTCCCGAAATGACATTGCTGCAGATGGACACAGTTGACCAAATTTGGGGCCTAGTATCTTGGGGCCACTTAGTGCTGGGAACCCCAAATTTGGTGCGCAAACTCAGTGGAACTAGCACCATAAAATATCCAAAGCTGGGGTTTCTAGCACCAAGTGTCCCAGAGATACAGGGCCCCAAAAATCGGTTCAGAAAATGTCAAGCACTTTTCTGCAGCAGAGAATTACATTTTCCGAACCGGCTTTGGGGCCCCATATCTTGGGGCCACTTAGTGCTAGGAACCCCATTGGATATGTTGTGGTACCAGTTCCACTGGGTTTGCACACCAAATTTGGGGTTCCTAGCACAAAGTGGCCCTGAGATACGGGGCCCCAAAGTCGGTTCGGAAAATGAAATTTTTTGCTGCAGAAAAGTGCTTGACTCGAGTATAAGTTGAGGGGGGCACTTTCAGCACAAAAAAATGTGGTGAAAAACTCGACGTATACTCGATTATATACGGTATATAGTTTATCTGGCATTGCACTTTACATTTGGAAGTTGAGTTACTCACATGCAGTTTCTGCTACAGATAGTGCCTTCTGTACTCTACAATGATTCATTGGCATGTTTCAGAAACAGTGGGAGAATAAGTAGGAAAGAAAACTGGATTTAGGCATCATTTTTATAAGATCTAATGTAAAGTAAGCAGAAGGCTAGAACAATAGCAACATTAATATTTCAAACTTTTTATAAATGATAAATTTACCGTCATCATGGAAATATACAATATCACTAATGTTATGCAGCATCTCTGCCAGTTTTATACAATAATGATGTTGGAATGAAAAAATAAAGAGGGGCCACACTAAGGCAAATAGATGTGCTCTAACTCTTTATTACAGTCACTTGGGCAATAAGACTTGCTAAAATAATGCAATCATTAAACTATAGAGGGGTTCGCTTTCTTTAGAATAGAATTAAAAGTTGCACCCAAAAAAAGTAATAACCTTTTCCTGAAATAACATATAAAATACATCTCAGTGAAAGAAATGCTAACATTGTATCAACTTCAGTCCTAAAGAACTCAACCAGTAATGGTTTGCCATATATGGCAAAGAAACAGGTTTACTTTAATGCTCCCTATCCTATCAGCACATACTCGGCCTTCCTTCACTGCACTCAGCCTTTGAGAGCAAGGAAAAAAAAGCCCAGTGTAACTTCTGATCCACTCTAGTCAAGGATTGCAAAAGGCTATGGGCTTTGCCCACCCCATGTGACAGTACTGAGCTTAATACCAAGTCACATAAGAGGAGGGAAAAGAGTCACATGCTCCTCTATACCCATAATAGAGATATGGGTAGTAAAAGAAGGGTAAGAATGTACCATCTGGGAGAGACTATTAAACTGTTAAGGTTAAGAGCTTCAATCAAGCTCAAGGTTATCTGCTGCTGTCTCTAATTGGAAAGTGTGGATATGCATGCATATAAAAGTAAAACTCTCTGAGACACGCTCAAAGCAGGATTACTTCTTACACTTCTAATTTATTCAAGGCGGTGCTAATGTTTTATACACAAAAATACGTCATTGCTATGTTAGTCTAATAGGTACATCTCATTGGTTATGATAGATAAGAAAATGGAGAATCTTCATGTCGAGGTTTGGCTGTCCCTGGTTTTATCTTCAGTTCCGCATTCTTCTGATGTGTGGGATGTAGGGTGTATCCGCCATTTTGAGAAGATAAAGAAACAGAGCTAATCTGTATACTTATATAATGAGTAAGGAGAAAAATATGTATACACATAAGAAAATAGACATTTTCAGATTATTATTACCATCTACATCACATTCCTTCACAGTCCCCCCTAAAATGGCTATTTTCTCTTTTCTGTCCCTAATACTAAAGGTCCTACTTCGCCTGGCCCATTCTCCTCAGCAACTCTTTTAGGTTGTATATAGAGTTAGGCAACAACTTGTTCACTACCCTCCTCGATACAGCTGGAGAGGTGCAGTCAGGCACTATCTATCCTTATAACCCTATAGGATTGTGAGATTTTGGACAGGGAGTGACTGTAGAGGAGTGAAGGGTTTGTCATCTTCCATCATAAGATGGTCCTCTTCTTCTTGATGGAGAAATGTAAGTGTGCTATTGTCTACAGCCTTGCTCATTAACTTTTTACGAAAGGCAGAATACAACGTACAATCAGGGCTAAAAGAACCAGGATTATTAATACTGTTACCCCTATCTGGGCGAGCACCTTCTGCCACCCACTCATCCAGCTAAAGTATTGATCCCATGGGTCTGTGATACCTGAGTTCTTCTTCAACTCCAATGACAGATCTTCTAATTTCTTTATAGCTAGAGTAACCTTACCATTTGGGCCAGTATTATCAGGAATGTATGTACAACAGGTTCTCGTTTTTTCCTATGATTTTACAAACACCTCCTTTCTCAGCTAACACCATGTCTAAGGCCATCCGGTTCTGGAATGTCATGTAGGAAGTGGGGGCTAACTGGTCAGCAATTCCCTGGAGGGCATCTTTAGTGTAATTTACAAATCTCTGTTGGTTATAGTATATGTAGTTAATCCAATCTACATTCTTGTTAACAGTTATTGTGGGGATCAAAGACTCAAAACCAGCTTTTACCTGGTCCCTGGCTTTAAATTCATCAGGGACCCCCCTTGGAACCCCTATGACATCTATGTATACATGAGGGCCAAAGCTTCCGGAGAGAACTGCTTACTTCCTCCTCTGCCTGTGTGCTGGGTCAGTGTAAGTATCAGGGGTATCTTCGGTTAGGGTATGGGGGGGCATAATGACCTTTGCAAGGGCACATTCACTGGTCCAGATTCCCTCTAATCTGGTCCTGATTTTCAAATTCCCACAGATCCAATACACATCACCAAGGGACTGGACCTGGTTTAATACCTGTCTTCCGCAAAGTCATTCTGCTCATCAGGGGCTATTTTCATCTTTCTTGTCTAATGCACTCTGGGGTCACCCAGTCTGGCCCTGTGTTCCAACCCACTGCCCCCCCCCGGAACCACAACTCTGCCCCCGATAACTGTCTGCATGGCATACATATATATCCTTACCATCAGGGATGTCACTGTACCAATGGCATTACCATGAAGGGTCAAACAGGCAAGGTACTATGTCACAGTAATCTAAGGTAAAGGTGGTCACTCAGTAGTTTCTTAGCTGTGGTCCTGGCAGTCATGACCACTTCCACTAGGGCGTATTCGAATCTGCTACTTCTTGGCACTTGAGAATGATCAATTTGTATCCTCTGGAATGGGGTATAGGGCTTTTGCCAGGTGCTTCTTCTGTGCATCCTGGTTTACATTTGGTGCTGAAAATGCATGATCTGCAGAAGTTGTCGGTCAGTGGAGTAACTCTTGGTGCAACACTTGTTGATAAGAGAGTTCATAAAAGTCTTTGCAAGGGGGCAGCTCCATGTGCCCATTACACCACAGCTGGGTAAATACTCCTGGGTAGACAAGGCTTCTTGTTGCACTCGAATAGTCCATCTCTGAGAGTTTCTCCTCTCCAATTCCAGCTTTCCTTCTCATCCGGACTTGCTGTTTCCTGTACTTCTTTTAGATAAACTCTGTCCACTGGGAGAGTCTGTAAGGTAAGCACGGGGTGGTCTTCTTCTACCACTCTGCTGTCCACTTCCCGTGGACCACTAGCTGTCTGTTTGGCAGCTGAATTGGCTAGATGATTGTCTCGAGCTTCCTTTGAGTTCATTTTGTCGTGTGCTTTTACTCAAAATAGTCACTTGGGTTGGGAGAAGCGAGGCATCCATCAAGTTTTCACAGGTGTTCCTGCAGCCATCAGGAATCCTCTGTCCTTCCAGATAACACCATAATCATGGGCAATGCTGAAAACATATCTTGAGTCCATATGAATGTTAGCTCTTTTTCCCTCTGCCCATTTACATGCTGTAGTAAACACTTGCAGCTCTGCTTCCTGTGCAGACATCACCGGTGGTAAGGCTTCAGCTTGTAGAAGTGTGTTTTCAGTGGTGACCGTGTGTCCTGTGTGGTATTTGCCTCGTTCATCAGCAAACAAAAATTGTTAGGTCTGAATTCTGCAGGGGTATTTCACTCACAGGGGGGAGATGCGTGGTTTCCAGCCACATTAGTTTGATGCAGTCATGGGGTGACAAGTCAAGACTCTGTTCCTCCTCCTTTCCCCCTTGAGAAGTGGAAGAAGGGTGGTAGGGTTCAGTGTTTGGCAACTTAATAGAGTAATGCTGTCCAGTAGGAGGGAACACAGGAGTCTCAAGTGTCTGATAGTGGACAAGTGTTTCGGCTGGATCTTGGTTGAATATGGCAACAACATCATGGGGAGCAAGCAGAACGAGGCAGTGTCCGAGGACCAAGTTCAAAGTTTGTCAAGCAAGGCTTGTGCAGCAAAGCCAGCTCGCAGACACAATAGGCCTCCTCTTGCTACCGCATCCAGCTGACAGGAATAATATCCTATGGGGTGTAGGCTGATGCGTGTGATTGGGTGAGTACACCTGCAGCATGTCCCAGACGTTCGGATACAAAGAGCTTGAGCATTTTGTCGTAGTCTTGGAGCCCTAGCGCCGGGAATGGCGCTCTTGAGGGCCTCAAAGTTAGATATTTCTTCGGGAGACATCTGGAAGGGGTCTGATTGCAGAGCATCAGTAGGAAGGCTTCTGGAATCCATGCTCCGCACCAGGAAATTAGTCCAAGGAAGGCATAAAGAGATTTCTGTCCTTGTGGCAGTGAGAGGTCAGAGATTACTTGCACCCTGTCTTCAGTGAGGTGCCTTGTCCCATGGGACAAACAGTTTCCAAAGAAAATGACAGGTGTTGAGCACCACTGCAATTTGGGCTTTGAGGCTTTGTAACCCTGGTTGACAAGATAGCACAACAGGCTTTCTAAGGTGACTTCAACAGGGGGTAAGTCAGCTGCACAAAGGAGAAGGTCATCAACATATTGGAAGAGAATCACTTCCAGGTGTTCCTCTTGTCATTTGTCAAGGATGATAGCCATAGCTTTTGCAAACTGACTTGGAAAGTTCTGTGCCCCTTGTGGCACAACTGTTTAGGTATGTTGCCGTTTCTTTCCGTGGATGAATGCAAAAAGGTACCAGCAGGAGGGGTGAGGGTGGACACTGAAGAAAGCGTTTGTAAGGTCCACCCCTGTGAGGTACTTTGCAGTCAAAGGCATCCACCGCATGTACCTGGTTCTCTTTTAGGGGTTCTCTTCTTCCTAGAGAACAGAGGTGTATTGCATGGAGATGTACAGGCTATCAGGGCTCCATTTGACATGAGGGCCTTGACATACGTCGATATAGCTGCAGGTTGGTACGCCCTCTTTTAGCTTGACTAAAACTGGTGACACCTTTAAGTGACCGTTGTCTTGTGGTCCTGTGGACCATAGGCACGTAGGGATTCTGTCAAGTACTTCCTGCAGTATTGAACTTAAAGTTATTGCTTCATGAAGTGTCATCAGGAGAGGCAGAGAACACAAAGCAGATGAGTCTTCTAAAGATAGGGGAGTATGTAACTTCATTCCCCCTTCAGGCGTGTACATGATTGAGGCCTGTAGTCTGGACAACACATCAGCTCCTAGTAGATTCAAGGGACATGTAAAGGAGACCACAAATCTGGCAAGCAAATCAGGAAATGTCCCCACTTGAAGTGGCTTAGCAAATGGACTGGATCGGGGCACCCCATCCACTCCCACACAGGAAACGTGTGTGTGTCTTTTCATAGTGGGAGAAACTCAGATCATCAAAGGCCAGTACGAGTCTAGCATGATACTTCTTCAGACTCCTCTTTATCTTGGGTAATATCTTAGATTGTGGTGGTCTGATCTGTCAATTTCTCCTTTGCCCAGTCATGGAGTTGTGCACAGAACTCCACGCCTGAGGTGTAGAAAGTGGCACTTGTCAGGCAGGCATCATTGAAGGCCGTCTGCATGAACGGCCAAAAGACATGTCCTGCTTTGATTTGGCATAGGCTGATCAAATCTCTCCAGGCAGCTGAGTAAATTTCTTTTATCTGCACTATCCTGCGGTAGTGGCTGCTTCTCTTGGTCAGGCAGACTTGTCACTAAGGTTGCTGCTTGTGATGGAGTAAAAGCGACATACATCACTGGTGCCCTTTCTGGTAACCGAGACTGTTGTTGGGGTGGGGGCTGGCAAGGGGCACTGTTCCTTACGATTGCCAGAATGTGTTTGAGATCCTCTCGGAACTCTGAGTCCCGAGCTGGATTGGGGGTTAAATCAGCATGTGGCCTTGCTGCCTGTTGTATAGGCTGTGTTTGAGCCTACTGGGTGTACCAAGATGGCCGCCGGCAAGAAGTGCACTGGACTGGGTAGAAAGTGAAAGCATGGGTGCACCAAGATGGCCGCCGGGCGGAGTTGTCACAGTGGGTTGTACCTGGGCTGGGGTGGTGAGAAGGGAGTGGTTGTTAGGCGGAGGGGAGTGCTGTCCCTCCCCTCCTTTTGTTTCAAGTTCCAACATAGCGTGGTGGTTCACATATCATCAACTCTGTGACACATAATATAGTACAATCGCCATCTTTCTTAACTTCCTTTATCCAATTTTCTTTATCACACAGGATTTTTCTCCCTGTTTCTTTAGCAACATAACTTTTGCCACTTCGTTCAACTTTGTTAACTATTTCAACATCTTCTCTCCTCTTCACAATATCACATTCTTCACATTCCTTTCTCTATCTCTCTCTTCTCTTTCTCGGCTAACGACTTAAGAGGACAATACGTACAACTAATGGGTTAATATTCTTTCTCACAGCTCCTTATTAACAAATTCCTTGGGTGGGGGCACAGGCTGCGCTCCTCGCTGCTACTGTCTGCTATAACCCTGTAATGTACTGTTAATCTCAGTACAAGCACGTCAGGGGTAGTGGGGAGCAACAGCTTGTGACCCAACAGATCCTTCGGGTAGCCTCCTTCTCGCACTTTCACCAGTCCCCAACCCCTCTCGTGTATAGCAAACAGTAAACCACAAATACACTCAGGACAGGACATTACACCTGCCACTCTCTGAACCGCAAAGTTTCAGCAGACTAAGATAAACCACAGGGGCAGACAACTCCCCTAAAAACCCTGTTTATAGACATTTGTTACACCTCCCCCCAGAGGCCAACAGCTCGTCTGGGTGTAAGACATCTGAAACACTTTCAGACTGCGAAGCCAGCAGCTGAGATAACCCTCAGAGGTCCTACAAACCTCGATTAACCCATCTATAACCATCTGCTGCAAGAAGACATCTCATCCCAGAGGCCGACAGCCTGTCTGGAGATGAGAACACACATACACACATGCAGTACTTTTAGACTGCTGAGTTTTATAGCCCAAAGAACGGCAGACAGTGAACAAATACAGACAGCAGAAACCCATCGGCAGGTTTGTTAAAACAGCCTCAGGCCAGGAAATACCTGTCTCTAAAACAGTCTCAGCATATCGACAGAATCCAGCAGTCAACCAAGAGATAAGAAAGTTGTACAGTGGTAAGAATATAAAAAACTTACCGTACTGTTAGGGCTGCGCAAAGACCCCCCTTCTTATCTATCAGTTTAGCCGCTCAAATCCTTATCGCGGTCTGGCTTTGACTGTAGCCTGAAGCTCCCGGGTTTCGGCACCAACTGTTAAGGTTAAGAGCTTCAATTGAGCTCAAGGTTATCTGCTGCTGTCTCTAATTGGAAAGTGTGGATATGCATGCATATAAAAGTAAAACTCTCTGAGACACGCTCACAGCAGGATTACTTCTTACACTTCTAATTTATTCAAGGCGGTGCTAATGTTTTATACACAAAAATATGTCATTGCTATGTTAGTCTAATAGGTACATCTCATTGGTTATGATAGATAAGAAAATGGAGAATCTTCATGTCGAGGTTTGGTTGTCCCTGGTTTTATCTTCAGTTCCGCATTCTTCTGATGTGTGGGATGTAGGGTGTATCTGCCATTTTGAGAAAATAAAGAAACAGAGCTAATCTGTATATTTATATAATGAGTAAGGAGAACAATTTGTATACACATAAGAAAATAGACATTTTTAGATTATCATTACCATCTACATCACATTCCTTCACAAAACTTGTTTCTTTGCTTTGCATCAGCCACAGATTTGCTTTAAGTCTGGGACCACATAGGTCAGGGGTTGTCAACCCCTGGGCAGCCGCCCACTACCGGCCGTAGCGTCTTTGCAGCTGGGCCGCGGCAGGCGGCATGACATTTTAAGGCACCATTGGATCAGTGAGGAAAACGGGTGGGCGAATGAGAGAAACGGGCTGGCTTTGTGCTCCTGTTCCTTTTAGGGGGATTGGACTGCCTTCAGGCCCACCTGCCCCTCATCCATCCATTTAATGCATGTGCTTCCATTGTGGAGACACTTAGAAATTCAGTAGTGTTAGGACTGCAAGCATACACAGGGTGCCGTGAAGAGGCCTTGCAGCTTATGCATGCGTTTGCAAATGCGTGCTAACTAAACTCCTGTTTTTAACGCAGACTGTTGGACAGGTTAATTTGGTCAGTTGGCAGACTGGTTGGTAAGCTGAGCTATGGAATGTTCTGTTTTTGTCTTTCTTGAATGAGAGAAGCGGGCTGGCAAGCAGAGATGATATCTCTCTCCGCCCACCTAGCATCACCGCTCCTCCGCCCTCACAGTGTGAGGAATGTTGGTGGTGCGGCGGGGAGCAGAGAGATGACATCATCTCTCCCTGCCCGCCTAGCATTACTGCTCTTCTGCCCTCACAGCATACAGAATGTCGGAGGTGCGGCGGGGAGCAGGGAGATGACATCATCTCTCACCGCCCGCCCTGCATCTCTGCTCTCCTGCCCTCACTCAAGAACGATCACTGAACCAGTGTCACCAATGCAGTGAAAATCCTCATGCGGTGGCACTGGCAGGTGATGTGGCAAGTGGCATTCCTCGTTTGGTGGCAGGCAGCGTGGCAATCCTCATCTGGTGGCACAGGCGGGGGACGTGGCAATTGGCATTCCTCATTTGGTGGCAGGCAGTGTGGCAAGTGGCATTCCTCATCTGGTGGCACAGGCAGGTGACGTGGCAAGTGGCATTCCTCAACTGGTGGCAGGCAAGCGTGGCAAGTGGCATTCCTCATCTGGTGGCACAGGCAGGTGATGTGGCAAGTGGCATTCCTCAACTGATGGCAGGCAAGTGTGGCAAGTGGCATTCCTCATCTGGTGGCAGGCAGCGCGGCAAGTGGCATCCCCCCTTGCCGGGCCTTGGCACAATTTTCTTTCACGCAGCCGGTCCCCGGTGCCAAAAAGGTTGGGGACCACTGACATAGGTGACTAAAGGAAACCTTTGCTGAGGGGATATGTAGGCCAATATTTCTAGCTTCTCCTGAAAATACTTGTTGCCTAACTGTCATGTTAATGCAAAAATGTAAGTATTTTCTGAATAATAGACACAGACTAAGCACGCAGATCTGGAGTTCAGATACAACTTACTGTGTCCTTAAAGAGGATGTAAACTCTCCCACTCTGATGCTTCTTTTCATTTAGCCCATTATAATAATTATCAAACTATAGCCACTGTAATCCAGCCCAAATCGCATATTACTTACTGTTTAAAAAAACTTTAAAAAACTTGTTTCCAGGGGTAAGGCAGCGCCATCTTAAGTATTGTTTTCTGAGTCCACAGTAGAATATATTTCCCCCCTTACATTGAGAACTTCCTGTAATGTTAACCAAGCTTCCTTCTTCTAAATCCAATGTTTCTATGGCAACCCTGCTTCCCTGCTCATAGCTGACTTGTTTTATTTCATAGTATTTACTGGTGCCAATTATCTAGTGTTTGCCTATGTCAGTCTTATCAGCTTCAGCTGATAAGACTGCAGTAATGCTGTCTGATGTCCAGGTTTATACTCCATGTGATGTTGCACGGTCACATGGGGTGTAGTAGGAAGCTCTGAGTGATTATGCAGTCTCCTGGGATTTCAGTGATGTGCCGTAGGAAGTCCTGATAATAGACAGAAAAGCACACAGAGTGTGCCATAAATCAGGGGAGATATGGGCATGCTCACTGATGGCATTCTAAAGAACAAAAAGAATTACAGCAATATTAAGCAAGTAAGGAGATATCTACAAGCAGTGTTCATTAGGGTTTTTTATGCCGATTTACATAGGACAAAGTTGTGGGGGAGAGTTTTCAACCACTTTAATTTACATCAGTGTATTGAACTGCACCTTGACTCACCATGCTTAGATGCAGGCACAGGCTCCTTTACCTCCTTTTCCTGGCTGGGCATGTGATCTGCAGCCAGGTGTACAGTCCTCCACCATTAGTGCAGGCAGCTGGGCAAGAACCCAATAGCATGCAGCTTCTATGAAATACCCAACCACTATGGGGAGCACTTTTTTACCAGAATACCACACTTCAAGTGGGGGAGTCCTGCATCTTCAGCCGCCTGTCAGTACTTTCAACCATGATGCCAGCCCAGAGATCTGTCCTGTACTACACTATAAGAGACAGTAAGCGTTTACTAAAATATTGGTCAATCTCTAGTATGTGTGGCTACAGAGTCTTATAGAAACAGTGGAATATTGCCAACCAGTGTCTATATTAGGTTGTAGAGACATTACTTCTATGAGCTCCTGTTTGTACAGCTTCATAATCAGTTTAACATTGTTCTGACCCTGTTTGCATTGTTGATCCCACTTTGCACCTCTTTAGAAAAGTTCAAGTTCACCTCTGTCTGACCATACGGTCGCTTACACATTCTGTTACAGCATGACATGTGAAGGACTTAACCCCCAGTCTTCTACGCCACCCCTTAAACATAAACTCTACTCCCTCCAAATCCTCCCGTGACAAGGTGTTGGAGTAAATGGCCTTGACAGCCTTTTATTAGCAACTTAGCATAAAATTAAATAAATAACATTTTTAAATAACTTTTAATAACCTTTTCAGTACTTTTTGGGGTCTTGGAGGGGAACACACACCACTGGTCACTGCGACAAACTTCGTATAAACTTTAGGCCTCCAGCCGCAACCCCCAGACTGTGAGATGGTATACAACCTTCGCAGTGACTTACCTTTTTACCCCTTCCTGGTTAACCCCTCGTAACCGGAAGGTACCTCATAAACCCCATACTACAGATGGGTACCAACCATGTTATATCTCCATATAACATACATCTCCTCCTCCTCGCAGACCCAAACCACTGCCACCGCACGCAAGGGGTAAAACCTTACCCTTGCGAGCACCTCCACACCCTCAATGCTCATTGTACACCCTCTTGCAATGAAAATGTGATTAGAAAGTGTGCTGAATACGCTAAATACGCTGCTATAATGTGTGCTCAAAAATTTAAATTAAATTATATCATGACGCGTTGCTTCACATGATAAAGTCACGTGACATGTGATGCAACGCGTCGGGAGGAGCCAAGTGACATCATCCATAGTGCCGTAGTGTTACTCGCAGCTCAGCGCGAGGAGGAGATCATTGGTGGACGGCTGACTGTTCTATGCGCTCTCACATCAGATTGATACAAGTGAGTGTATCTAGTTTATTGCCAAGCTTATAATGAAAAGGTCATTGCGCAATGAATGTTTTTCTGTTTTGATTGCATGATTGAAATATAACACCGGAGATGAGTAACAGCGGATTACCAACACAAACAGCGAGAGAGTGCAATCGCAACATATGTTGAACTTCATTCACAAAGGAGATAATCATCTGACCTGAGATTCCTTTGTCTTATCTGTGTGTTCCAAACCAGCTTTTTATATTCATAATGCAGTATGTGGACCTGTTACTTCCTTAGGACTACTGCAAGGTTGTTTTTATGGATTATATCTGCCAAGTTTTATTCACGATAAGTTTAATAATTTAATAATTAAGTAATTATAGCTCATATATAATTTAATTAAAATTTTTCAGCACAAATTTTAGCAGCGTATTCAGCGTATTTAGCGCACTTTCTAATCACATTTTCATTTCTTTTAGTAGTGGTATCAGAGCACTAATTAAAGGTGCAGCTTTATACACAATATCCTATTTTGTTTGTGCATGTGGAAGCACATTTGAGTGTAATATTAATACATAATATTCTGACCCAGGAATTTTAAAACACCACATAAACTCACAATTATCACATTTTTTTATTATTTTATCAACAGAATCCAAAAAGCGCTTTAATTTTATTATCACTAATTTACACCCTCTTGCAAGCCTAGCACCCAAAGGTCGGTTCCCACTTCATTAAGGTGCACCCCATCGCTCCTAAGGTACCTCTATGTATCCACCTCCAACTCCCTATGCCGTATGGTCACACTCCAATTCCTCATAATGACTGACACAAAAAGGTGGGGGAACCCCATGAAACTTCCAATTTAGTACAGGTTAAGCCAAATAATTTTGAGACTTATCTATTGCCCATTTGGTTATAAGACTTGTTTAATCGTCAACCCTGTTTTTATATCAGAATGAATTTAAAAAAATGAGGGGGTGGTTGTCTTCTGAACTAGAAAATACATAGTATACACAACGGAAAAGGTCCAACAGCAGTTCATCAAGAAAGACAAACCGATAATATAACTAAATATCTTTATTGATTATCCCAATTTAAACAATTTAACAAAAAATTACACCCAAGTCTCAACTAAGATTAAAAAATGGGACTATCGTCCTATAAAACGCTGGTGGCCTCCGGATCAGTCCACAAATTTCTCACACACTCATGTTGCACACATACACATAGACACATATCTGAGACCCGGGTCTATCACACACTAGTGATTAGTTAATTGAAGACTTGAATCTAATCAAATTTGGAAGAGAGGGGGGGGGGGGGGAGTCCCACGGGCATACCTCCAGATATAAAGTGCTTGTGCTTAGAGGCTAACAAAACGTTCCTAGATGTGATAGTTGGGGATATAAAGGCTCCAAGGTAGCTGTATACAGCAGTAGGGATGGTGATGGGGGTTGAAGGCAGGTATTACCTCAATAAATGTCTCACAAGGAAAACAAACTTAGCAAGCAATGAGCAGTGAAACTCCTATTTGCTGGAGTAGAGCAGCTCACCGTTTGACGTCTTGTGTGCTAGGATACAGAGCTCCTGGAGGTCCCGACTTACATGACCTCCCCGCTGGAGTCTTAGTCATTCAATAGATTTTCGTTCCGGCCGGAACATACAATGTGCCTTGGGTTTCACAGCTTTCGGACTGTTAATATCCCAGGATGGACTGGAGAGCCAATTCCCGAAGCAGAGGTAGATGAATCAGGAGAGTAGATCATGTTTGGTCAAAGGTAGATCATAGTCATTGTGCAGAGCTCGGTGTGCCAACCAGCGTTAGCGTGATGGATAGATTCTTACACGTTTCGCTTGGTCCCGAGCTTCGTCAGAGCATGCGCAGTACATCAGAGTCCGTGTTTAAATAGCCAGCCGATTGGAACTCAATCAACCGGTATCCCTCACTGCACCTGAATACTGCAACCTATCAGACAACATCACTCACATATAGTGCAATCACACACCTGTGTGCAGGGCGATCAGAGCTGAAAAAATATAATAAAAACTATATACCAACAAGATGTCAGTGGTATGACATTCCTACATGGACAGCTAACCTGGTACGCAAAGTGAGCACCAGCAGACACCAAAACAAAAACACATACAGACACACGTGTGGAGAGACGTATATAGACCCCTCTTACAAGGTAAATCATTAGTACGGCCTTCTCGTCTCGAATGGAAAAAGGGGGAAGTAAAAAGAGGGGGAGAGATTTCCTGAGTTCTAATACGGCCGATATTTTTTGGGGATCCCCATAGTGTGAGTGTGTTTAGGCTTTATACAGTCAGTAACTGAACATGTACCAGAAGGAGAAAGAGGAAACATTCATGGGGATCACAGCCCCATGTTGTCTAAGAGCTGCAATTTCAGCATTAATTTTGTCAGTAACCTCCCATTGTTATTGCTCCAAAAAGACAGATAAGTTGCATTCATTGTTCAGCCCAAAGGGCTGCATACTATTTAAATAGAAAATCCACATTTTCTCCTTCTGGTACAGTATCCTATCGAAGTCCCCATGTTTAGAGGGGAGGTTGAGTCTATAGATGCCCTTACACTTAAGACCCTTCGGTTCTCCATTATGCATTTTTAGAAAATGTAGAGAAAGGGGACGGTCATCATCCTTGTTGATAATGCTTTGGACATGCTCGCCAACTCTGATCCTAAGCTGTCTTTTTGTTTTGCCGACATAAATAAGTCCACAGGGACAGGTAAGCATGTAAATTACACGTGTTGTTGTGCAATTTATAAAGTTGTTAATTTTAAATTCTTTTCTGCCATCAGAGCTGGCGAACCTGTCTGACTTATCAACATATCTACAAACCTTGTAATGTAAAACATAATGAACCTGCTGACTTCCCTATTCACTTTTACTCTGGCCCTATAAACCTTTTTAGCTGACCAAGCCCACTGCTAGGATGTCCTGCCAACCATATCCGACCATACAATGACCATCCCCGGGAAGGCCGCCTGTAGGCGTAAAAAATCTCATTTTATGTCACGTATTAGATCCCTCATGGATCTCGCCCCCATGTCCTTCCCCCCCACATGTAGCACCAAAACATCTGGTGCCCTGTCCCAATGAGCAAACCTTTGTATTTCTGACCTCACCCTGTTCCAAAGCATACCCGTTACCCCGATCCATGTGACCTGAGCCTCATGTCTGGGGATGCCCAGCTGCCTACCATTTGGCCGAACATCAGCTCGTCTGGCCCCCCAGTAAACGAATGAGTGGCCCAGGATCCAAACCAGGCCCACCGCTTCACCTGTGAATCAAAAGATGACAAACAAAAACAGTAAGTTCCCCCCAACCGCAAACACTAACCCCAAAGCCTGCATCCCCTTTTAACAAGCCTGTAACAAATGTGAGCGAATATAGAGCTTGAATCTGTCTGAGTCCAACCTACTGATGCACTTCACTGCTTCAAAACTAAGACCAGCCCTAGCAGCCTCTGTAGCAGCACCTATGCGGAAAGAATGGGAGGAGTAGTTTTTTGGATCATACCCGGCCGCCGATAAACATTTCTTGAACACTGCTATAAATTGAAACTTAGACAAGGAAGACCCATCTGCATGCATCAAAAATTAGCCTATTAACCTTGGACGCATGTCCCTGAACGATTGCACCGCTCTTCCTGGACAAATGTGTGACTCCGCAATCCAGGAAAACTTCCAGTTGCCCTTACCGGTCTGATCAGTTTTTGACCATTTTATCCATATTCTAACCATATCATTCAAATACTCCAGATCCTCCCACTGCAGCCCCCCTTGAGCCCGTTTGGACGAGTTGACTAGCTCGCTTACCCGTAACTCCCCGAAGAATGCTAGTGCAAAGGCAGCGCGGAATAAGGCGCGTTCAAACTCTGAACTGCAAATGTATGATATATGCCGGAATAGGCCGTGTAACATGTCAAAAGACACGGGGCGCCACCCATCCCTCTTCTTATGCGCTTTCCTGTATCCTTTCACTGCTTGCTTCACCCAAAAGTATTTAGTATAGTCTAGTAGCCCTTGTAACTTAAAAACAAAGGCCAAACCTGCCAATTTCCTATCGATGGAAGCTGCTGAGATATCCCGCTCAAATCCCATATTAATAAAATAAAAAAATCGCATGGGTTACCTCCCGGCCTCCGGAGGCGATCTCCAGCCTGTGCAAGCATGCTAACCAATCTTGCCATACCTTGGAGTAGGCGTCCCAAGTGGCCTTACTCACGGAGTGTTGAATCCACCCACGTTCCCAAGGCAACGTTCCACATCCAGTCGGGGCAAGTAACCCCCTGCTGCTCCGGTGCCAACTCCCGGAACCTGTCCCACTGGAAACGAGACAGCGCATCAGCTAAGGTGTTCTCAACCCCTGGTAAGTGTACAGCGTAGATGAAGACATTCAATTTCAAACAGCGCAATACTAAATGCCTCAGCAACCTGACCACTGGCATAGACTTGGCCAACAAACGGTTAATCACCTGGATGATCCCCGGGTTGTCACAGTTTAGCCGCACCTTCAGGTTACAGAAGGATTCCCCCCATATTTCCATTGCCACCACAATTGGAAACAGTTCCAGGAGGACTAGTTCCTTCAAGAACCCAGCCTCCACCCAAGCAGCGGGCCAGCGGGTGGCGCTCCAATTTCTTTAAAAGATGGCCCCATAGCCCGTAGAGCCTGCCGCGTTTGTGAATAATTCGAGATCCCAATTACTGATGGGACCTGACATCCACAGGGCGCGCCCGTTAAATGATTCCAGGAATTCATGCCACACCCGCAAGTCCTCTCTGTGCTCACTGTTAAGACTCACGAAGTGAGTGGGGGCCTTGACCCCTGTGGTCGCTGCTGACAGCCGCCGGCATAACACCCTCACCATGGGAATTATTCGGCAAGCAAAATTTAGCTTCCCCATTAACGATTGTAGCTGCCTCAATTGCACCTTGCTCCTACCGATGGTCCCACGCACCTCTGCCTTGAGATTTTCCAATTTGTCCAACGGCAATCGGCACTCCATTGCCATGGAATCCACTTCAATCCCAGGAAAACGATGTTGGACGTGGGGCCTTCCATTTTATCCGGTGCCAACAGGACCCCGAAACGCTCTGCTATATGCTGTAACATCCCTAAGAGGACTGCACAAATGTTGGAACCCGCTGGGCCGACGCATAGGAAATCATATAGGTAGTGAATGATCCCAGAGACGTCCCGCACCACCCATTCCAAAAAGGAGCTGAACGTTTCGAAGAAAGCGCATGAGATAGAGCATCCCATCGGGAGGCAACGATCCACGTAGTATGCCCCATTCCATGTGCAGCCTAGCAGAATGGAAACTTTCCGGGTGAACCGGCAAAAGCCAGAATGCAGATTCAATATCCGCCTTTGCCATAAGTGATCCCCGCCCGTAGCGACGAACCCATGATATCGCTGCATCTAAGGAAGTATATGTTACTGCACACTCCTCTGGCGCAATCGAATCATTGACTGACCCACCCTTCAGAAAGGAAAGGTGGTGAATCATTCTGAATTTATTTGGCTCTTTCTTGGGAACTACTCCTAATGGGGATACCACCAAGCCCAGAAGAGGAACCAAAGTAAAAGGGCCAGACATGCGCCCAACTGTACTTCTTTCTCTATTTTTTCCTCAACCACTGTCGGATGCAGAAAGGCTGAACGTAATTTCTTCACTATGGGAGGGGCTACTGCCAGTAAGTATGGTATTTTAAAACCAATCGCGAATCCTGATTTCAATAACTGAGCTGCTTTTCGGTCAGGATACCTGCTGAGGAAAGGACGCATCCTTTCCACCCACACCGGCGTTGTCGCTCTTATTCGCAGGCTCTCTGCCACGCCCCTTCCCTCTTCTAAAGCACTTTGACAGTGCATGAGATCCCCTGCAGCCGGAGCATGTGTGCTTAAATCGACAGTTTGCACCAAACTTACATGTGCCCTTGTTGAACTGCCAACAGAAGCCCCATCTCTTTTCAGTCGGTTGTCCTGGAGCTGTGTTACCTCCGACCCCTGCCTGAAAAAACTGATTCGGAGCCCTCGCTGCAGTCATAAGCTTCATCCACAGGCTGATATCCTTGTGGTCCCAGCGTAGCGACAGTCGGACGGCCATCCGTTGTTGAAACTGTTCGTCGTACCGCAGCCATGCCACCCTGCCGTATGTCCGGTGCACCTCACTAATGGCTTCTAAGTACACGAACACAGCCGAGCAGTGCTCGGGGGCCTTTTCCCCTACCACACTCACCAAGATGGCGAACGCCTGCAGCCAATTAGAAAAAGTACGCGGAATCAGCCTATATCTGCGTTTTTCCTCATCCTCCTTCTTGCTTTCTGTCCAGATTGAATTTTTCTAGCGGCAATAATGTGAACATCTCCACATATTCCCCTTTCCAAATTTTTTCTTTTACATCTGTTTTAAGATGGGCTCCCAATGGGCCATCAAAACAGACATAAACCTCCCCCTTTGCGGAGTCTGCCAACCTGGCTGACTTCGCCTTCTTCTCTCCTGTTTTTTCCCAGCTGTCTGGGACCGAAACGCTGGCTGATATTACTGGCGGATCGACCACCGCTGTCCCAGTTCCAATTGTCGGCACAGCCGAATCGCCACTAGTCGTGACCGTTGCCATCAGCGTAGTCGCTGTGGCACCATCTTTTCCCTGTGGTGGAACCCACGCCTGCGCTGGTGATGAACTGTCCCCTGTGGTCGGCTCAAAGCGCTGTACCAAATCCCAAAAACACGACAATAACTCCTGCAGGCCTGTCCAGCCCGCCCTTTCTCCAGCCTCCCTGGGCTGTTCTGCTGGTGGCCTAACCCCGCTTGCCCCTGAGGAACTACCCACCCCGGGGGACCCCCTTTTCCAGCCCTGCTCCAATAACTTTTCTAATAAAGAAGAAACTGATAAAGTAGAACTGCACTCACCGTGCTGCCCAGGACTGGGCCCACCAGCCGCCACTCCGGAATCCACCGCTGACGAATGTCCCTGGTCTTCGTCCCTCTCCGACCCGGACAGCTCCCCCTCTGAACTGTCGCTGACCTCCTCCTGCCGAACGACCGCTGGCTGCACTCTAGAGGGTCCTGCTCTGGCTGCCAAAGGGTCTGTGCTGTTGCTCTCGTCCCACTCTCTGTGTTGTAATGCCAGACCCTTGTGCTGCCCCCCTGGATGGACTACTGTGCCTTCGACTGGTCTAAGCCTCTGTTGTTCTCCCTATGCCTCCTCCGCTCACCATCGACACTGCGCTCCTCACGTTCCTCCCTCTGGAAATTACAGGGCTGCTGGCTGCTCGGCCACCTGGCCAGCCCCCCGATGCACTGTTGTCACACGCTGGACCGGCTGGCTGCTCGGTATCCCCCTGCCATCCCCGGCCGCCTTCTCCTGGCATCTGCAATGAGCTGGGGGGGAGCCATGTGTTGTGCTGGGCTCCCCCATCCCTGTGCTCCAAGCCTCTGCGCTGTGTTCTCCTTGTGTCACCTTGCCTGGCTCCCCATGCCTGTTGTTCGCTGGGGGGTGGGTGGATCATTTCTCTCCTTTCATGCTGCTGTGGCCTCTGACACCCAGGAGCAGTGTCAGGGCTGAAGCACTCAGGCGGCCTGGAACGGCACGCACGTGGAGCCTCAGGGGCCCCCCCGTTCGTTGCTGCTCTGCTCTTGTTTTGGATGGCTGCTACCTGAGCCTGCAGCCAGTCTGCCCCCTGTGCGGCGCGCAGCGGCTCCATCAACTCCGCCATCGCTGCCGTTGCCGCCATATCTAGAGGGGATTAGTACAGAGCAGTGAGAGCATGTGTAATCTTTCTCCCCGCCGCTCTCCACTTCCCCCCTTCCTATTCCCTTCACAATGTGCGCCTTCCCTTCTGCGGCCACTCCCCCTTTCTTAAAGGGGAAAAAACTTTATTACTAACAGTGTGACTGTGCAGTCCACACTTGGCATGCTGTCCCTGCGCTGATCCCATTCTCTCCTCTGCTCCGGGACTTTCTGTAGTTAAGAAAGCAATGAAGCCAGTGATGGCCAGGCAACTTGCATTCTCAAAAGGTCAGCAATGTCAGCCACTCAGTATAGAGTTCCTTTAAATCTCTTTGCTGCTGAGAGTTTTTTTTTTTTATTCCATTCTTTATTTAGTTTGCCAGCAATACACCAACAATAGAATATATGGTAGTTACAAAAGATCACCACATTAGCATGGACTTGACATAAACCTGTATTTCTACAAGGAGAGAAAGTAATGTTTAAATGACCATGAAAACACACAATAACTCATGTGACATGACATTTACAATTATATAATGGGGGGAGGGAATCGGGGGTGAACATCTAAGATACATGCTTCTCTCACATACAGTACATTGCTATTATTGTATGTTGGTCTCATGTGGCTTAAATTATAAACTGAATCATGGTGGCAAACAGATTCAGCTGACAGGTTCAACTACTTGTTTACAGTCATCTTATTATCATCACATAGATTTTAGCATGTTAAAACAGTGGCTGCCTAACAGAGGTGACAGAACCTCTGAACTTTGGCATCTATGCCCCCCAAAAGTAAAAGAGCTGCATTGCCTATAGGCTTCCTGCATTGATCTTTTCACAATTATTATCTAGGCAGGGTTTTGCTTTCCCCTGATGAATGCTGATATCAGTGGCGGCTGGTGAAGTTTTAGGATGGGGGGGCGCCAGACCCGGCCCTACCTTTTTGACCCCTCCCACTTCTCATAAGCCCCACCCCTTATATAATCCACCCACTCCGTCCTCTGTATTGAACTTGTTTCCACACATATTGTCAGGAGTATACAGCTTAGAATTACAGGACAGAGTATACAGCTCAGCATCACAAATACTGTACGGTATGTAGATCAGCACCGCAGATAGTATACAGATCAGCACCGCAAATAGTATACAGATCAGCACCACAAATAGTATACAGATCAGCACCACAAATAGTATACAGATCAGCACCACAAATAGTATACAGATCAGCACCGCAGATAGTATACAGATCAGAACCGCAGATAGTATACAGATCAGAACCGCAGATAGTATACAGATCAGCACCGCAGATAGTATATAGCAGCCAAAACCACCGATAGTATATAGTAGCCAACACCACCGATAGTATATAGCAGCCAACACCACCGATAGTATATAGCAGCCAACACCACCGATAGTATATAGCAGCCAACACCATGGTTAGTATATAGTAGCCAACACCACAGATAGTATATAGATCAGCACCACAGATAGTATATAGTAGCCAACACCACAGATAGTAGTATATAGATGAGCACCACAGATAGTATATAGTAGCCAACACCACAGATAGTATATAGCAGCCAACACTACAGATAGTACACCCATCCAGCTTCCAGTCATGGAGTTCTGGCTGGGCTGTGGGTGGACCGTGGAGGCAGAGCCGCTGAAATTCGGCAAAGGGCATTTCCATACACTCAGGGAGGTTCAGGACAGGTGACATTCTACAGTCCAGCTGGAAGGCAAAGAAGAACTGGTGCCAGTTCAGCCCGAATTCCAAGCCCAGCTGCCCTGCTGCTAATAGTCCACTCCATTGTCCGTGCAGTCTCTCACCTTACTGCAGCTCCGAAGAACGGAGCTGCCGACCTGATGACGTTACTTCTGGCTTTTGTCAGTTTCAGAAAACCCGGAAGTGACCTCAAAATTTTTAACAACAACATCTTGTGATTGCATTGACGTGGCGCTTCCCATAGTGCACTGCGTCCGGCGCCACAGTGCACTATGTTAAAGGATTTTTTTGTTATTATTATTATTTCTTAAAGGGGTCGTTTTAATTTTTTTTTTTTTTTTGTGACTACAGGAGGGGGGGTGGCGCCCTGGCACTCCCTGTGGACAGGCCGCCACTGGCTGATATGATGACTGGCAGGAGAGGTTCACAAAGCACAGATCTACAAAATGAATGAAGCAGAAGCAGGAAAAGTCTTGCTCTGTAGGTAAGGTACAGCTTCTACTTTAGCAAGAACAGTGAGCAGCACAGTTGTTCTGTTTCAAATGCCACTTTATGCATTGACCTATCTTCATAGACCCCCATTCTGTCTAGATAGCATGGTCCGCTGCTGATTTGGCACCATCCACACTTGGCAACTTCAATAAGGCACAGACTTTCAACCTGACACATTTATCTTCGGATACAGTGCCTTGAAAAAGTATTCACACCCCTTGACATTTTCCACATTTTGTCATGTTACAACCAAAAACATATTGTGAAGTGGAAGGAAACTGATAAATGTTTTTCACCATATTTAACAAATAAAATACATGAAAAGTGTGGAGTACATTTGTATTCAGCCCTCCTGAGTCAATACTTTGTAGAATCACCTTTCGCTGCAATTACAGCTGGAAGTCTTTTTGGGTATGTCTCTACCAGCTTTGCACATCTAGAGAGTGACATTTTTGCCCATTCTTCTTTGAAAAATAGCTCAAGCTCTGTCAGATTGGATGGAGAGCGTCTGTGAATGGCAATTTTCAAATCTTGCCACAGATTCTCAATTAGATATAGGTCTGGACTTTCTAACACATGGGCCAATTCTAACAGATGAATATGCTTTGATCTAGACCATTCCTATGTAGCTATGGCTGTATGTTTAGGGTCTTTGTCCTGCTGGAAGGTGAACCTCTGCCCCAGTCCCAAGTCTTTTGCAGACTCTAACAGGTTTTCTTCTAAGATTGCCCTGTATTTGGCTCCATCCATCTTCCCATCAACTTTCCATCAACTCTGACCAGCTTCCCTGTCCCTGCTGAAGAAAAGCATCCCCACAACATGATGCTGCCACCACCATGTTTCACAGTGGGGATGGTGTGTTCAGGGTAATGTGCAGTGTTAGTTTTCCGCCACACATAACGTTTTGCTTTTAGGCCAAAAAGTTAAATTTTGGTCTCATCTGACCAGAGCACCTTCTTCCACATGTTTGCTGTGTCTCCCACGTGGCTAATCGCACACTGCAAATGGGACTTCTTATGGCTTTCTTTCAACAATTGCTTTCTTCTTGCCACTCCTCTTGCCACTCTTGGAGTGCCCGACTAATAGTTGTCCTGTGAACAGATTCTTCCACCTGAGCTGTGGATTTCTGCAGCTCCTCCAAAGTTACTATGGGCATCTTGGCTGTTTCTCTGATTAATTCTCTCCTTGGCTGTCAGTTTAGGTGGATAGCCATGTTTTGGTAGGTTTGCAGTTGTGCCATACTCTTTCCATTTTCGGATGATGGATTGAACAGTGTTCCATGACATTTTCAAAGCTTGGAATATGTTTTTATAACCTAACCCTGCTTTACACTTATCCACAACTTTATCCCTGACATGTCTGGTGTGTTCCTTGGCCTTCATAATGCTGTTTGCTCACTAAGGTTCTCTAACTAACAGCTGAGGGCTTCACAGAACCGCTGTATTTATACTGAGATTAAATTACACACAGGTGAATTTTATTTACTAATTAGGTGAATTCTGGAGGCAATTGGTTTCACTAGATTTTAGTTATGGGTATCAGACCAAAAGGGGCTACATTCAAATGTATGCCAAACTTTACAGATACTTATTTGTAAAAAATATTTGAAAAACATTTATCATTTTCATTCCACTTCACAATTATGTGCCACTTTATGTTGGTCTATCCCATAAAATCCCAATAAAATACATTTCTGTTTTTGGTTGTAAGAAGACAAAATGTGGAAAATTTCAAGGGGTATGAATACGTTTTCAAGGCACTGTGCAGTGCAGAGCATGTTCTCCTAGTTTTTTTAAGTGTACGAAGACAATTGGGTTGATTTACTAAAGAAAATAGACTTGTGGGTGGGGCTTAAGGCTTATGGAGACACAGTGGAACTGCAGTCGCTAATGCCTAAACACAGGCAGGGAGCTGCGGTCATGGGAAATCAGAATTAAGGCAGATCTCTCAAACTTAGAAGCGAGCAGCATTTGCACAGTTAACTCTATGTAACTTATGGCCAAGCTTGTTACACTGTTTAACACTAAACACTCTAGACTCAGTTACTTATTAGAAAACACCACTTCCCACGTGTGCAACATTTAGGAACCAGTACTGGAGAGTCTATACCGGTCTATACCAGCACAGCAATTGCTGTCACCTCACTTCCAGTGACATGACTGACTTCTGTTACTGGATACAGGAAATGCACTTTTACCATGACTATATGCTTATATTCTCCCATGATTTCCAGACTAGGTCCCTAGGCACTCTGTACCACAAGGTCGGTCCTAATATGTTTGTAACTGGTTGCTAGTGAAGAGGTCAAGCATAACACCTCTTCACTATCAAAGTAACCATCATCTCTTCTAATCACTCGTTCCCTGGCTGGTTGGCTGCAGTAGCAAAAGATACAAATACAGTTTCCCTAGCAACGGTAATATAGCCTTTGCTAGACAGCATCCTATATGCTGGATTAAATGTACTGCACATACTCTAACCTGCAATCCCCTTAATGTAATCCAGGTTCTTTTGATACTCTGTGCATGCGTGGAGAGACTTTAGACCAGGCATTAAACAGAACAACAAAAGTATTTACTGAAATAGTGCATTAGCATGCAGGAAAAATTCCCTCAAAACAACTTTACATACATTTCTGTATAGAGTTCTTTAACCACTTGACCACTGGGCACTTAAACCCCCTTAATAGGGATGAGCTTCAAGTTCGAGTCGAACACATGTTCGACTCGAACATTGGCTGTTCGTAAGTTTGCCGAACAACGAACAATTTGGGGTGTTCGCGGCAAATTCGAATGCCGCGGAACACCCTTTAAAAGTCTATAAGAGAAATCAAAAGTGCTAATTTTAAAGGCTTATATGCAAGTTATTGTCATAAAAAGTGTTTGGGAACTTGGGTCCTGCCCCAGGGGACATGGATCAATGCAAAAAAAGTTTTAAAAACGGCCGTTTTTTCAGGAGCAGTGATTTTAATAATGCTTAAAGTCAAACAATAAAAGTGTAATATCCCTTTGAATTTCGTACCTGGGGGGTGTCTATAGTATGCCTGTAAAGGGGCGCATGTTTCCCATGTTTAGAACAGTCTGACAGCAAAATGACATTTGAAAGGAAAAAAGCCATTTAAAACTACTCGCGGTTATTGCATTGCCGGTCCGACAATACACATAGAAGTTCATTGATAAAAACGGCATGGGAATTCCTCACAGGGGAACCCCGAACCATAATTTTAAAAAAAAAATGACGTGGGGTCCCCCTAAATTCCATACCAGGCCCTTCAGGTCTGGTATGGATATTAAGGGGAACCCCGGACAAAATTTTAAAAAAAAGACGTGGGTAGTCCCCCTAAATTCCATACCAGACCCTTCAGGTCTGGTATGGATTTTAAGGGTAACCCCGCGCCAAAAAAAAAAAAAACTGCGTGGGGTCCCCCCAAAAATCCATACCAGACCCTTATCCGAGCATGCAACCTGGCAGGCCTCAGGAAAAGAGGGGGGGACGAGAGTGCAGGCCACATGCCCTCAACATTGGGAGGGTGCTTTGGGGTAACCCCAAAAACACCTTGTCCCCATGTTGATGAGGACAAGGGCTTCATCCCCACAACCCTGGCCGGTGGTTGTGGGGGTCTGCAGGCGGGGGGCTTATCGGAATCTGGAAGCCCCCTTTAACAAGGGGACCCCCAGGTCCCGGCCCCCCCCCTGTGTGAAATGGTAAGGGGGTACAAAAGTACCCCTACCATTTCACTAAAAAACTGTCAAGATGTTAAAAATGACAAGAGACAGTTTGACAATTCCTTTATTTAAATGCTTCTTCTTTCTTCTATCTTCCTTCATATTCTTCTTCTTCTTCTTCTTCTGGTTCTTCTGGCTTTTCTGGTTCTTCCTCCGGTGTTCTCGTCCAGCATCTCCTCCGCGGCGTCTTCTATCTTCTTCTCCTCGGGCCGCTCCGCACCCATGGCATAGGGGGAGGCTCCCGCTCTTCTCTTCATCTTCTTCTCTTCTTCATCTTCCTTTCTTCTTCTCTTCTTAGAGTCCACAAGCTATGGTGCCAATCTCTGAAAATTGATCACACCTGAATTACTGACGGCCTATCTCATTTCTTGAGACCCTAACATGCCAGAAAGGTACAAATAACCCTAAATTATCCCTTTTTGGAAAGAAGACATTCCAAGGTATTTAGAAAAATGCATGATGAGTTTTTTGAAGTTGTCATTTTTTCCCACAATTCTTTGCAAAATCAAGATTATTTTTTTCTTTTTTTTTTCACAAAATTGTCATATTAGCAGGTTTTTTCTCACACACAGCATATGCATACCACAAATTACACCCCAAAACACATTCTGCTATTACTCCCGAGTACGGTAATACCACTTGTGTGAGTCTTTTACACAGCGTGGCCACATACAGAGGCCCAACATGCAGGGAGCACCATCAGGCATTCTAGGAGCACCCAGGCCAATTCTGACATTTCTCTCCTACATGTAAAAATCATAATTTATTTGCTAGAAAATTACATAAAACCCCAAAACATTATATATATTTTTTTAGCAAAGACCCTAGAGAATACAATGGCAGTCGTTGCAACTTTTTATCTCGCACGGTACTTGCGCAGCAATTTATCGAACGCGTTTTAAAATTAAAAAAAAATGTTTTGTGCTTAAAAAAAAAAACAAAATAGTAAAGTTAGCCCAATATTTTTGCATAATGTGAAAGATGAAGTTATGCCGAGTAAATAGATACCTAACATGTCACCCTTCAAGATTGCACACGCTCGTGGAATAGCTCCAAACTTCGCTACTTAAAAATCCCCAAAGGAGACGCTTTAAAATTTTTTACTGGTTTCATGTTGTGAGTTACAGAGGAGGTCTAGGGCCAAAATTATTGCTCTCGCTCTACCGATCGCAGCGATACCTCACATGTGTGGTTTGAACACCATTTTCATATGTGGGCGCAACTTACGTATGCGTTCGCTTCCGCATGCGAGGACACAGGGAATTTTTTTTTTTATTGTTCATTTTACTTTATTTATTTTAGTTTGAGGCTTTTTTCCAAAAAACTAATTTTTTGATCACTTTTATTTCTATTACAAGGAATGTAACATCCCCTGTAATAGGAATATGGCATGACAGGTCCTCTTTACAGTGAGATATGGGGTCAATAAGACCCCACATCTCACCTCTAGGCTGGGAGGCCTGAAATAAAAAAAAAAATGATCATGTCTTCGATCGTAGCAGTGAGTCGGTAGAAGTACTTGAGGGCGGCGAGAGGGGGGGCGTCCCCTCTCGCCTCCCGTAAGAACGATCAAGCAGTGGAGAAGCCGCTATGATTGTTCTCATGGTGTAGGGAATCGCTGGCTGAAAAAGCTGATATCTGAATGATGCCTGTAGCTGCACCCATCATTCAGATATCCCCGCACAAAGTCAAGGACGTCGTATGACGGCCGGCAGGAAGTGGTTAAAACACATTTTTTTTAACACAAAATTGTCCATTTATACAATATTTCTAACACATAGCATGTACACACCAAAAATGACACCCCAAAATAGATTCTCCTACTTCTCCTGAGTACGGTGATACCACATGTGTGAGACTTCCACAGCCTGGCCACATACAGAGGCCGAGTACAGCCGAGTATGGCTGAGTATAGCTGAGCATGGCTGGGTATGGCTGGGTATGGCAAAGTATGGCTGGGTATTGCAGAGTATTGCAGGGTATTGCAGAGTTATGCAGAGTATTACAGAGTATTGCGGGGCATTGCAGTGTATTGCGGGGCATTGCAGAGTATTGCAGACTATTGCGGGGCATTGCAGAGTATTGCGGGGCATTGCAGAGTATTGCGGGGCATTGCAGAGTATTGCGGGGCATTGCAGAGTATTTCGGGGCATTGTAGAGTATTGCGGGTCATTGTAGAGTATTGCGGGTCATTGTAGAGTATTGCGGGTATTGCAGAGTATTGCACAAGGTATTGCAGAGTATTGCCGGGCATTGCAGAGTATTGCCGGGCATTGCAGAGTATTGCGGGGCATTGCAGAGTATTGCAGAGTATTGCGGGGCATTGCAGAGTATTGCGGGTCATTGTAGAGTATTGTGGGGCATTGCAGAGTATTGCGGGGCATTGCAGAGTATTGCGGGGCATTGCAGAGTATTGCGGGGCATTGCAGAGTATTGCACAGGGTATTGCAGAGTATTGTGGGGTATTGCAGAGTATTGCACAGGGTATTGCAGAGTATTGTGGGGTATTGCAGAGTATTGTGGGGTATTGCAGAGTATTGCACAGGGTATTGCAGAGTATTGTGGGGTATTGCACAGGGAATTGCAGAGTATTACACAGGGAATTGTAGAGCATGGGGGGGATGGCTGAGCATGGAGGGAGGGATGGATGGATGCGACTGTACATGTCACTGAACAGCGCTGTGGGCACTACACATGCAGCCCACAGCGCGGATCCCATCCGATCTCTCCCCCTCTGTACCGATCGGTACAGAGAGGGGAGGGAGGAACTGGCGTCATGACAAACCGGCGTGATCAGCGGCCGTTTACCGTGATCCATGATGCGCCGGGTCCTCTGGACCCGGCGGTCACGGATGTTCCCATGTGCACGCCCCAGGGGGCACGCGGGAGCAGTTTTTTTTGTAATCACGTCATACGACGTGATCCCAGAGTTATCCAACCGCCTTGCAGCCGTCATTTGGTTATGGGCCGGTTGGCAAGTGGTTAAGTACCCCATAGGTGACTGTACCTTACGTGGATGGCAACTTCCATCAGGCAGCAGGTCAACCCAAAGACACAGTACAGTACACACATCTACATTGTAGCAGTATAGTTGGAAAATAGCACAGGGGACTCAGCTGCAAACCATAAGTCAGCACAGAAGAAAACCTTTAACCCTTTGGAAGTACCTGCTTCCATACTGTGTACTTTGCAAGTGCAGTTGCACTCATTTTCCCCAGAGTTTAGTGGATGTGGTTAAGCTCAGCTGAATTCCACTATCAAATCATGTGCAAGCAAAAATGCTGTTTTTTAAAAAATGTCCTTGCACTTGATTGTGCATTCCTTACAAAGTGAAGCTTCACCACATTCACTAAGCTCTGGGGGAAATGAATGCAACTGCAATTGCAAAGTGCACAGTCCATTTGCCTTTAGTAAATCAGCCCCAATGATTTTCCCAAACCCTGTCTTTGTGAAGAATTAACACTGACTGAGAGAATATGGCGGAAACAGGGAGGTTCTAGCTAGGAGCGAACTAATTAATACTAAACAAGAGGAGGAGGAGAGAGGGAGATACCAAATCACAGATGTCAGCGTACTTCAGAACGATAGTAAAAATGTATAGGGGTATGAATACGTTTTCAAGGCACTGTAAGTGCAGTACAGAGCATGTTTTTCTAGTTTTTTTAAGTGTATGAAGACAATTGGGTTGATTTACTAAAGTAAATAGACTTGTGGGTGGGTTTAGTGGATGTGGTTAAGCTCAGCTGAATTCCACCATCAAATCATGTGCAAGCAAAAATTCTGTTTTTCAAAATTTCCTTGCACTTGATTGTGTATTCCTTACAAAGTGAAGCTTCACCACATTCACTAAGCTCTGGGGGAAATGAATGCAACTGCAATTGCAAAGTGCACAGTCCATTTGCCTTTAGTAAATCAGCCCCAATGATTTTCACAAACTCTGTCTTTGTGAAGAATTAACACTGACTGAGAGAATATGGCGGAAACAGGGAGGTTCTAGCTAGGAGCGAACTAACTAATACTAAACAAGAGGAGGGGGAGAGAGGGAGATACCAAATCACAGATGTCAGCGTACTTCAGAACAATAGTATAAATGTATACAAGACAAAGCACCTGGACCACATGGCTTACATCCAAGGGTCCTCAGAGAACTGAGCTCTGTTACATGTAAGCAAATGTTTTAAATTTTTAGAGACTCTTTATAGACTGCCATGGTACCACTGGGTTGGCGGAAGGCCAATGTGAAGTCTTTACCAAGTAACTACAGAGCAATTAGTTTAACTTCTATAGTTGGGAATATAGAGTTTATTAAAGGACCATAAAGAAGAATGTTTGCTAGCGAATATTATTTTAAGCAATAGTCAGCATGGATTCACAAAATGCCAAGGGTGTCAAACAACTCAGATTTTTTTTTATGAGGAGGTAAGCAAAAACTTAGACAAAGGAGTGGCTGTGGATGTGGTATACTTGGATTGTGCAAAAGCATTTGACACAGTTCCCTACATGCAGCTAATATCTACATAAAAGTCTACAGGCTTAGAAAATTCAGTTTGTAAATGTATAGAAAACTGACTAAAAGACCAAATTCAGAGAGTAGCGATTAATGATTCATACTCTGAATTGTCTAAGGTTATTTGTGGTGTACCCCAAGGTTCAGTGTTGAGACTTTTCCTTTAAACATATTTATAAATGATATAGGGTTTGGGATTAAAAGTACTATTTCAGTGTTTACCAATGACACCAACCTTTGCAGTGGAATTATGTCCTTACAGTATGTCTCAAATTTACAAGGTGACCTCAATGCACTGTTAAATTGGGCTACTATGTGGCAAATTAGCTTTAACCCTTTCGCTGCCAGGACTTGCACTCCACTTTTAAACTCATGTAGCCAGAACTTTTTTGCAATTTCTCCATTGCTTTTTTTTCCATTACAGCTTTCAGAGTTTGTAAAAGACCCCCTAAAGCAGCGGTTCTCAACCTGGGGGTCGCGACCCCCTGGGGGGTCGATTGCCCATTCTCCAGGGGGTCGCGAATGCTGGCCGAGACGGACCCGAAGTTACTGCCTGAGTCCGTCCGTCTCGGCCAGCGAGATGTCACTTCCTGGAGAGGAGGGACTGCCGGAAGTGACGTTCCGTCGCCGCCATCTTGGTACTCTCGTCCGCAGTAAGGCTTAGAGTCTTAGACTTAGAAGTCGGCAAGCGGACATCTTTGTACACCCACCGAAATCTGCTTGCTGCGGACGAGTGTACCAAGAGGGAGGCAACGAAACACGACTTGCTGAAGAAGAAGAACACCTGTGACTTCTGGTAAGTCAGACACACAGGAAAAGCTGACAAGACAACATTTTTTTAATTATGGTCCTATATATATATATATATATATATATATATATATATATATATATATATATATATAAACGTCCCAGTTGGTTCCTCAAAAGTAGTTATTCCGTGCCAGTGCTAGATACATGTTTGGAAGCTATACACTTTGTGTATCTAGCACTGGCACGGAATAACCACTTTTGAGGAATCAACCGCAACGTTTATATATAAATCAGTGGTGGGGGCGCAAGCAAACTGAAACAATCAGAAAAAAACCCCCATTAAAACGCTGCAACTGTGCCATCAAATGTCGCCACTGTGCCAGCAAACACTACCACTGTGCCATCAAACGCAGGAACTGTGCCCTTTAATTGTTGCCACTGTACCAAACGCAGCCACTGTGCCCATTAATTGTCGCCACTGTGCCAGCAAACGTCGCCACTGTGCCATCAAACGCAGCCACTGTGCCATCAGACGCAGCCACTGTGCCCTTTAATTGTTGCCACTGTACCAAACGCAGCCACTGTGCCCATCAATTGTCGCCATTGTGCTAGCAAACGTCGCCACTGTGCAGCCACTGTGCCCATCAATTGTCGCCACTGTGCCATCAAATGCAGCCACTGTGCCCATCAATTGTCGCCACTGTGCCAGCAAACGCTGCCACTGTGCCATCAAACGCAGGAACTGCGCCCTTTAATTGTTGCCACTGTGCCAAACGCAGCCACTGTGCCCATTAATTGTCGCCACTGTGCCAGCAAACGTCGCCACTGTGCCATCAAACGTCGCCACTGTGCCATCAAACGCAGCCACTGTGCCCTTTAATTGTTGCCACTGTGCCAAGGGCAGCCACTGTGCCCATCAATTGTCGCCACTGTGCCAGCAAACGTTGCCACTGTGCCAGCAAACGTTGCCACTGTGCCATCAAACGCAGCCACTGTGCCATCAAACGCAGGAACTGCGCCCTTTAATTGTTGCCACTGTGCCAAACGCAGCCACTGTGCCCATTAATTGTCGCCACTGTGCCAGCAAACGTCGCCACTGTGCCATCAAACGCAGCCACTGTGCCCTTTAATTGTTGCCACTGTGCCAAGGGCAGCCACTGTGCCCATCAATTGTCGCCACTGTGCCAGTAAACGTTGCCACTGTGCCAGTAAACGTTGCCACTGTGCCAGCAAACGTTGCCACTGTGCCATCAAATGCAGCCACTGTTCCCTTTAATTGTTGCCACTGTGCCAAACGCAGCCACTGTGCCCATAAATTGTCGCCACTGTGCCAGCAAACGTCGCCACCTGTGCCATCAAACGCAGCCACTGTGCCCTTTAATTGTTACCACTGTGCCAAACGCAGCCACTGTGCCAGCAAACGTCCCACTGTGCAGCCACTGTGCCCATCAATTGTTGCCACTGTGCCAGCAAACGCCGCCACTGTGCCAGCAAACGCGACTAGCAAAAATAATTTTACTCTTAGGGGTCCCCACAACTTGGGAAATTTTATCAAGGGGTCACGGCACTAGGGGGGTTGAGAACCACTGCCCTAAAGCATACATTTTCTGAAAGCACATGACCAGTAGAATAACAAGAAGGTGCTAATGATTTTTTGATATTTGCACAAATGTTTATAAACAAAATATTTTTTGCTGAAAATACACTAAAATCATTATTAGCGAATACAAACAAAGCAAAATTGACAAAATTCCCGCTAAATTCCTACGAAATATAAAATTCAACTTGTATTGAGTTAATAAATAACAAATATTTGTACACTTTAAATGGCTCTTTCTTGTGAAATGGTGAAAAGCAAAGGCATGCAAAACTGTAACCAAATTTCTCTAAAAAAGCAGTAGTTTTCCTTTTTTTGACTTACAGCTTAAAGTTTGTAACCCTCCCCCCCCCAAACAATCATACATTTTCTGAAACCAGCCTCTAGAAAAATGTCTGCTTGACTGGTGCCACCAGCTGTGGCTTGCAACACTGATCAATGTATTCTGATGATGGGAAAGTCTCTTCAAATGTATGAATGGGGGAATTGGCTCTTTTTTTGTTCAACCCACAGCTATGTACTGCCTTACTGAGCCTCTCTTAAAGAAGAAATTAATTAAAACCAGCAACTATTTAAATAATGAACACCATGGTCAGGTCTACATACAGCATAACATATAATATATAGGGGTCAAGAATAACTAAAAAACAAAACAACATGTGAAGTGAAGCAGACAGGATGAGTGCCACATTTAAATCAGAAACCTCCCTCACATTAAAGTCCCCAGAATTCCCCCTATACATCAGTCTCCCCTTACATCTGTGTCTCCAAAATCCCACATTACATCAGTGTCCCCAGAGTGCCATCATCTTACATCAAAGTCTGCAGAGCCCCCCTAAATCAGTCCCATCTTACAGCAGGGTGCTCTTATACATCAGAGCCTGGGAAAGTGCCCTCTTAAACTAGAATCCAGTGAAGTGCCCCTTACATCAGAATCCAGCAGAGTGTCCCCTTATGTCAGAATCCAGAGGTGTTTCCCCTTACATCAAAACCTGGCAGAGTGCCCCCTTAGATCAGAGCCTGGCAGAGTGCCTTCTCACATCAGAATCCAGTGGAGGGTCCCCTTACATCAGAACGCAGTGGAGTACCCCTTGAATCAAATCCTGGCAGTATGCCCCCTTACATCAGAATCTGGTGGAGTGCCCCTTATATCTGAGCTCAATTGTCCCTAGGTGCTAACTGGACATTAAATCAACAGGGCAGGTTTGTGAAGCCCCTGGAAGAACAAAGATGGGGAAGGAGATAGATGGATGGGAGAAGGGAGAGAGAGATGGGTAGAGTTCAGTCATAGTGCAGCTAGGAAGCTCCTTTGACTTCCGTTTGTATCGCAGCCCATTTGGACACCGTCCGACTCCTTCAAAAGCCGCTGGGTGACAGTCAGGCTCCACCCCTCGCTGACGAAGTCCACTCAGGACGTAACGCCGCGAACGGGGGGGAGAAGTTTCGTTACGGACGTCACCCGCTGCCACACTGTGTTTGTCGGTACTACACTGTGCTGTAGTCTGATCAGTTTTACATTACGCCCATGAGCGCTTGTTTTTTATTGTTTTAATTAGTGAACTTTTCAATAAACCATACGGATTACTCTTAGACGGTATTCTTTACATTTTTTTCATTGACACTTTGGAGTGGTCTTTTCTACATCTTCATTCACCTGGAGGCTTGTATCTTTGGTATCTCCCTGCTGGACGGCTGGTTTATTCCTCTGGATGACCGGACTTCTAGGCATCAGTGACATCCTCCAGAGACATCACCAGGAACTACCATCATCCCCGTGGGGATACATGTGAGTTTGACCCCTGCTTTGCAGAGGTCCACTGAATCTGGTAAGCGCATTTTGAGTATTTGGGTGAAGATGTTACACAAGACCGATACATGAAGTTAACTTAATATGGATTTGTCCTGAAGGACATTTGTGATTTTCATCCATCCATTTTTTGATCACTTAATCAATTTTATTTGTACTCAGAATCAATCTGTGGATAGTGTAGGAAAGGAAAAAAAGAGCAACTGAGAACATAGACCTGAAGTGTGCCTGGGTCACGTGGTCAGTATGCCTAAAAAAGGGGGCATACCCAAGTATGAAATGAAATGAAATGAAAAGAAAAAGGGAATGGGTGGGTGGGACACGAGATCCTACGACCACAAGGAAGGAAGCAAAGGAGGGCAGGCTTTATGCAGCCTGACTCCTCCTACAATTACAGGCTGACCTGCGGTCAGCCTTACACTTGTACTCGGAGTCAATCTGTGGATAGTGTAGGAAAGGAAAAAAAGAGCAACAGAGAACATAGACCTGAAGTGTGCCTGGGTCACGTGGTCACTATGCCTAAAAGGGGGCAAAAATAACCCAGTAGGATGAAGCTTTAACAGCCAGATTATATTACCCACCGAATAAACGTACAATCTGTCAAATTGACAACCGCTTGTGGCATCTCAGAAGTGGCTCTGGGACATGCCCAGAGAAACAAGACAACCTCCACCTACCCAAATAAGGTCTGGGGCCCCCAGCACGAATTCACAGAAGATGCTCCTGAATGAATGCCAAAGTATGCCTTAGGGTCCAGACAATGACAGATACGACACGAAAATATGACCCATGGCGAGAAGTCTGCTGAGCACAGCAGGAGGGCTACTCTTCAGGATCCCTGAGGACAGCTTAATAGAGTGCGTAGAAAATAAAGAAAGGTCTGACGGGGTCTACCAACAAGATGAAATGCTGAGTCCCAGCCAGATACGCCCTGATAGTGCTGTAGGCCAATATGAGTTGAAAGGGGCAAAAAACAAAAAGCAAGTAGGAACTGGATGTTAACCATCAGGGCTGGGAAATTTTGACTGGAAAACATCCCAAGCAGTGTCATGAACCTTCCTGGTATTTAAAAATAAAGACTTAACGATCAAGGCTGTTGCGACAGCCCAAAAAGAAACCCAATCCAACACAAATGCTGGAACCAAAGAGAAGGCGTGACGCCAGCATCTGCGTCTGAGACCTGAGCCTACTGGTACTGGCCTAGGCACTGAGAAGGTTCCGGAATCCACCAACGCCCCTGAGCCCATAGAGGCTGCTGGAGCTGCCATAGGCTGACTTACCAATAGTTCTAAACTATTGCCACTCCTGGCCGGACGTAGCTAGGAAATTAAAGGTAGTGTGCATAGGGACAGGAAAGAAACCGCAGTCCCCTGGGTAACCAACCCCGTACTTGCGCTTGACAAGCAAGGGATCAGTAACTTAAAAAGCTGGGTTTCCCGCGCCGAAGCCGGGAAAGCAGTCCACCACGTAGGAATACTGCCATCGGGTCAAGAGTTGAAGCTAGCCGGGTGTGAGAAAACAAAGCCTTGGGACGGACCAGGTTCTGAGAGAGGGTGAGCTACTTGACGAATTGATGAACAACGTGAGAAACCTGAGAAACGAGAGTAAATTGCATGAGAAACGTAAATTGCATGAGAAACGTAAATTGCATGAGAAATGTAAATTGCACAAGAAACGTAAATTGCATGAGAAACGTAAGTTTGACTGAAATATGTAAGTAGCGTAAGAACAGATGAAGAGACTTGCCACCGAACAAGCCAATTAAAAATGATTACCTCAATCTGTTAACCTATAGCCGTGAAGGGTAACCTGCAGTGGAAGAACATGGACAACCCAGAATACAAACAAAGCAAAATTGACAAAATTCCCGCTAAATTCCTACGAAATATAAAATTTAACTTGTATTGAGTTAATAAATAAAAAATATTTGTACACTTTAAATGGCTCTTTCTTGTGAAATGGTGAAAATCAAATGGCATGCAAAACTGTAACCAAATTTCTCTAAAAAAGCAGTGGTTTTCCTTTTTTTGACTTACAGCTTAAAGTTTGTAACCCCCCCCCCCCCCAAACAATCATACATTTTCTGAAACCAGCCTCTAGAAAAATGTCTGCTTGACTGGTGCCACCAGCTGTGGTTTGCAGCACTGATCAATGTATTCTGATGATGGGAAAGTCTCTTCAAATGTATGAATGGGGGAATTGGCTCATTTTTTTTGTTCAACCCACAGGTATGTACTGCCTTACTGAGCCTCTCTTAAAGAGGAAATTAATTAAAACCAGCAACTATTTAAATAATGAATACCATGGTCAGGTCTACATACAGCATAACATATAATATATAGGGGTCAAGAGTAACTAAAAAACAAAACAACATGTGAAGTGAAGCAGACAGGATGAGTGCCACATTTAAATCAGAAACCTCCCTCACATTAAAGTCCCCAGAATTCCCCCTATACATCAGTCTCCCCTTACATCTGTGTCTCCAAAATCCCACATTACATCAGTGTCCCCAGAGTGCCATCATCTTACATCAAAGTCTGCAGAGCACCCCTAAATCAGTCCCACCTTACAGCAGGGTGCTCTCGTACATCAGAGCCTGGAAAAAGTGCCCTCTTAACCTAGAATCCAGTGGAGTGCCCCTTACATCAGAATCCAGCAGAGTGTCCCCTTACGTCACAATCCAGAGGTGTTTCCCCTTACATCAAAACCTGGCAGAGTGCCCCCTTAGATCAGAGCCTGGCAGAGTGCCTTCTTACATCAGAATCCAGTGGAGGGTCCCTTTACATCAGAATGCAGTGGAGTACCCCTTGAATCAAAGCCTGGCAGTATGCCCCCTTACATCAGAATCTGGTGTAGTGCCCCTTATATCTGAGCTCAATTGTCCCTAGGTGCTAACTGGACATTAAATCAACAGGGCAGGTTTGTGAAGCCCCTGGAAGAACAGAGATGGGAAGGGAGATAGATGGATGGGAGAAGGGAGAGAGAGATGGGTATAGTTCAGTCATAGTGCAGCTAAGGAAGCTCCTTTGACTTCCGTTTGTATCGCAGCCCATTCGGACACCGTCCGTCTCCTTCAAAAGCCGCTGGGTGACAGTCAGGCTCCACCCCTCGCTGACGAAGTCTACTCAGGACATAACGCCGCGAACAGGGGGAGGAGTTTCGGACGTCACCCGCTGCCACACTGTGTTTGTCGGTACTACACTGTGCTGTAGTCTGATCAGTTTTACATTATGCCCATGAGCGCTTGTTTTTTATTGTTTTAATTAGTGAACTTTTCAATAAACCAATACTGCCATCGGGTCAAGAGTTGAAGCTAGCCGGGTGTGAGAAAACAAAGCCTTGGGATGGACCAGGTTCTGAGAGAGGGTGAGCTACTTGACGAATTGATGAACAACGTGAGAAACCTGAGAAATGAGAGTAACATGGGGAAAATATGAGAAACCTAGGAAACGAGAGAAACATAAAAAATGTGAGTTGGCATAGAAACAAATTGCATGAGAAACGTAAATTGCATGAGAAACGTAAATTGCACGAGAAACGTAAATTGCACGAGAAACGTAAATTGCACGAGAAAAGTAAATTGCATGAGAAAAGTAAGTTTGACTGAAATATGTAAGTAGCGTAAGAACAGATGAGGAGACTTGCCACCGAACAAGCCAATTAAAAATGATCACCTCAATCTGTTAACCCATAGCCGTGAAGGGTAACCTGCAGTGGAAGAACATGGACAATCCAGCTGTGTAAAAGTGACCGAACAGCATTACAGACAATCAGCCCATGACATAACACCCCTACTACCTGACAAGTATGAGGATGTGGGTGCAGACATGATAAGACCAACAGCGCATGAATGTGAACCAATGACAACACCACCCTACTGAATGCAGCAAGCCAGCCCGAGCAACCTGCAGCGCCAAGATAGGAAATCAAAAATGAACACTCAGGGCTAAAGTCCCCACAGACTGTGGTGGGTAGTAGTAAAAGGTGTAATGGTGAAGAGGATGTATGATGTATGAACTACAGGCGAGAAGATTGTGGGACGACAATCAATTAAAAACGAAACCTCAGCCTGTATTGGATCTGTAGACGTGAAAGATCCTGGATGCAAGCACTAACGGAAAATCAGCGAACGAAAGACAATGACATGAAGTGTGAGAAACATTGGAAACGCGAGAAACATGGGAAACGTGAGAACATGGGAAACGTGAGAAACGCGAGAACATGGGAAATGTGAGAAACGCGAGAACATGGGAAACGTGAGAAACGTGAGAACATGGGAAACGTGACAAACGTGAGAACATGGGAAACGTGAGAAACGTGAGAACATGGGAAACGTGAGAAATGTGAGAACATGGGAAACGTAAGAACATGGGAAACGTGAGAAACATGAGAAACGTGAGAACATGCGAAACGTGAGAACATGCGAAACGTGAGAACATGCGAAACGTGAGAACATGCGAAACGTGAGAACATGCGAAACGTGAGAACATGCGAACGTGAGAAACGTGAGAACATGGGAAACGTGAGAAACACGGGAAACGTGAGAACACGGGCAACGTGAGAACACGGGCAAACTGAGAACACGTGAAACATCAGAAACACGGGAAACGTCAGAAACACGGGAAACATCTGAAACATGGGAACACTTGAATTTGCATGAGAACCGTAAATTACATGAGAAAATATAAATTGCATGAGAAAAGCGACAAATTACATAAGAAAGCGTAAATTGCATGAACAACTGTAAACTACGTGAGAAAAATGTAAAACTGCATGGCAAAAAACCCTAAAACTGTGTGGAAAAACCTTAAACCTTCATGGAAAAAACCCTAAAACTGCATGAGAAATAATATGAGAAAACATAATTGACATGAGAACATAAATTGCCTGAGAAATCGTACATTGTCTGAGAAATCGTACATGACATAGCATGAGAACATAAATAGCATGAGAAAACAGCATGAGAACGTAAATAGCATGAGAAAACAGGATGAGAACATAAACAGCATGAGAACGTAAATAGCATGAGAACGTAAATAGCATGAGAAACCGTACAAATTGGACGAGAAACCGTAAAATTTGCACAAGAAACCGTAAAATTGCATGAGAAATCGTAATTGACATGAGAAATCGTAACTGACATGAGAAATCGTAACTGACCTAAGAAACTGTAAAATTGTATGAGAAATACTAACCTGTGTGAGGAATCGTAAATAGCCTGAGAACATAAATTGCATGAGAAAAAACAAATTGCATACATAAATTTTACGCTTTCTTATGACTTTCTAATAAAATGCATGAGAAACCGTAAATCGCATGAAAAACGTAAAATGCATGAGAAACCGTAAAATGCACGAGAAACCGTAAAATGCACGAGAAACCGTAATTCACTTGAAAATAGTAAAATGCATGAGCAACCGTAAAATGCATGAGAACCGTAAAATACATGAGAAACTGTAAACTACATGCGAAACCGTAAACTGCATGAGAAACCATAAATTGCATGAGAAACTGTAAAATGCATGAGAAACCATAAATCGCATGAAAACCGTAAAATGCACGAAAAACCGTAAATTGCATGAGAAGCCGTAAAATGCACGAGAAACCGTAAAAATGCACGAGAACGTAAATTGCATGAGAACGTTTTATTAACTAATTTATATATTTATTTTTCTTTTTTAAATCTGTTTAGCAGTGGAAGGATGTGGACGTCCCTAATGCGTGAGAAAAGTGTCAACCTAAACAAAACCTACAATACATACCTGAACTGCTAGGGAACCACCAAACAGAACCCTGAGCACCCTGCTGCAATGTGGAAAACCACTATAGAAGGAAACAAACAGGAGTGTGAGGGTTCTTTAAAAATACATTTCCCTTCTTTGACCCGAAACACTTGACACGACAAGCCCAGGATACCAGAGAATAGCGGCTGGCGAGAATGTTATGATGCCACAGAGCTGAGCCGGGGGTCCCTGATTGAGCTGCCCCTCAATCCACCAGAGACCCCCTCCAACCTGCTCCTGGGCCCACAGTAAGGATCTGATGTCCCCTGACAGAACCACATATGACCCCTCGACACACCACCCCCCCACGCACACCCCACATGTCAAATTGAACCCGGAGCGAGGTGACAAAGTAGGGAAGCCCTCACTCCCCTTACCAATGCCTCTGCCGTGCCGGAAGCTGCAGACAAGCGCTGTCAATGAAGTAGCCGAGAAGCAGGAGGGGACATCAGAAGCAGAAGCGAGGCACCGCAGGAGATCCGAACCCCTCACTCCCCTTACCAATGCCTCTGCCGTGCCGGAAGCTGCAGACAAGCGCTGTCAATGAAGTAGCCGAGAAGCAGGAGGGGACATCAGAAACAGAAGCGAGGCACCGCAGGAGATCCGAACCCGGAAGTGACGTCAGAGTCGCCCGGAAATTACGTGCCTACACAAGATCCTACGACCACAAGGAAGGAAGCAAAGGAGGGCAGGCTTTATGCAGCCTGGCTCCTCCTACAATTACAGGCTGACCTGCGGTCAGCCTTATGCCCCGTACACACGGTCGGATTTTCCGATGGAAAATGTGTGATAGGACCTTGTTGTCAGAAATTCCGACCGTGTAGGCTCCATCACACATTTTCCATCGGATTTTCCGACACACAAAGTTTGAGAGCAGGCTATAAAATTTTCCGACAACAAAATCCGTTGTCGGAATTTCCGATCGTGTGTACACAAATCCGACCCACAAAGTGCCACGCATGCTCAGAATAAATAAAGAGATGAAAGCTATTGGCTACTGCCCTGTTTATAGTCCCGACGTACGTGTTTTACATCACCGCGTTCACAACGATCGGATTTTCCGACAACTTTGTGTGACAGTGTGTATGCAAGACAAGTTTGAGCCAACATCTGTCGGAAAAAATCCTAGGATTTTGTTGTCGGAATGTCCGATCAATGTCCGACCGTGTGTACGGGGCATTACACTTATTGCGCTGCACTCACCCTTCATTGTTGTATACTTTCCAGGCATATGTGATTACTTGTAGTGTTCAGCTTGCATATTTAATTTGTAACTGAGTTCGTTTTATCTGTTTGCGCTGATTGTCATTCTTTTTGCATTGTTGATTTTATCTCTCAGCTGCATTCATGGAATTATTTTCCTTTCTAGAACACAGTGAGGTTAAACTTAATGAAGTGTTTTCTAACACTCAGCCTCCCAATGATTCTGATGATTTATCCACCTGTTTTAGAAAAATGGGTTACGTTTATGAAAAAAAGATCAAAGCTTAGTGGCATATTGCAACCTTTGAGCAATATACTAAAACCAATTTGGTCCCTAGAAGACTGAGGTGGGATCTCCCCCCTAATGACGGTCTTACTGACAAGGAGTCGGTTTCAGAATGGTTTAATTTCTTTGACAAAAAAAGGACATGAGCTTATTGATTTTTTGTTGCTTAGAAAACAGAGGAAAATGACTATTTTAAATAAGCAAATCGCTGACTTGAAAACCAAATTAGAGCCGCTTCAAAACTCATCAGATTTCTCCAGACTCTCAGGAGAATTAAAAAATAAAATGGTGAAGTGGGATAAGGAGATACAGGATAAGAAAAAGAGTAAATTTATTAGGGACTCTGGGGATTATAGGAATGGAGAAGTTTTTAAGTGGCAATCCAGAATACCAGCCCCCGACTCTGGGTCTAGCAATGTTCCTTCTTTGCCGACCCAGCCCAGACCACCCCCAATACCCCTATCTCCCAACCCAGATCCCTTAATTCTCAGGGAGCCATCCCAAAATGACACCCTTACCCCAATAATAGAGGGAGGGGAAAGTCCAAAAAAGGGGGTTATAGTAAAGGGAATCAGTATCATCACCCCGTGCCTTATAATCAAAGATCCAGGGATGATAATTGGGGGCCTCCCCGTTCCTCCAGAGGGAGGCGCTCAAGTAATTCATCCAATAGAGGCCATTATGTACATAATAATTACAATCATAGTTACGGGAGCAACGACTTTCAATATGATAGAGCCCCTGTACCTATTCAGAACCGGTTTCCTCCATTATGTCATGATAACTCTCTTCAAGGTGAGGGTTTTTTAGGGAACCCTCAGCCCCAGTGGCCAACACCATGGGAACACACGCCTGGTGGAAGCAAATGGGGGGGGGGAGAGGGAGAAGAGCCGGACGAAAATTTCAAAAGACAACAGTCCCACTAGGTACGGGGATCTATAACATCAGTGGCACAGATTTATCAGAAGATGAACTGAAGGTTTTATACAAAGGTCTTAAATTCGCCCCAGTCAGGAATTTCAATAAATTTCAAACATATATCAGCCTACAGAAGTTCATTAGAACCCTTAACATTAAAAGATACTTCTTGTCAGGAGGGGGAGGTCAAGCCAAATAGATGCAGCCGCCCCCATTTGGGGCTACTCCGGATTGGCTAACAAATCAGTATTTAATCCTCCCAAGAACGACCATCGACATATTGAAGTTTTTAAAAACATGGTAACCAGTGATTTACAGGAAATGAAGATTAAGAAAATAGGAGATCCTTCATATCTCAAAAAAGGAATAAAAAAATAAAGATGTGGTGATCTGCCCTGCGGACAAGGGGGGAGGAGTGGTGGTCATGAGTAAATCATTCTACAAACTAGAAATGGAACGACTATTATCGGATAGAAATACCTATCAACTGTTGGTGAGTGATCCTGTGTTCAAATTCAAAAATGAATTACAAACTCTTATCTCAGTAGGTAGGACACAGGGAGTACTAAATAAAAAAGAGGCATCATATTTGAATCCCAGCTCATGCAGGAGACCAATAATTAACTTCTTGCCTAAAATACATAAGGATGCTAGTTCACCTCCAGGTCGACCCATTGTATATGGTATCAACTCCGTTACAGCTCGCCTGGGTCAGTATATAGATCACTTCTTAAAACCGTTGGTGTCTACTACTAAAGCATACCTGAAGGACACTAAACACATCATTCAAATTTTAGAACATATTCCTTGTAAAGAAAACAGCTTTTTAGTCACTACTGACATTAGTTCACTATACACTATTATAGGCCACAAGGATGCCCTTAATTCCGTGCAGTGGGCCCTCAATGGATCCTCTCTCCCTCCTCCTCTAAAAGAATTTCTCCTGATAGCCTTGGATTTTTGTCTGTCCAGAAATTATTTCTGGTATGGTGGAAGGTTTTTCCTCCAAATTCTTGGAGTAGCCATGTAAGCTCGATTTGCGCCCAGTATCGCTAACATCTTCATGGCACTATAGGAGAAGGACTTTGTCTTTGGTAGCAGCTGGTCTGCTACCAAAGATATATAGATGATTTAATTATGATATGGGAGGGTGACTTGATTAGCCTTCAGCTAATCAGCATTTATCTTGGAATGCTGACACTACACGTGTAGCTTTCCTAGATTTGGACATTTTTAAACAAGGCGATAGGTATATGACCAAAAATTACTTTAAGCTGACTGATAGGAACGGATTCATACCGTTAGACAGCTGCCATCATCACTCTTGGCCAAGGGACAGTTTATCCGGTTAAGGAGAAATTGTGCCCTTGATTCAGACTACTTCTCCCAAGCTAAAGTATTGGCTAACCGTTTTTTACAAAAGGGTTATGATGAGGAACACATAATTAGCGATATACCTACGGTCGGCAACTTCGAGCGAGTTTCTCTAGTCGCTAATTCAGAGAACAACCAAAAACCTAAGGGTGACTTTGAATACAAAATTATCCTCGATTACAACATCCAACATAAAACATTTGAGAGAATAGTCTTGAAACACTGGGACATTCTTAAAAAAGATAGTGTTCTGGGTACAGTGTTGCCCCCTCGTCCTAAATTTGTTTATAGAAAACCTCCTATGTTAAGGGATATTTTAGCACCGAGCGTGGTAGATCCCCCTGTGATCAAACAGGATAATCAGATTTTTAACTTCCTTTCAGGTTTCTATGCCTGTGGGAGATGTCCTGCTTGCAAACAATGTAAATTTTTTACAATGTCAGTTACGAATAAAAGTTATCAGATTAAACACTTTATAACGTGTAATACAGTAGGGGTCGTTTACATGTTGGAATGCGACTGCGGACTCCAATATATAGGTAGAACTTCCAGGCCTATGGGAGTCCGCATAGCTGAACATGTGAACAATATTAAGAGGATTAATTACACACAATGTTTCCAAACATTTTAGGATTTTCCACAACCAGAACCCCAGATGTTCAAAATTTTGGGGTGTAGAAAGAGTGAATCCACACTGGAGGGGGGGGAGCAATTTCATCAGGCAGCTGAGCCAGCGCGAATCCATGTGGATTCATAAGACTCAGGTTATGGTTCCCAAGGGGTAAAATGTGGAATTTGACCTCAATTGTGTGCTGACAGAGCTGTGAAAGTGTTACAGACACTCAGACTTCACAAGTGCAGCCAGCCCGTTCCCAAATCTACTGACAGCTTCTTTTGCTGGACAGTTGGAAACCCTGCCTGGGCACAACGTCCATTGGGCGGTGGGGTGGGATGTTTCCTGGGGGGGGTGTAACTGAAATCTGGGAGGGTGCAGGTCATCCCAGCCCCCCCCCTAGATCCGCCAATGACACAGTGGCTGCAAGGACAGAGCTGCTGCTCCCCATCTGACATCCATGCAGCTCTAGGTGCATGGCCCCAAATGCAGACAGTGTGAGTTTAGGGACATGTACCCACATGGATGTCAAGTTGCTGAGTTCATGCAGCCGCTGAGTCCCAATTGACATCATAGGGACTGCCTGCAAGGGGATGCACTGAACACCTGTGCATCTCTGTGCAGCTAAACATGGCCTCATTGTAGTATGTCCCATGTGTATGAGGCCTTAGGTAGCGGACAGGGGGTGTTGTGGGGGGGCAACATTGGGCAAATGCTACACATTCAAGTCAATGGGGTAGCACAGCAAATGCCTCTCAACCATGTGATGAATGCACTTGCGGCACATTTGTCTGTAAAAACAGAATTAAAACAGGTGGTAAGGGGGCGTTGCATCACTTCCTCCGCATCTGAATTGCGCTTCAGAGGCAAGGGAGATTTAGATGCATGTCTAAATCCACCCTTACTATGTTTTTTAACTTTTCTTTTTTTTTTTTAACCGGTACAATTTTTTTTTTTTTACTTTTTTTTTTGGGGGGTGGGCTTTGGTGAGATATCAGGCGTCTAAACAGACCTCTAATTTCTCTTTGAAGAGTCAGAGAAAGGACTGAAGACAGACCCTTTCTCTGCAGCCTCAGGTGCACTGTAGATGAATGAATAGAAGTCTCTGTATAGAAACTCCTATTCATTCACAATTTGAAAAACTGTTTACTATGCTTCAGTGATGAATGAACACAAGGGCAATTGGTACCGATTGTTCACTGTGTTCATTCAGGAAATAATACATTTATTTATAATGCACTTTACATCAAAAAGATCTCAAAGTGCTACAGGTTAAAATGAGCAGTTTAGACAATGAAACAAACATCTAAAAAAAACAAAAAGCTTTCCGAAAAAGAAATATCTTAAGACCTTTTTTAAAACATTCAGTGGATTGAGGAGCCCTCAAGGTGTCAGGTAGGACATTCCACGGGCGCGGGCATCTGCACAATAAGCCCTGTCTCCCATTGTCCTTAGTCTAGTTCTAGGTATTTGAAGGTTTGAGTGAATGGAGCGGAGGGAACATGATGTTTTTTGTGGTTTAAGAAGTTCTTTGAGGTAGGGAGGGGCATGTCCATGTAAACATTGGTGTGTGAGGAGGGAAACCTTGTACTTAATCCTGGCAGAGACAGGAAGCCAATGGAGTGAGTGGAGAATGGGAGTAATGTGCTCATGTGCTCAAAGCCCCCCTCATCCTGACATCAATCTCCCACCCCAGCAGCAGCTGCAGCCAGCAGGAGGGGAGGAAGGGAAGCCGAGCAGCAGCGCTGCAGGGAGGGCGTGCCTGGGATCAGTGGGGGGTCCATAGCAGCGGGGGATTTATTCTGATATCTTTATCTCCTGTGGATTCTCTGCACCACCTGAAGCCGGCAGGATGAGACAGGCAGGGAAGCTGGCAATTGCATGGGATCCACAGTGGATCGGTGTTGGGGGGGTGGTGCTGGGGGGATAATCGGTGCTGAAGGGTGAAAGGTGAGGCAGAGGATGGGGACAATAAGGGAAAGGGGCATTTTAGAGAAGCGGTGGTGGGTGGGGGTCACATTTTAGGTGAACAGCTCTGATCAGCGCCTTGCTCAGTGGAGTCTGCTGAATATTTGCTCAGCAGAGTCTGCTGAACAGTTTTGCTATAAGCTCACGGTCACTGAAGTGACCATACGCTTATAGCAGAAGGCGGAATGCCTGTCCATACAGCGTATAGACCTTGGCCAGCTGGAAGCGGTGCCATAAGTCCATACGCCATATGGATCTGGCAGTGAAAGGGTTATTGTTGATAAAAGTAAAGTTATGCACCTGGGGGCTAAAACATGCATAATACACATTAGGAGGCAAACAGCTGGGGGAGTCAATGGTAAAGAAAGAATTAGGTGTTCTGATAGATCATAGACTTGCCGTATTTATTGACATATAACATGCACTTTTTTCCCCTTAAAATCAGGGGGAAATTGTGGATGCGTGTTATACAAGGATCCCTGCTGTCTCTGAGGGAAGAGGAGCGAGCCATGACTGAATTACATAGAGCCACGATATCCTGTGTAACCAGCACTCACAGCCACGCCTCCTGGCCCCGCATTGGGCCACTGTTCTGTCTATCATATGAGCAGGGCCAGGAGGCGTGGCTGTGACTGACGGAGCACTGGGTACACAGGAGATCGTGGCTCTGCGTAGTTCAACGGCACACGCTCCTCCTCTTCCCTCGGAGACAGCAGGGATAATCCAACACTGGTGAGGCTGCAATGATGGGAAAGGTGAGGCTTCAGATGGGCACTTAACAGGCTGCATTGTTGGTCAATTTATAGGCTGCAGATGGGCACTGAGCAGGGTGCATTGATGAGCTGTGACCCTAATTTTGCTTCAAAGTTCTTTATTTAAAATGTAAGTTTTTTTCCTTAAACTTATACATAGATAAACTTATACATAGATAAATATGGTACTTATAGCATGCAATGCCATGCTGCATTTTCTAAAGCAAAATAATTTCTTGTAATAAAAGAGGTATGAACTTCAGACAAATTAGTAAGACCTCATCTAGAATATACATTGCAGTTTTGGGCAGCAGTTCACAAAAAGGATATTGGAGAACTGGAGAAAGTAGAGAAAAGGGCAACCACACTGATAAGAATCATGAAGGAGCTTAACTATGAGGAGAATTGAATTTATTTTCTCCTGAGAAGAGGAGATTAAGACAGGATATGATCAACATGTACAAATACATAAGTAGTCCATATAGTGAACTTGGAGTTATTCCCTTTCAATTCATTACAGGAAGGTTTATTAATCCAGAGAAGCAGATAAACTTGCAACTGCAAGTTAAATTATACCTTTACAAAATAAATGATTCCTGTTTATTTGGGAAGTGGCTGTAGGAAAGTTTATGACTGAAGTGGAAAACACAAAAAAGAGCACAAAGTTCAGCAGTACTTATGTTAAACTATATAAACAGTAATAAATGAATAGAATAACAAAATAAGTAAGATAAATAAATATCCAACCTATGAAACAAAAGAAACTATCAACATGCAGTAGTCATATATGTAAAGAATCAGTTAATAGCTCCCTCATTAGGATGGACAGTCCCACATTCATTCCCAAATATGTAAAGGTACCTGTTGAGAGTTTTTTTCAGAGTGGAGCTTTGACTGAGGGTTGAGGCGTAGCCCCATAAAAGCCTTAGCTATATTTGTTTCCCCATTGGAGTTTCCCCCACATCTGTGTTCCCATCAGAGTCTCACCCACATCTGTGCCCCCATTAGTCACACCCATATCTGTGTCTTCAACAGAATCTCCCCCACATCTGTTCCCCCATCAAAGTCTCCTCCACCTGAACAATATCCCAGAGGGCACACCAAATCCTATGAAAAGATTAATTTATTCTATGCTGCTTGCGGCTAACATTACCATAGCAGGAGCGTGGAAGACTCCTACTGTTTTTATCAGCCGCATGCAGCATAAAATGTCTTGGATCATGTTGCATGAGAAGGTGGCTAATGTGATAAATGATAAAAAGACGCTCTTTGAGCAGACCTGGGAAACATGGGCACATTATGTTCAGGTTCCTCTTTCTCCTATACTTGGCTATTTGGTCTACTCTGTGATTATTGTGAGTTCTAGGTCTCCCATTCTCCTTCTTCTGCCCCTTCTTTTTCCCTTTTCCTTCTTTGACTTCTCTCCTTTGCTCGGCCTCAGGCTTTCTCTTCCTTTGATCCTGTATACATTGGTATGATTCAGCTTGATTTGTCAACTCCTCTGAAGTTCCAGGGAGGGAAATGTTTTTATTGTATTTTAATACTTACAGACACAGTGTTTCAAAAAAACCTAAAAATAGATTGTAATGTCACACTAAAACAGCGCTAATGTTGAGCTATAATCCAATAAACATGTGGCCAACTACACATGCATAGGGAAATCCTTTATAGGAAAGTCCTTAAAGAAAGAGTCCCTTGAAGAGATAAGTGGTGTGGAGTTCAGGGTGTAATTCAAAAAGGTCATCAGATGATCATGAAAAAAGTTTCTTAGCGTGCACCTTCCACCGATCACTCAGGATTCCACCCAGTGTAGACACACTCCCCCTAGGGGGTTAAACTCACCAGAGTTGGAAAATAATACAGCATTCAGAATAATCCAAGCCAGCAACTAATGTTGACACCAATCATGAGGAATGACGGATGTTCAGGGCTCGTAATAGCTCAAAAAACAAGAAGAGAGACGCACATGGCGTAATCCTGTTTATTGATTGAATCCCTTCCACCACATAAAAAAATTCCCCTTCAATATATACACGTACATCAAATCATATAATCACCAAGCAATCATAGAAGCAGGTAGTAGGAGCGTGTTTTACTTCACCATGAACCGTCAGCGCCGCTATACAGGAAACGTAGATCACTTCCTGGTTGTGCAGTTCGCTCAGGTGGAGCGCACACGTCACTTCCTACATCGCGTAAGCCACGCCCTAATCAGCCGCATGCAGCATAAAATGTCTTGGATCATGTTGCATGAGAAGGTGGCTAATGTGATAAATGATAAAAAGACGCTCTTTGAGCAGACCTGGGAACCATGGGCACATTATGTTCAGGTTCCTCTTTCTCCTACACTTGGCTAGTTGGTCTACTCTGTGATTATTGTGAGTTCTAGGTCTCCCATTCTCCTTCTTCTGCCCCTTCTTTTTCCCTTTTCCTTCTTTGACTTCTCTCCTTTGCTCGGCCTCAGGCTTTCTCTTCCTTTGATCCTGTATACATTGGTATGATTCAGCTTGATTTGCCAACTCCTCTGAAGTTCCAGGGAGGGAAATGTTTTTATTGTATTTTAATACTTATTGAAAGTTATATGTAATATGATGTATATGACCTGTTTCCTAGTTCATGACCTACCCTGTTTGCAATAACTGATATTTTATGTATCGTGCCTGTGTCTTGTAAGTTTTGGTGAAGCTTTGTTGGTACTGATATTGGCTTATTGGATGTATTGCTCTCTTTGAAATAATATATAATATTCAATATAAAAAATTTGAACATAAAGTATCCTCCACATCTGTGTTATTCATCTATCCTTCAGATTTTTGAAACGTAATAGTGAAAAAAGTCCCAGTGAGCTTAGGTGATCTCAAGAAGAGAAGAAAAGATTGATTGCATACTTGGATCCAAAAGATGCTGTAGAAATTTCTTTATTGTCATGAGCCAGACAAAATTGCAATGATGATTAGTTGACGCGTTTCACACGAAAAGAACTGTGCTTGTTCACACACGAGCTTAGGTGATCACTCTTGCACTCTAATTTATCATGGTCTGTGTGGTTTAGGGATATGGAAAAGGTTTGTTTATTGCCTAAATATTCTTTGATAAAAAGGTACAGTATATCTCTTTCCCATTTCAGAAGGTTGGGAGGTATTAAAAGTATTAAAAGTCCACTTTAAAAACTGTTAAAACATTCTCATTTTTTTATCTTCTAAAACCTTTTTGTTATGTAGATAATGTTTGGTGTTATATGCTGAATTTTATGTACAGGTGGTAAGTTACCACAGTAAGGTCGATGTCACACTAGCTATCTAATTTTTTCAGAAACAGTGCAAAGATACCGTTGTCACTATTGACAGAGTTCCTGCAGTGTTATTATCAGAATAGTGTGCTGGGAGCATATAATATGTTGCAGCATTGTTCTAGACCAGCAAGATATATATATATCTATATAGCTATATATATATACATATAGTTGTGTGAAAAAGTATTTGCCCCCTTTCTGATTTTTTATTTTTTTGCATATTTGTCACACTTAAATCACTCAGATCATCAAACAAATTTTATTATTACACAAAGATAACCCAAATTAAATACAAAATGCAGTTTTTAAATGATGGTTCATTTATTAAGACAAAAAAGCTGTCCAAACCTGCCTGGCTTTATGTATAAAAGTAATTGCCCCCTAAAACTGGTTGTGCCACGCTTGGCGACAACAACTGCAATCAAGCGTTTGCGATAAGTGGCAATGAGTCTTTCACATTGCTGTGGAGCAATTTTTGCCTACTCTCCATTGCAGAATTGTTTTAATTCGGAACATCGAAGGGTTTTCCAGCATGTGCGGCCTGTGTAAAGTCATGATACGGCATCTCAAATGGATTTAAGTCCAGGCTTTGACTAGGCCACTCCAAAACCTAAATTTTGCTTTGTTTGAACAATTTGTAGGTGGACTTGCTGTTGTGTTTCGGATCATTGTCCTGCTGCATAACCCAAGTGCACTTGAGCTTGAGGTCATGAACTGATGGCCGGACATTCTCCTTTAGGATTTTCTGGTAGAGCTCAGAATTCATGCTTCTATCAATTATGGTAAGTCGTCCAGGTCCTGAAGCTGCAAAGCAGCCTCAGACCATCACGCTATCACCACCATGTCTGAATGTTGGTATGATGTTCTTGTTATGAAATGCTGTATTAGTTTTATGCCAGATGTAACATTACACACAGCGTCCAGTTTTTTGTTTCATCAGTCCACAGAATATTTGCCTAAAAGTCTTAGGGATAATCATGATGTTTTTTGGTAAATGTGAGAGCCTTTGTGTTCTTTTTGGTCAGCAGTGGCTTTGGCCTTGGAACTCTCCCATGGATGCCATTTTTGCTGTCTCTTTCTTATTGTTGAATCATGAACATTGATCTTACCTGAGGCAAGTGAGGCCTGCAGTTCTTTAGATGTTGTTCTGGGTTTTTTTATGACATCCTGGATGAGTCATCGTTGTGCTCCTGGAGTTATTTTGGTTGGCCGAAACACCCCTGGTAAGGTTCACCACTGTTCCAAGTTTTCTCCATTTGTGGATAATGGATCTCACCATGGTTCGCTGGCGTCCCCAAAGTCTTAGAAATGACTTTGTAATCCTTTCCAGACTGATAAGTGTCAATGACTTTGTTTTTGATCAGTTTTTAAATTTCTTCAGATCACGGTATGATTTCTTGCTTTTTGAGATCTTGTAGCGTGCTTCCCTTTGTTAGACAGCTTTAAGTGATTTTTGATTCAACAGGTCTGGCAGTAATCAGGACTTGGTGTGACAAGTGAAATTTAACTCAGCTTTCCAAAAAATTGTGGTTAATCACAGTTCATTCATGATTCAGCATGGGAGGGGGCAAATACTTTTACACATATGGCCAGGCAGGTTTGAACAGCTTTTTTCCCTTAAAGCGGGGTTCCACTCAAATTTTTAACTTAATCTTACCCCCTTCAGTTAATTGCATAGATGTTCAAATGCCACACGAAAAAATTTTTTATCGCTGTAATTACCTTTATATTGTACTTTATTGTGGCACTTCCTATCTCTCCTCCCATGGGAGTAGGCATGTTTTTTGCCTTTCCCCAGCGCCGCACTGTCTCCTGGGAGCTTAGTGTCAGGCTTCCCAAGATTCAGTGCGGAAACAATGATCATGCGTGTGAACAAGCTGTGAATGAACTGCATTCACCGCATCCCGGAAATCAATGCTTGTGGGCTTCACATGCCCACAAGCAAGATGGCAACAGCCAGCACCACATTTTTTAAGTTATTCTTCAGTACGAAAACAGACAGAGGTGGAAATATTACACCCAAACTGTGAGTATTATTTTGGGGTTAGCAAAGTGTCTCAATGACCTAAAAAAAAAAAAAAAAAAAAAAGGGATTGGTCGCCGTACTCCCGCTTTAATAAATGAAATAATCATTTAAAAACTGCATTTTAGATTTACTCGGGTTATACTCGGGTTATCCTTGTGTAATATTAAAATCTGTTTCATGATCTGATTCATTTAAGTGTGAGAAATATGCAAAAAAATAAAAAATCAGGAAGGGGGCAAATACTTTTTTTACAGCACTGTATATATACACATATACATACAGTATCTCACAAAAGAGAGTACATCCCTTACATTTTTGTAAATATTTTATTATATCTTTTCATGTGACAACACTGAAGAAATTACACTTTGCTACACTGTAAAGTAGTGAGTGTACAGCTTGTATAATAGTGTAAATTTGCTGTCCCCTAAAAATAACTGAACACACAGCCATTAATGTCCAAACCACTGGCAACAACAGTGAATACATCCCTAAGTGAAAATGTCCAAACTGAGCCCAATTAGCCATTTTCCCTCCCCAGTGTCATGTGACTCGTTAGTGTTACAAGGTCTCAGGTGTGAATGGGGAGCAGGTGTGTTAAATTTGGTGTTATCCCTCTCACTCTCTCATACTGGTCACTGGAAGTTCAACATGGCACCTCATGGAAAAGAACTCTCTGAAGATCTGAAAAAAATAATTGTTGCTCTACCTAAAGATGGGATAGACTATAAGAAGATTGCCAAGACCCTGAAACTGTGCTGCATCACAGTAGCCAAGACCAAAGAGCGGTTTAACAGGACAGGTTCCACTCAGATCAGGCCTCGCCATGATCGACCAAAAAAGTTGAGTGCACATGCTCAGCATCATATCCAGAGGTTGTCTTTGGGAAATAGTCGTGTAAGCGCTGCCAGCATTGCTGTAGAGGTTGAAAAGGTGGGGGTCAGTCTGTCAGTGCTCATACCATATGCCGCACACTGCATCAAATTGGTCTGTATAGCTGTTGTCCCAGAAGAAAGCCTCTTCTAAAGATGATGCACAAGAAAGCCCGTAAAAAAATTGCTGAAGACTAGCAGACTAAGGACATGGATTACTGGAACCATGTCCTGTGTTCTGATAAGACCAAGATAAACTTATTTGGTTCAGATGGTGTCAAGCATGTGTGGCGGCAACCAGGTGTACAAAGACAAGTGTGTCTTGCCTAAAGTCAAGCATGGTGGTGGGAGTGTCATGGTCTGAGGCTGCATGAATGCTGAGGGCACTGGGGTGCTACAGTTCATTGAGGGAATCAGGAATGCCAACATGTACTGAGACATACTGAAGCAGTGCATGAACCCCTCCCTTCGGAGACTGGGCCACAGTTACTGGCCTAGTCTCCGAAGAGAGATAACCCCAAACACACCTCCAAGACGACCACTTCAGCAAAGGATCTTATGTTGGTGAAACAGGACAGAAGTTGCAAGCGAGGATGAATTTGCACAGACATACCGTCAAAGAACATAAAGAAGACAGTTTCTGCACACCTGTGGGACATCATTTCTCACAGCCGGACCACACTATAGAAGACCTCAATGTTTTAGTTCTTAAAGGGAATTTCAGAACTATCCAGAAAAGGAAAACAGTTGAACTAATGCCCCGTACACACGGTCGGACATTGATCGGACATTCCGACAACAAAATCCATGGATTTTTTACGACGGATGTTGGCTCAAACTTGTCTTGCATACACACGGTCACACAAAGTTGTCGGAAAATCTGATCGTTCTGAACGCGGTGACATAAAACACTTACGTCGGGACTATAAACGGGGTAGTAGCCAATAGCTTTCGTCTCTTAATTTATTCTGAGCATGCGTGGCACTTTGTGCGTCGGATTTGTGTACACACAATCGGAAATTCCGACAACGGATTTTGAAAAATCCTATCATGTGTACGGGGCATTAGAACGATACTTCTTTTTGACAAGAAAAATAACGGGCTGAATTTAGATATTGGTTTCCTTACACATTATGCTAAAGTTTTACGACCCCCTCTGTACTAGTATCCCCCCCTGCACTCTGCTGCTATCTTTATTACCATTGATTTGTATGTGTTTGGCTTCTTTTTTTTTTTCCTTTAACATGCTGCTTAAAAATTTGTGAATCAGTACTGCTTGGACCTTGAAGAAGGGGACATACCCCGAAAGCTTGTCCTGAAAAATTGTATGTTAGTGCAAATAAAAAAAGTATCACGGACAGTACTCAATTTTCTCTGTCACAATTGCACTAATACGGCTACAATCAAATCAAGTCTTAGGACTAAAATGGCATTTTAGTTTTAGTCCCATTTTAGTCTTCTGCAATTGTTTTAGTTTTAGTCGTATTTAGTCGACTAAATCTCCAGTACAATTTAGTCGACTAAAATGTCCTACGTTTTAGTCGACTAAAATCTCCAGTACATTTCAGTAATTGCAATTTAGTTTTAGTCATAGTCTTTTGACTAAAATGGCATTTTAGTTTTAGTCTCATTTTAGTCTTAGGGCTAAAATAGCATTTTAGTTTTAGTCTCATTTTAGTCTTTTGGCTAAAATGGCTTTTAATTTTAGTAGTATTTTATTCGACTAAAATAGTATTCATTCAGTCGACTAAAATGTTTTAGTCGACTAAATTAACACTGCCCAAGAGGGTGAAGGCAGTGCTGGGAAAATAATGGTGGCCACACAAAATATTGACACTTTGGGCCCAATTTGGACATTTTTACTTAGGTGTGTACTCACTTTTGTTGCCAGCGGTTTAGACATTAATGGCTGTGTGTTGAGTTATTTTGAGGGGACAGCAAATTTACACTGTTATACAAGTTGTACACCCACTACTTTACATTGTAGCAAAGTGTCATTTTTTCAGTGTTGTCACATGAAAAGATATAATAAAATATTTTCAAAAATGTGAGGCGTGTACTCACTTTTGTAAGATATTGTGTGTATGTGTATATATATAATTATGCAAATTAATTAACATGTAATAAAATATTTTATAGAAGCAGTGTTAATAACACAAATAAGTAAAAGTTAAGGACGTTTTTGCAACATAAATCATTCTGAGTATCCAAGAAAAGGATCAGGATTAACCGTGATTAAAGTAGAGAGCGTCCTGTTTTTGTGCATTTTGGGCAATATGCAACTGTCTTGGAAATTTTGCAGACAGGCAACTCTTATCCTAATATTGATTAGTGGTTCCAAATTAATAATAACTACTGCAGTACGGAACACACACAAAAAGATACACTTGGCATCTTTCTAAATAACAGTTCTCCTTATTCAGCACGTTTAAGGTTAGTTTAATAAACAGGCTTATATAAAGTATCAAATTATTATTACAGAATATACTTTCAAAGTATTATACGGGTTAACTGAAGCAGTATATAGGTAGGCTAGTGTTTTATCAGGGTTTTAGGAATGCGAGCACATGGCAGAAGCGTTACCATAATTTGATGCCAAGAGTGTTGGGTTCAGTGGACAAAGCATACAAAATGAAAATCATGTATATACAGAGTTTAACATTTCCCTCACATAACAATTACACAAAATACATTTGATTCATTTATAAATCTTCTACTGTATACTTTATTTAATTAAAACAAAAAAAGTTGTTTTCAGCTGATGTGAAGATTACAACATTCATTGCATGTGTTGCATGTGTTGCTGCACAACATAATCAGAGAAAACAAAAATTGACAGTTACTTACTGGTAACTGTTTTTCTAGGATATCTTCCAGGACGGCACACCTGAGATGAGAGGCTCCTCCCTACAGGAAACACAATCAATCGACAGCTGTTTTACGTCCCCACCCTTCCCCTTGATCCTCAGTTTGTAGAGAAGTAACTCCTGAACCTGGTTCACAAGGGAAATCATTCCTCATAGGTACTCACCTTCTAGTGTTCTACCATTTTCCCTCCTCCAACGGGCGGGAAGTAGGCCTGCCGTCCTGGAAGATTTCCTAGAAAAACAGTTACCAGTAAGTAACTGTCAATTTTCTCTTAGTCATCTTCCAGGACGGCACACCTAAGAGGATAATCAAGTACCTCAGGCCTACCTTAGGGTGGGACCACTGCAAGACCCTCTTGGCGGACCTTGGTTCTGCAGTGAGTTTTACCTCCACTCCATATGCTTGATGAAGGTATTATAGCTGGATCATGCGGTTGGTCTGCAGGTCTACTCCACCGATGTCCCTGCCTTCTCCGCTTCGGATGCAGGATCTAGATGGAGTGGGCTCTTAAAGATGGAATCAGAAAACATGTTAAACTTGTAGGTTAGCAATGTTGCCTGTCTCACACATCTAACAACCATGGCCTATTGTGCCTGTAGGTGCTACTTAGAACCCCTAAAGATTAATCAGAGATCTGTGTTGAAAGACAAGGACACTACATTGATCACTAAGAGGGCCTGTCTTAACACTACCCTGTTCAGGGAATTAAAACTGGAAAAAAAAAAAAAGGTGGGCCCCTAACAGACAACCTTTTTTGTTCATTTTTTTCGCCTTCTTCCAGTGTCCTATAACCCTACTGGGCTTCAACCCTAGGAAATGGTTCCAGCATTCCTAAATGTAAGGGGCTGAGGCTTTCTGACATGTGACGTCTGCAGCCAGAACTCCTGGCCCCTCCACGGAAAAGAGGGCTGAAATACAAAAGGTGATATATGCATTATTAATATCACAAATTAAAAAAGATCATAGATTGTGGACACAGCACAATAGATTTAGACAGAAAGGACACAAGCATAGACAATAATGTGTATCCGAGTGTGGCTAGCTAAACCAACATATCAAATATGGGAGAGACCCAAATCTGAACTTCAATGTAGACAAACAGTCCTCACAGTCTGGTTTTCTGATGTGCAGCCAATATGTAAAAACATTAAGACACACGCAAACCCTCAGCCTCGGTTCACACTGGGACAGGGGCGGACTGACAACTCATGGGGCCCCCGGGCAATAGGAGATCCTGGGGCCCCCTGTCCCCGCTCATGTTTTCCCACCCACACCCACACAAATCCCCTCCTACACTTTGCACTGCCCAAACTACATGCGTTCGTCACAGAATTACATTAAAGAAAGTGCAACAACAGGTACCTTTCCAAAATTAAAGTGATTGTGAAGTCATCATCATGTGCAATTGTGCGTGTTTGCCAGGCCTAAGCAGAAGCAAACAGCCAATCAAATATAGTGCTCAATATGGATTCAATAAATATGCATAGCCATAGATATCATAAATGACTACAGGAAGTAACCAGAGACTGCAAATGCGACTACCGGAAATAACCAGACTGCAAATGCGACTACAGGAAATAACCAGAGGCTGCGAATGCGACTACAGGAAATAACCAGAGACTGCGAATGCAACTACAGGAGATAACCAGAGACTAGGGATGCGACTACAGGAAATAACCAGACTGCAAATGCGACTACAGGAGATGACCAGACTGGGGATGCGACTACAGGAGATAACCAGAGGCTGCAAATGCGACTACCGGAAATAACCAGACTGCAAATGCGACTACAGGAAATAACCAGAGGCTGCGGATGCGACTACAGGAAATAACCAGAGACTGGGGATGCGACTACAGGAAATAACCAGAGACTGGGGATGCGACTACAGGAAATAACCAGAGACTGGGGATGCGACTACAGGAAATAACCAGAGACTGGGGATGCGACTACAGGAAATAACCAGAGACTGGGGATGCGACTACAGGAAATAACCAGAGACTGGGGATGCGACTACAGGAGATGACCAGACTGGGGATGCGACTACAGGAGATGACCAGACTGGGGATGCGACTACAGGAGATGACCAGACTGGGGATGCGACTACAGGAAATAACCAGACTGGGGATGCGACTACAGGAAATAACCAGACTGCGAATGCGACTACAGGAAATAACCAGACTGTGAATGCGACTACAGGAAATAACCAGAGGCTGCAAATGCGACTACAGGAAATAACCAGAGACTGGGGATGCGACTACAGGAGACAACCAGAGACTGCGGATGCGACTACAGGAGATAACCAGACTGCAAATGCGACTACAGGAGATGACCAGACTGCAAATGCGACTACCGGAAATAACCAGACTGCGAATGCGACTACAGGAAATAACCAGAGGCTGCGAATGCGACTACAGGAAATAACCAGAGATTGGGGATGCGACTACAGGAGATAACCAGAGACTGGGGATGCGACTACAGGAGATAACCAGACTGGGGATGCGACTACAGGAGATGACCAGACTGGGGATGCGACTACAGGAGATGACCAGACTGGGGATGCGACTACAGGAAATAACCAGACTGCGAATGCGACTACAGGAAATAACCAGAGGCTGCAAATGCGACTACAGGAAATAACCAGAGACTGGGGATGCGACTACAGGAGACAACCAGAGACTGGGGATGCGACTACAGGAGATAACCAGACTGCAAATGCGACTACAGGAGATGACCAGACTGCAAATGCGACTACAGGAGATGACCAGAGACTGGGGATGCAACTACAGGAGATAACCAGACTGGGGATGCGACTACAGGAGATAACCAGAGGCTGCAAATGCGACTACCGGAAATAACCAGACTGCGAATGCGACTACAGGAAATAACCAGAGGCTGCGAATGCGACTACAGGAAATAACCAGAGACTGGGGATGCGACTACAGGAGATAACCAGACTGCGAATGCGACTACAGGAGATAACCAGACTGGGGATGCGACTACAGGAGATGACCAGACTGGGGATGCGACTACAGGAAATAACCAGACTGCGAATGCGACTACAGGAGATAACCAGAGGCTGCAAATGCGACTACAGGAAATAACCAGAGACTGGGGATGCAACTACAGGAGACAACCAGAGACTGCGAATGCGACTACAGGAAATAACCAAAGACTGCGAATGCAACTACAGGAGATAAACAGAGACTGCGAATGCGACTCCAGGAGATGACCAGACTGTGAATGTGACTACAGGAGATGACCAGACTGCGAATGCGACTACAGGAGATAACCAGACTGCGAATGCGACTACAGGAGATAACCAGACTGCAAATGCTACTACAGGAGATAACCAGACTGCGAATGCTACTACAGGAGATAACCAGACTGCGAATGCGACTACAGGAGATAACCAGACTGCGAATGCTACTACAGGAGATAACCAGACTGCGAATGCGACTACAGGAGATAACCAGACACTGCGAATGCGACTACAGGAGATAACCAGACACTGCGAATGCGACTACAGGAGATAACCAGACACTGCGAATGCGACTACAGGAGATAACCAGACACTGCGAATACGACTACAGGAGATAACCAGACTGCGAATGCGACTACAGGAGATAACCAGACACTGCGAATGCGACTACAGGAGATAACCAGACACTGCGAATGCGACTACAGGAGATAACCAGACTGCAAATGCGACTACAGGAGATAACCAGACTGCGAATGCGACTACAGGAGATAACCAGACTGCGAATGCTACTACAGGAGATAACCAGACTGCGAATGCGACTACAGGAGATAACCAGACACTGCGAATGCAACTACAGGAGATAACCAGACACTGCGAATGCGACTACAGGAGATAACCAGACACTGCGAATACGACTACAGGAGATAACCAGACTGCGAATGCGACTACAGGAGATAACCAGACTGCGAATGCGACTACAGGAGATAACCAGACACTGCGAATGCGACTACAGGAGATAACCAGACTGCGAATGCGACTACAGGAGATAACTAGACTGCAAATGCGACTACAGGAGATAACCAGACTGCGAATGCGACTACAGGAGATAACCAGACTGCGAATGCTACTACAGGAGATAACCAGACTGCGAATGCGACTACAGGAGATAACCAGACTGCGAATGCGACTACAGGAGATAACCAGACTGCGAATGCTACTACAGGAGATAACCAGACTGCGAATGCGACTACAGGAGATAACCAGACACTGCGAATGCAACTACAGGAGATAACCAGACACTGCGAATGCGACTACAGGAGATAACCAGACACTGCGAATACGACTACAGGAGATAACCAGACTGCGAATGCGACTACAGGAGATAACCAGACTGCGAATGCGACTACAGGAGATAACCAGACACTGCGAATGCGACTACAGGAGATAACCAGACTGCGAATGCGACTACAGGAGATAACTAGACTGCAAATGCGACTACAGGAGATAACCAGACTGCGAATGCGACTACAGGAGATAACCAGACTGCGAATGCTACTACAGGAGATAACCAGACTGCGAATGCGACTACAGGAGATAACCAGACTGCGAATGCGACTACAGGAGATAACCAGACTGCGAATGCTACTACAGGAGATAACCAGACTGCGAATGCGACTACAGGAGATAACCAGACACTGCGAATGCGACTACAGGAGATAACCAGACACTGCGAATGCGACTACAGGAGATAACCAGACACTGCGAATGCGACTACAGGAGATAACCAGACACTGCGAATGCGACTACAGGAGATAACCAGACTGCGAATGCGACGACAGGAGATAACCAGACTGCGAATGCGACTACAGGAGATAACCAGACACTGCGAATGCGACTACAGGAGATAACCAGACACTGCAAATGCGACTACAGGAGATAACCAGACTGCGAATGCGACTACAGGAGATAACCAGACTGCGAATGCGACTACAGGAGATAACCAGACTGCGAATGCGACTACAGGAGATAACCAGACTGCGAATGCGACTACAGGAGATAACCAGACTGCGAATGCGACTACAGGAGATAACCAGACTGCGAATGCGACTACAGGAGATAAAGCGCAAAAAAAAAAAGGGGTCTACAGGCCGTTTATATAATGTAGGCAGCAGAACCTACCTGACCATTCGGGCTCACCTCCCGCTCTCAGAGGTCCGGGGGCGGAGCTTTTGTCGGTAGGGGGCGGAGCTTTCGCCGGGAAAGGGGGCGGAGCTTTCGTCGGTAGGGGCGGTGATTTCTGTGGTCCAGAGCGGAGCTCTCAGAAGTGCAGGAGAGACGCTCAGACTCAGACTACATGAGGAGGGGCGGGGCAGGGCAGGGTCAGAGCGTCAGTGGAGCTCCCTGCTCCGCCCCTCCCTGCTGACAGAGCCTCTCTCAGCCTAAGCCGAGGTCTGCTCGGGCAGCGGGCTGGCCGCGGTGCTGAGAGCTGTAAAAATCCAGGAGGACGGGGTTTTCATGCGGTGCGGCGGGCGGCTTTTTTCCTCTGCTGACTGAGCCGCTCATGGGGCCCCTCCTGACGTCGGGCCCTCGGTCGGCGACCGAGTGACCGAATGGTCAGTCCGCCCCTGCACTGGGACGACTTGTCAGGCGACCTAGTCACCTGACAAGTAGCGTCCTGTTCTGTGCAATGGAACCGTTCTAATCGGAGCGATGCAAGTCGCTCCGACTTAGAAAAAGGTTCCTGTACGACTTTGGGCGGCAACTTGCATTGACTTCTATACAGAAGTCGTTTCGCAATTTGCCGCTGAGTCGTGTCCTGGGTCGCCTGAGGCAGTCGCGCTGTAAGTCGTGCTGCCTCAGTGTGAACCGACCCTAAATGCTGCGTGTTTCTGAAGTGCAGCTAGCTAGGTCATAACTGATATATATACATAAAGAACGTGAGCCCTCTTTACGGTGGAGTTTTACTGATGTACAGCAAAACAGGGCCATAAATATAAGACAGAAAGACCCAAACTTCTATGTTGCGTATTTCTGACGAACCACCAAATACAGTTATAAGATCAATATGGCACACAAGACAATATCTTTTCTGTTATGCAGTTCTGTAGTGCAGTCACATAGAACCAACACAGAAAGGACCCAAGCAACCTGCAGCATTGTGTTTTTCTGAAGTGCAGTAAGGTAAGGGAATCTGAAACAGAAAGCACCAACAAGCTTCAATGTTGAGTATTTCTGCTGTGCGGCCACATAAAAACAGACAGCCTTCCTAGCTGCGATTTTTCTGGTGTATTGCAAAGTAAGGCAATAACTCCATGATGTCTATTCTTGTTGTGTAGCAAAACCTCAACCAGAAGGGACAGATAAAACTTAGGGCTCCCACACCTGTGCGACCCAACCTGCAACCGCAAAAACGCAAGAGAAAAGTCATACACTATGGCTTCCAATGGGAACCATTCGTGTCTGTGCAACTCCAGGTCGCAGCGCCACCAAGCAGACCCTGCTTTCTGGATCCACAGACCTCAAGATTACACAGGTCGCAGGTAACTTGCAATTTTCAGGTTGAACAAGCGAGGGGTCCCCAATGCTGTATCTCCCTGGAGGCGTGCAGCCAACAACCCCCTGCTGTGTATCCTTAAGCAGCAGCAAGGTAGAACAATGAGAAACAGAAAAGACACCCCTCACTGCTGTGCCTTTCTGATATGCAGCCGATAAGGCAGTAAATATAGAACATACAGGACACACAAAAAAACAATCTTCAATCTTTGTGTATGTCTGATGTGTAGTAATATACCAATACTGAGCAGAGATGCCACCACCCTCAATGTGTCTCCCTGCTGAGGCAGCAAAAACAAATTAGAAAAGGACAAGCAACCTCACTGCTGTGTCCCTTCTGATATGCAGCCAATAAGGCAGTCTATGTAAGACATAAAAGGACAGACAACCTTCAATCTTGTATATATCTGATGTGCAACAATATAACAATCTGAATAGAGATAGCACATCCATATTGAAGGGATTTGGCATGCGACTCAACATGTCAAATCGCATGCCTAAAATCGACAGCCTTTGCCGTTAATAGCACTGTCAGCCGATGCCACTTTGCGGGGCTGCACCGATTACCAAAGGCAGTACCAGTACTACCCCTGGCACAGGTTCAATTTGTATTTCCCAACAATTCAGGACCATCAATCTTCACTACTGCCTTTCTAATAAGCAACCAATAAGGCAGTAATACAGGACACAAAAAACCCCAGACAGAACTCAATTTTGAGTATGTCTGATGTGCAGCAATATAACAAATATGAGCAGAGATGTCACAAGACTCAATGATGTGCATTTCCGCCATGCGTCACAAGACCAGAAAGTACAGACCACCTTCCCTGTTGTATTTTTCTGATCTGTAGCCAAATAAGGCAGTAGGATATAACAGACAACAACCAAGCTTCAGTGCAGTGCATTTCTGATGTACAGCAATATACCCCTTACGAGCAGAAATGTCACAAATCTCAATGTGTATTTCTGCTGTGCCACAAAACATCCCAGAAAGGACAAACCTTCACTACTGAGGTCTACTGAAGTGCAACCAAGGAGGAGTCATGGTGTATCCCTTTATGAAATAACCAAACAAAGCAATTTGATCCCTAGGCATAGCCTGGGCTGTAGATACTAACACTTCACCCCCAGTGAAGGAACAAATCCTAAAATGATTAGACACCTTACTATAGTAGCTGTTGTCCTACCTTACTTCCGTAGACTGAGCAAACACTGGCCAGCTCACACACAGGTGGGGCTGATCAGAAACTAAAGTCTCAATGAGCCCAGCCCTAGAGACCAATTTAGGACAGCCTCTAGAAAAGGTGGTCACCAATTTAGCCTGGAGGAAAATAGCCACCTGCAGGCCTTAAACAAGCAATCATGTATCTATCTAGCTCTTGCATATGTTTGCACAGAAAATCCTTAATTAAAGGATATAGGAAGTGATTTATGGTAAATCGCCTTTAGATCTGTCACTGAGTTGACTGTAGCCCAAACCAACAAAAAGGTTTTTCTTACCTCCTGCACTATAATATAACCACAATGTAAAGGTGGAGTGGGAGGTTGGAGCTTATGACTTCAGATTCCTAGCAGCTGGGCTAATAGGGCCATATAACCTAGTGTACCTGCTGACCAGGAGAGCTTACTCCTGAATCCTTCAACCATTGCACAATCCATAAATTGTTCAGTGGTATACCTACATAAATTGTTCAGTGGTAAGGAACTCTTTGTATCTACCAGGTCCCCCCTTCGCTCTATTCATCCCTACTAATGTCCCACAACCGGACATGTAGGGAAAGGCTGGCAACCTACTGTTGTGATAACCACAGTGTCTCTGCTGTAAGAAGGAGCTGTGGCTGGTGGTTTTAGCAGTAGCTTCTGGGCTATTTTGCTATGCAGACCCCAGGTCCTGCACTGCACCACTCAGTAAATACAGGGGGAAGGGGAAGAAATGCCTTACCTACCTCTTTCCCATCTGAGGTGGTTTAGGCACACTCGCTCCTCTGCACCACTTGTCCACCATACAGCATCTCTGATGTAAGAGGGAGCTGTAGCTGGTGTTTTTAGCAGAAGCTTCTGGGCTATTTGAATCCAGACCCCAGGGGAGATTATCTCAAATGCCCAGAAACCATCTGGCTGGGATTGGGGATTTTGCAGCTAAATTCCCAAGGTAAAGGAAAGTACTCACCGTTGTCGTCTTCCCCCTTTTGCCACAGCCACCGGGCTTGCTTTTCAATCCTTATGGTCCACACGCAAGGAGGATAGCCGCCAAAGTGCCTCCCCAACTGCTGTCCCCGTAGGGAGCTGCAAGGTTAGGCTGTGTCCTGCCAGTCAGTATATACACCTGGGAGGGCAATGCCGTACGTTCCTCATTCCATTCTGAGGTGGTTTAGGCAGACATCCACCGTAGTGAACTGGTGCCTCCTCGAAAGGAGGATGTGGGCGCCTGCTCCTGCTGACTCTCAGCCTTCCCTCCTGGGTAAGAATGTGGGTCATTCAGGCGGCGCCCTCCCCAGCAGCCCACGCGAGCTACCAGGGGCCCAGGAGTCGGGGGCCCTGGAAAGAACCGACAGCCAGCACCCCTGTCTGAATGGACGCCTGGACAGGTAAGGGGGGGAGACAGGAAAAAGGCCCCTGAAGTTCTGGGGACACCACTGTACCCAGGGGCCTTCAGCTCTCAGGGGGGCTCTTCCAGTTTCTGCTGCCCCCCCTGAGGAAAGGATAGGGGAGCCCCCCAGGAAGGATAAATATATCCGGCCAGACCCAGAGGCCCATCAGGTACTAACCAGGCCCGACCCTGCTTAGCCTCCGAGATCATACGAGATTGGGCAAGCGGCGCCCTCTTTCGCTTTCAGGGTGATGTGGCCGTAGGCCTTCCCAGGCATTTGGTCCGGCTCCCAGGGGGAGACCACCAGCCCCAGGCTTCGGGTCATTTGGAAAAAAACAAACGGTTTCGCTGTGTAGGGAGAAACACAATCAAAAACTGGGGATCAAGGGGAAGGGTGGGGACTTAAAACAGCTGTCGATTGATTGTGTTTCCTGTAGGGAGGAGCCTCTCATCTCAGGTGTAAGATGACTAAGAGAAAATAAGCATAAATTGATAAGTTTGTATATTGAAATTATACTGATCGCTGTTCATCTGGTGTATGTGCTTAGTACATTTGTTCGATGTGTCAGAATGGAAGCACTTTGGGAGTTTTACCAGCTTAGCAGTGAAATGCACCACAAACCCAAAGATACGTTCAGCTATAATGGGAAGGAAAAAAGTATTTTGCAGAACATCCAGTGTTCTCTGATGATTTAAATGAAACTCCAACACAGCACTGGTAATAAAAAAAACTCATAATGTGCAATATGCTGGGCCTTAACAGATTGTACTGGTCCCTGGTAGTTTGTGACTAATAGAATAAAGTTCAACAGATTTGCTACATTGGTAGGTGATGTAACCCACTTTGGGTTTGGACTAAACTTAAAGTGGAAGTAAACCCTGTTTTTGAACTTGTACCTACAGGTAAGCCTATAATAACGCTTACTTGTAGCGTAAAGTGAATATGCAGGTTTAGGAGATATTCCCACTGCATGCAACCTGTAACGTCATTGGCGCATACGCTCTGAAGGGACTTTCGGAGATCCATGACTCCCACGTGCATGCACAGGAGTGAGGTCATCGCGGCACAGCCAATCAGAAGGCCGGAGGATGGGAACCCGGAAGGAAGACAGGGTGAAGACGTAAGCCCTGTCCGTGGTGATAGCTGGCCGCTGGAGTGCTTCGTTTTGAGGTAAGCATTTCATTATGTGTAAGTAAACGATTCATACTAGCACATTATGCCTTTACCTTGCAGGTTAAAAAATTAAATGGCTGCAGTTTACTACCACTTGAAGCCTGGTACACACTAACAGTTTTTTGTTGTTCAACCCAGCGCTTGGAAGCAGCCGCTGTGCTAACAATCCATCCTTAGTGCAGCAAATTACCCCGCTGAGCTATTGTGTTCTGACTAGAGGATAGACCCCCACCAGAACACACCGGTCAATGGCTGAGAGTGCTGATTGGGTGCCAATCAGCAGACTTTTTTTGATCATGCTCCCTCGACAAAAGCTAGCTGAATGGTCGGCTTCTGTTGCACCGGCTGCCGTACACACGGGTCGAATGTCAAAAGGTTTCTATTGAACCTGCTGATGTCACCCAACATTCACCTCATGCGTATGGCCCTTTGGTCTCTAGGGCCAGATTGTGTTCACCACAGAAGTTAACAATGATTAACAATGATTGTGCGTCAAGTTTAGAATGGGGCTTCATGTGCAAAAAAACAAAAAAAAAACACAATGCGTGAAGCTTTAACAAACCAATTAAAAGTTGTGCACTGTTCTATTAGGCAGATGTGTACAGTAATAGAAAACAAAACCACAGATAAAAAAGAATATTCAAGACAGAAAATTATAATTTTTCTAAGATCCATGTCCAAATGATGTATGTCTTTTTCTACAACATCTGTTGCCTGTCACCACTGATGGTACCTACTCATCATGCAGTTTGACCCATTCTCAACTACTTTGTTTCTAATTGTGCCAGCAACACATTCATTTTCTACTGTCACACAAGTTCTTCTTCTTCATAGTTGTTGCTTAACAACCCATCCCCATGTTTTATTTTCCACAGCAGCCACTTAGTTCCAACATTTTATACCCCCCATGCAACTCTTCAGCCTGCACATACTGTTTTTAGGGGTACTCTGTAGCCTCTACATACTGCCCCCTAAGCTCGTAATCCCCTTTACCTTGTCACCTCCAACAATGCTCAGTCTTCACATACTATCCTATACAAGGAGAGAGGCACCTCTAAGTGTAGGATTATAGTACCACTTTAAAAAGATAAAAGCAATTGGCAACTCACTTAGCATATAGTAAAAAGGCACATCAGAGTGGAGGCATCCTAAGCAAGCTGTCATTAGTGTCCGTCGGCCATAGCACCGGCTTATGCTGTGATGATCTTTCCTTCACTAGCTGGAAGTTGGATCCAGCGCTATGACCGATGGACACTGATGACAGCTTGCTTAGGATGCCTTCACTCTGATGTGCCTTTTTTACTACTTGCTATGTGAGTTGCCAATTGTTTTTATCCTATTAAAATGGTTACATTAAAATAAAATTACGAACGTAGTGACCTACTAGACGTACTACGTGTTTTTTCAGCTCTTTAGTGCCACTCTTTGGGCTCCTTCTGCTAATTTCGTGTTAGTAGAAGTTTGGGGAGTGTTGATTCGCGCTTTTCTTTTCGCGTTTTTCATTTATCGCTTTTCATTTCGTGCTTTTCAGTTCCTTTCTGAATGGCCGTTCAACCAGACATGTTGCGGAATCGGAGGAGATAACGTGTTATTTATTATTGGCCTTGGAGTTATTGCTTTCACATTATTTTTTTTGGTTGAATAATGATTTGATTTGGTAAATTTCCTATATTTTTGGATGCATAGAATGCACTTTTTGGTTATTTTCCATTGGCAGTAGAGATGAGCCAAACAGCCCCCAGTTCGGTTCACGGCAGAATATGCGAACAGGCAAAAAATTTGTGCGAACACCATTAAAATCTATGGGTCTCGAATGTGAAAAATCAAAAGTGCTAATTTTAAAGGCTAATATGCAAGTTATAAAAAGTTTTTGGGGACCCAGGTCCTGCCCCAGGGGACATGTATCAATGCAAAAAAAAGTTTTAAAAATGGCTGTTTTTTCTCGAGCAGTGATTTTAATAATGCTCAAAGTGAAACAATAAAATTGAAATATTCCTTTAATTATCATGTCTGGGGGGTGACTATATTATGCTTGTAAAGTGGTGCATTTCTCCCATGTTTAGAACAGTCCCTGCATAAAATGACATTTCTAAAGGAATATAATCATTTAAAACTGCTTGCGGCTGTAATGTAATTTCGGGTCCTGGCAATATAGATGAAAATCATTGAGAAAAACGGCATGGGTGCCCCCCCCCCCCAGCCCATTACCAGGCCCTTTGGGTCTGGTATGGATATTAAGGGGAACCCCGCACCCAAATTACAAAAAAAAAAGGCGTGGGGCCTACAGGCCCTATATACCCTGAACAGCAGTATACAGGCGGTCCCCGGGACTGTAGGTTTGTTCTTAAGTTGAATCTTTTTGTAATTTGGAACAGGTACATTTGTAAAGTGTAGCTCCAGCCAAAAAATCTATTTTTAAGCTTTTTGGATAACATATCACCCCTGTAACATTTGTTTTGCTGTCTGTGCCCCTGTTCAGAAGATTTCACCTCAGTTTCTGTCCCAATGACAATCGAAAATTTTGGGTTATTAGGGAAACTATGATTGGTGAGAAAGCATCAGTGGAGACACCTTTTTCCTATATTAACTCTTACAGGAGAAAATGTTCCCTTCCTAGGGGTAGATTTCCTCTAACTTCCCGTTGTCTCCCTCTGTTTGTAAGTAGGAGTCGTTTGTAAGTCAGGTGTTTGAAAATAGGGGACCGCCTGTATATACTATACAGCCTGCCCTATACACTCTGTGGAAAATTGGGCCTTAGGTGTTGGTGGTACCAGAACACTGTAAGCCCTCACAGTTATGCCCTGTACACACAGTCGGACATTGATCAGACATTCCGACAACAAAATCCATGGATTTTTTCCGATGGATGTCGGCTCAAACTTGTCTTGCATACACACGGTCACACAAAGTTCTCAGAAAATCAGATCGTTCTGAAAGCAGTGACGTGAAACACATACATCGGGACTATAAACGGGGCAGTAGCCAATAGCTTTCATCTCTTAATTTATTCTGAGCATGCATGGCACTTTGTGCGTCGGTTTTGTGTACACACAATCGGAATTTCCGACAATGGATTTTGTTGTCGGAAAATTTTATAGCAAGCTCTCAAACTTTATGTGTCGTAAATTCCGATGGAAAATGTGGGATGGAGCCCACACACAGTCGGAATTTCCAACAACAAGGTCCTATCACACATTTTCCGTCGGAAAATCCGACAGTGTGTACAGAGCATTATTCTTGGTGGGTGCTGGAATGGACCCTGTTGTGAAATATTATATCAAGACAAAATTAAACAGGGGCAAAAAAATTGGGCCTTAGGCGGTTGTGGTGGCACAACACTGTAAAGCCTCACAGATACTCTTGTTGAGCGCAGGAACAGGCCCTGCTGTGAAATATTAGATCAAAAATTGTAATTATTTGTCCCTGTTAAACAGGGGCAGAAAAATTGGGCCTTAGGAGGTGGTGGTGGTGGCACAACACTGTAAAGCCTCACAGATACTTTTGCTGAGTACAGGAATGGGCCCAGTTGTGAAATATTAGATCAAAAATTGTAATTACGCGCTCCTGTTAAACAGGGGCAGAAAAATTGGGCCTTAGGAGGTGGTGGTGGTGGCACAACACTGTAAAGCCTCACAGATACTTTTGCTGAGTGCAGGAATGGGCCCTGTTGTGAAATATTAGATCAAAAATTGTAATTACGCGCTCCTGTTAAACAGGGGCATAAAAATTGGGCCTTAGGCAGTGGTAGTGGTGCCACAACACTGCAACCCCTCACAGATACTCTTGTTGAGCACAGGAACGAGCCCTGCTGTTAAATATTTAATCAAAAATTGTAATTACATGCCCCTGTTAAACAGGGGCAGAAAAATTGGGCCTTGGGCAGTGGTGATGGTGCCCTGAACCAAAAATAATCTTAGAAGCTATCATCATGAAGATTGAGGAGGAATAGGTTAGTCACTCAGCATAATAGGATAGTCACTAAGCATATGCAGTCTTCAAGGGATCCCACATCCATAGAAAAATCAATCGGGTACATCAGCATCAAGTGCTTGGTAGCTGGTGATCCAAGACTGATTCATTTTTATGAATGTGAGCCGATCAACAGAGTCTGTGGACAGGCGCACTCTGTGATCGGTTACAAAGCTTCCAGCAGCTCTGAATGTGCGTTCAGAAAGAACGCTGGCCAATGGTCTATCCTCAAGACCCAGTAACCCAGTGGAAGTTCTGTTGTAAAGGTCTCCAAGTCTGATCTTGCCCCTGGATATTCCTGCATCATGTAATTCAGACACTGGCGATGGTTGCTGGAGCCGATCAGACCTTGGCACTGAGGACTGAAGAATTGTCTGAAGGCATCGGTCAGCCAGCCACCTTCTCCACCGCTATTTCTGTGACTGAACAAAGCCTCAGCAACACGTTGTCCAGCACCAGAAGATTGTAACCTCCCAGGCTCTGGAAACACATTGCACAAACCTTTCTGCAAGACCTCCCTGAAGATGTTTCATCCTCTGCTTCCTCTGCGAAGGCTGGATAAGTTCTGCAACCTTACCCTTGTAGCGTGGATCAAGAAGGGTTGCCAGCCAGTAATGATCCCTCTCCTTGATACCACGAATCCTAGGGTCCTTTCGCAGTCTTTGCAGGATCAGTGAGGCCATGCAGCGTAAGTTTGCAGAGGCATTCGATCCTGAGTCTTCTGGGTCACTAAGGATCACATGATCCTCAACCACCTCCCTCCAGCCACGTACAACTCCATGGGTTTCTGGGGACTGAAAACGATCCATTAAAGACTGCTGCTGATGCTGAGTGTTATCCTCCACCTCCATGCTGACACATGCTGACACAATCCTCCTCCTGTTCTTCTTCCTGTGTGATCGGCGGGCCTGCAGGAATACTATCTGGATAAAGGGGGCCTTGAGAGGTAAGGAAGTCCTCCTCTTCCTCCTGCTTTTCTGCCTCAAGTGCCCTGACCATTATTCCATGAAGCGTGTGCTCCAACAGGAAGACAAGAGGGACAGTATCACTGATGCATGCACTGTCACTGCTTACCATCCTCATGGCCTCCTCAAATGGTGACAGGACAGTGCATGCATCCTTGATCATTAGCCACTGGCATGGCGAAAAAAAGCCAAGCTCCCCTGACCCTGTCCTTGTGCCATACTCACACAGGTACTCATTGATGGCCCTCTGCTGCATCTGCAGCCGCCGCAGCATTGCCAACATTGAGTTCCACCTGTGGGCATGTCACAAATGAGGCGATTCTTGGGCAGGTTGCATTCTCTTTGAATGTCAGCCAGCCGAGCACTGGCATTAAATGACCGGCGGAAATGACCACAGACTTTCCTGGCCTGCCTCAGGAGTCCTGTAAGCCAACCAACTCAAGCACCGCATGGCATCTTTTTGCCTGAGTGCTTGCGTAGCCCCTTGAATGCCTATGGAGCACTGCTGGTTCAGAGGACAAATCTACAGAGGAAGAGGCCATAGAGGAAGAAGAAGAGGAGGGGTGGAGGAGAGAGCTGTGGCAGAATCATCACTACCAGCATTTTGGAGGCGTGGTGGTGGAACAAGCTCCAACAATACTGAACCCTGTCCTGCATCCTTCCCAGCTGCCAGCAGAGTTACCCAGTGTGCAGTGAAAGGAAGGTAACATCCCTGTCCATGCCTGCTGGACTATGAGTCAGCAGTAATATGTACCTTACTGCTGACCGCCATGTCCAACGAGGCCAAGACATTGCCTTCCACATGCCGGTAGAGAGCCGGAATGGCCTTCCATGAAAAGAAATGGCGTTTAGGAATGTGCCACTGAGGTACCGCACATTCCACAAATTCACAAAAGGGGGCAGAGTCTACCAGCTGAAGAGGCAGCAGTTGAAGTTCTAGCAATTTGGCCAAGCTAGCATTCAGATGCTGAGCATGTGGATGGCTGGGACCGAATTTCTTTTGACGGTTTACCAACTGGGGTAGGGAAATTTGCCTGCTAAATAAGATGTTGGTGTACCACTAACAGATTGCCCGCAAGTACCTGGGACACCTATTTCTATACCTTCATTGCTCTCAGTGCAGGTTTCTGAGAGGACTGGAGGTAATAGTGGGGTTGGAGATCCCAGCTGTTGAGGAGCAAGGAGAGGCCTGCCTTGTTCTTTGATGTGGGTCTTTTAAGTGCTGTTGCCAACAGACTGCAAGGGAGGTCGTCATATGTCTGGTCAAGCATGTGGTGCCCAATCGGCTGCTGTTTTGGCCACGCTTGATACGCTTCAGACATATGTTGCAAACAGCAACGGTGCAATCTGTTCCACATGTGTCAAAAAAGGCCCACACCAAAGAACTTTTCAAAATATGCGGGGAGTCATAGTTACATAGTAGGTGAGGTTGAAAAAAGACAGGTCCATCAAGTCCAACCTATGTGTGTGATTATGTGTCAGTATTACGTTATATATCCCTGTATGTTGCGGTCATTCAGGTGCTTATCTAATAGTTTCTTGAAGCTATCAATGCTCCCCGCTGAGACCACCGCCTGTGGAAGGGAATTCCACATCCTTGCTGCTCTTACAGTAAAAAACCCTCTACATAGTTTAAGGTTAAACCTCTTTTCTTCTAATTTTAATGAGTGGCCACGAGTCTTGTTAAACTCTCTTCTGCAAAAAAGTTTTATCCCTATTGTGGGGTCACCAGTACGGTATTTGTAAATTGAAATCATATCCCCTCTCTCTTCTCCAGAGAGAATAAGTTCAGTGCTTGCAACCTTTCCTCATAACTAAGATCCTCCAGACCCTTTAATAGCTTTGTTGCCCTTCTTTGTACTCGCTCCATTTCCAGTACATCTTTCCTGAGGACTGGTGCCCAGGACTGGACAGCATACTCCAGGTGCGGCCGGACCAGAGCCTTGTAGAGTGGGAGAATTATCGTTTTATCTCTGGAGTTGATCCCCCTTTTAATGCATGCCAATAATCTGTTTGCTTTGTTAGCAGCAGCTTGTCATTGCATGCCATTGCTGAGCCTATCATCTACTAGGACCCCCAGGTCCTTTTCCATCCTAGATTCCCCCAGAGGTTCTCCCCCCAGTGTATAGATTGCATTCATATTTTTGCCACCCAAATGCATTTTTTTACATTTTTCTACATTGAACCTCATTTGCCATGTAGTCGCCCACCCCATTAATTTGGTCAGGTCTTTTTGCAAGGTTTAAACATCTTGCGGATAAGTTATTGCCCTGCTAAGCTTAGTATCGTCTGCAAATACAGAGATTGACTGACCATTCTGAGTACTCCCCATTTATCACCACCCTTTGAAATCGCCCTTGTAGCCAGTTTTCAATCCATGTACTCACCCTATGGTCCATGCCAACGGACCTTATTTTGTACAGTAAACGTTTATGGGGAACTGTGTCAAATGGTTTTGCAAAATCCAGATACACAACGTCTACGGGCCTTCCTTTATCTAGATGGCAACTCACCTCCTCATAGAAGGTTAATAGATTGGTTTGGCAAGAACAATTTTTCATGAATCCATGCTGATTACTGCTAATGATACTGTTCTTATTACTAAAATCTTGTATATAGTCCCTTATCATCCCCTCCAAGAGTTTACATACTCATGATGTTAGGCTAACTGGTCTGTAATTCCCAGGGATGTATTTTGGGCCCTTTTTAAATATTGGTGCTACATTGGCTTTTCTCCAATCAGCTGGTACCATTCCAGTCAGTAGACTAAAATTAGGAACAACGGTCTGGCAATCACTTGACTGAGTTCCCTAAGTACCCTCGGATGCAAGCCATCTGGTCCCGGTGATTTATTAATGTTAAGTTTCTCAAGTCTAATTTTAATTCTGTCCTCTGTTAACCATGGAGATGCTTCCTGTGTTGTGTCATGAGGATAAACACTGCAGTTTTGGTTACTGAAGCCCCCAGATTCACTCGTGAAGACTGAGGAGAAGAATAAATTCAATACCTTCGCCATCTCCCCATCCTTTGTAACCAGATGTCCTTCTGCATTCTTTTTGGGGCCAATATGGTCTGTTCTCCCTTTTTTACTATTTACATACTTAAAGAATTTCTTGGGATTTTTTTGCTCTCCTCCGCTATGTGTCTTTCATGTTCTATCTTAGCTGTCCTAATTGCACCCTTACATTTCTTGTTGCATTCTTTATAAAGTCTGAATGCTGAGGATGATCCCTCATCCTTTTATTTTTTGAAGGCCTTCTCCTTTGCTTTTATATGCATTTTTACATTGGAGTTAAGCCATCCAGGACTTTTGTTCGCTCTTTTAAATGTATTACCCAATGGGATACATTGGCTAATGCCCTTATATAATATTCTCTTAAAGCAAACCCATCTCTCCTCCGTATTCTTTGTTCCTAATATTTTATTCCAATTCATGCCTTTTAGCAAGGTTTGTAGTTTAGGGAACTTGGCTCTTTTGAAATTCAGTGTCTTTGTATTCCCCCTTATGTTTCCTATTTGTGTGATTTATACTGAAACGAACTGACCTGTGATCGCTGTTACCCTGCGCCTGCTTAGCTCTGCGGTGTGATGCAATAAGGGTGGCTGCCCTAAAGTTGCCCCGTGGAAGGCATCCTGCCTCGTCCTGCCTCGTGATGTGCCTCCTCCTCCTCCTCTCTTCTATTAGGCATTCAAGTAGAGTCAGTGAACTCATCATCCCCCCCACCTCGTCACTGGAGCAAACTTAGCAGTATGCTGCAGCTGGGGGAACATGGCTGCCAGTTTCTTGACCTTCTTGGGCACCCCCACTCTCTAGGCTCTCGTTACTTACTTCCTCAACCTGGGTACCATCATCGGAGCCTTCCAATCGCTGTGCATTCTCCTGCAGCATGTACCCCACACTGTGGTCGAATGATGTCCGTCCATGATGGTGGGACTAGGGAAGGAGTGACTGTTGACATGGAGCCGATGGAATAGGCCACTTTGGCAGCTGCATTGGTAGGCAAACTACTCTGAGCCTGGGTGACAGAGGATGAGGAGGATGAGGACGGCTTTGTTACCCATTCCACCAACTCTTCTGCATGTCGTGGTTCAATAACACGGCCAGTTGCAGAAAAAAAAGGACAAGCGTGCCCCGCGGCCACGTGCTGAGGATGCACCGTGTCCATGACCAGCACTGTCGACTGTAGACACAGAGCCTGCTTGCCCTCTTTTAGTGGCCTGTGATCGTCTGCCTCTACTTGGTGGCCTTCCAGGCATGCTGTAAATTTTGTTTAGCAAAATCACACTACACTGTATTGTGTATTGTGTACACCACCAGAAAAGTAGTAGCAACTGCACTAGGGGTGCACGGTATTGTGTACAGCACCAGAAGTCTAATAGCAACTATGGGTGCACTGTATGTATTGTGTACTGTGTACACCACCAGAAAAGTGGTAGCAACTGCACTAGGGGTGCACGGTACTGTGTACACCAACAGAAGTGTAATAACAACTATGGGTGTACTGTATTGTGTACACGACCAGAAAAGTAGTAGCAATTGCACTAGGGGTGCGCGGTTTTGTGTACTGTGTACACCACCTGAGATATATTTTAAAAAGTACACGAGGAATGGCCTGCAGTCAGACATAGGCATGGCTACACTGGATGCAGTGTATATATATATACGCGAGACTGTCAGTATATATATATATTAAATACACAGCAGCTAACTGAATAACCTGCCTGTCTGCTCAACCTAAATGATGACACTCTCTCTCCGTCCACGCCAACAACACACTACACAGGGCTGACATGCAGGCAGCCTTATATAGTGTGGGGCATGGACTTGAGCCATGATTGGCCACAGGCGCCCTGCCTTTGGCCAATTATGGCTCTCTTAGCTGAGGGCGCTGGAATTGGCCAAACCATACAGGTCATGGTGCATGCTTTGGACAATCATACAGCAATGCACTGTGCTCCCGCAGTGCATCATGGGGTTTTATGCGGCGCTCGAATTTGGCGCGAACGCCCCATAATGTTTGGTTTTCAATGAACAGGCGAACAGCTAATGTTCGAGTCGAACTCATGTTCGACCCGAACATAAAGCTCATCCCTATTTGGCAGACTTTTTTTTTTAATTGTGGAGAATAATGCTTGGCTATATGTTTTACTTCAAATGACAGTTTGGGAGTAGGCAGTTACATTTTAAAAAATACAATGTAAAATTGACAAGGGAAGCCAACATAGTTATATCTTTGTTCTTAAAAAACAGGGGATAATGGCGTTGTGGTAACTTGCACAAATAAAAAAAAAAAAAAACATAATAATATTATTCTTGATATCACTAGAAAAAAAAGCCTTTGAAAGTTTGTTTGCAATAACTCCATCAGTATCACCAGCAAAGCAGATTCATTATTATCCCATTAAAGAAGAAGAGAATTATGCACTGCATTTGGAGATTTCATAATTTGCCACGTCACGAATGTTAATTCTCCATTACGAACGCTAGTTTACAAGACCGACCACTTTTGCTTCCGAGCACGCGTGTTTGTACTTTGGACAGACTTGTGTACACACGATCAGAAAGTCCGACAACACACATTTGTTGGTGGAAAATTTGTGAACATGCTAGCCAACATTTGTTGGCGGAAAGTCTGACAATTGTCCGATGGAGCATGCACACGGTCGGATTGTCCGCCAACAACCTCACATCCAACATTTCCAGTCGGAAAGTCTGATTGTGTGTACGGGGCTAAAGAGGTGCCTCTCTCCTTGTAGATGCTACTGGAATCTGCTTCAGGTTCTGATTCGGGAGGCTGCCATTTGTGGATGGACTCTTTACCACCATTTTTAGACTGTTATGTCTTTTTATATGGATTTTATATCTCTCAAAATTCAGGTCCCCTATATTTGTGTTAATCCATGGACATATCTCATTTGAGATTTCCAGTTTGTGCCAAAAAAACTTGTATTCACATACTATCCCCCTAACCTCTTTAGCCCTTATGCTTTGTCATCTTCAGCAGCTTTTAGTCCTCCACAATCTGTCCCTATTGACCACCATCAGCCACCACTCACATATAGTCTGTAGCAGACATACTACAGCAAATGTATTTCTGAGCTAGGCTATGTGTACTTCTGCAAACTTTGTGCGCACATCACACACAAACCTAAAGGCCAAAAAGGACTGCATTTAGGGGTAGAAAACTTACATTCCTGGGATAGCCTTACGCTAATTTAGAGTATTTATTTCTTCACGAAGTACATTTACAAACTCCAGGATTGTTCAGATAAATTGGAGTAGGCTAGAAATACTTGAAATACAATGTGGAAATTAATATATTGTTTTATATGTTTATATGATGATATGGTTTTATGGTATACAATACTCCCTAAAATCCAGCTTGTGTGACAACCATGGCTCTTTTGTATATACAGTGGAGAAATAAGTGTATCTACAAAGGGACAGGAAGTGTTTTGTTCCCAGGATTACTAGTTGAAAATAAAGGGGAAGAAGCCTGAAAAAAAAAAAAAAAAGAATACAGCTGTATAAGCTGAAATATATTAGAAATGTGTAATTTGGTTTAGATATTCTCTATTAATACATCCCACCAGGGCTTTTTTTCTCAGAGAAAAGGTGCAGGAACTCAACCATGCCCACCAAACACACATACCTGCCAAATGGCATCAAATAGTAGCTCTTCCCTCTGCATACAACCCCTCCCTCCACTGACCTCATCTTCCCCCCTCCTTAAAAGCTCCACCATCTGTGATATGTCTTACCTTTGTTGCAATATTAAGCTGAAGCACCTATCCAGCTGTAGTACCTCCCAGCATACTATACTATACTACAGTCACTTGCAAGGGAGATCATGCAGTAGGAGCATCAACAATTGGTTACCAGGGAAAAAATCAAGACCACCTAGGGTGCACCTGTTCTGTATCTCCCTTGTTCCTGTCCGGCACTCAGTGGGATCTGCGCAGGAGATCTGACCTGTGGGAGCTACAGGGAGATTAGCTATCACTTGTAAACGCAGAAGCTGGACTTCAGTGTTACCAAGTGATAGTGGTGAGCAGGGAGCAGAAGACCTGAGCCAGAGGTGGTAGAACTGAGTTCCCCTAGTTCCTGCTAAAAAAAAGCCCTGCATCCCACATCCTAGACCGAGGTTCTGAATTCAAATTCACGGAGGTCCGGTTATTAAAATTTTCTTCCAGCAGAGGTCCGAAATCACATGTTTGTGATATAACTCAGATCCTTCACATCACTGCACCCTCTCCTCCTAGGCGCATGTTCCAGACCCACAGAGGAACACACCACACTTTATCACATGCGTGTGCCAAACTGCATGGTCCTGCAGCACCATGCAGCTTAGTGCTGCACAAATTAAAAAAAAGGTGCAAGGACTTGTTTCCCTGCATTTGTCATGGGTAGTGCAGCCCATTAAAATGAATGGGCTGGCCTACCTGTGAAATGCGCAAGCAAATGCGCATGCATAAATCTGAACTGAACCCCATATCACAATCCCATCCCTATATCAGTGTCCACAGTGTCCACTGCACATCACAGTCTCCTTCCCTTCATATCAAGATCCCCCCTTCACAGTAGTGTTCTCATACCCCCTTGACAACATCAACCCCCTCCAACAGTACAGTGCGAAGACCCCATTACTGTCTCAGCCCTCCCATTACAGTCTTCAGTCCCCCATTACAGTATCCAGCTCTCCCACATTGTCCTCAGCCCCCCATTACAATACTCAGCTCCCCCCCATTATTGTCCTCAGCCCCCAATACAGTACTCAGCTCCCCACATTATTGTCCTCAGCCCCCCAGTACAGTATTCAGTTCCCCCACAGTATTCAGCTCCCCACACATTATTGTCCTCGGTCCCCAATACAGCCCCCCCCCCCACACACACACACACACACATACATTACAGTACTCAGCCTCCTTCATTACAGTACTCAGCACTTCCCACATTACTGTTTCCAGCTAGCTTTCCTACATTACCCTTCACACTAATGTCCTCAGCCCCCCTTTCACATCTACTCTACCTTACACATACAGGAGGGTGGGAGGCACAGCAGGTCTGAATAGAGGATGGGAGCTGCAAGCTGGTGATTAGTTGCTTGGACCACCCTTCATCCTAGCAACCAATCACTGGCATGTTTCCCTCAGGTAGCTCCCGTCCTCCATCCAGAACTGTCTCCCACTGTCTGTTCTGCAGAGATGACAGCGGTGATGAAGAGACAGGCTCCTAAATGGCAGGACCACTGTGGTCTGGGTGGGACAGTGATTGGGTCCAGACCCGTGCCCCAGTCCTCCATTTAGTAATTCCAGTCCTAGACCCTAGCAATGACCAAGGTGTCATAGATATAATTTCCCCTGCATCATAACCTGAATATCTTATATAGCCAATAAAATCAAAGCTTCAGTGAGCAATATTTTCAGGATATCATTTGGGACAACCAACATTGAAATGCTGGTACATGCTGGTACATTTCAAGTTCTAGTATAGAGGCTGACAAGTAGCTGCATTCTGTATTCCCCAGATACATTTGCATGTAAGTAAGATGAATGTAGACAGTGTGGAAGACAGAAAACATTTCTGAAGCACTAATGCGTTTCAGTCCTACCTCCAAGAGTCCATTAATAAGCTGCAGAGGAAGTATTTGAAGAAGGATTAATGAAGTCTCCTAAAAAAAGGAAATGATTATAAAGTATAATAAAGTAACCAGCACTTCTGGAAAAAAGCAAGCACTGTGGTTATACTGACAATGTATGTTTTATTATCACGGGCGTTTGATTTAATGGGTGAGCTATTAACACTGGAATAATTTACAAACCACAAAAAATGTGAGGATAAAACTTGTTGATCCTAGGAGGAGACAGTCTTAGTGAAATCTAGCAAATTGAATCCTGATATGACTATGCAACTATGTCATGACCCTAACCTCCCCAGCATATACAGTGCCTTGAAAAAGTATTCACACCCCATGAAATTTTTCACATTTTGTCATATTACAACCAAAAAGGTAAATGTATTTTATTGGGTTTTTATGTGATAGACCAACACAAAATGGCACATAATTGTGAAGTGGAAGGAAAATTATAAATAGTTTTCCAAATTTTTTACAAATAAATATCTGAAAAGTGTGGTGTGCATTTGTATCCAGCCCCCTTTACTCTAATATCCCTAACTAAAATCTAGTGCAACCAATTGCCTTCAGAAGTCACCTAATTAGTAAATAGAGTCCACCTGTGTGTGATTTAATCTCAATAAAAATACAGCTGTTCTGTGAAGCCTTCAGAGGTTTGTTAGAGAACCTAATGCCGCATACACACGGTCGGACTTTTGAGCTACAAAAGTCCGACAGCCCGTCCGGCAGACTTTCGACAGACTTTCGACTGACTTTTGGCGGACTTTCAACAGACTTTCTAACGACCGGACTTGCCTACACACGATCACACCAAAGTCCAACGGATTCGTACGTGATGACGTACACCGGACTAAAATAAGGAAGTTGATAGCCAGTAGCCAATAGCTGCCCTAGCGTCAGTTTTTGTCCATCGGACTAGCATACAGACAAGCGGAGTTACAACGTAAAGATTTGAAGCATGTTCCAAATCTAAAGTCCGTCAGATTTGCGACTGAAAAAGTCCGCTGAAGGTCTGGTGAAGCCCACACATGATCGGATTGTTCGCAGGATTTGGTCTGTCGGCGTCCGTCAGACAAGTCCGGTCGAAAAGTCCAACCGTGTGTACGCGGCATTAGTGAACAAACAGCATCATGAATGCCAAGTAACACACAAGACAATTCAGGGATAAAGTCGTGGAGAAGTTTAAAGCAGGGTTAGGTTATAAAAAAATCCCAAGCTTTGAACATCTCACAGAGCACTGTGCAATCCATCATACGAAAATGGAAAGAGTATGGCACAACTGCAAACCTACCAAGACATGGCCATCCACCTAAACTGACAGGCTGGGCAAGGACAGCATTAAAGTGTTACTAAACCCAGAACCTGTATTCACTATATCTGGTCTCCTACAGTACACAAAACATGAAAATGCAATTATTTTAGTAAATATACACTGATAAATACCTTTTCTCATCAGCAGTATAAAGCAGTCTTGTGACTTCTATCAGTTTCTAGTAAATCTTGCAGGAGGAGTTTTCATTCTCCCCTGATCCTCTGTCTGGACATGTCTGGGCAGTGCTGATTGGCCCTGTGCTGATCAGATGCATCCTCCCAGGAAAAAAAAAACTCTCTAGCAATACACACCAAACTGAGCATGTGCAGCCCGTCCCATGGCTCTGTAAATATCAGGTTATTTGTACACAATGCAAAGGATTAACCCTTCAGGTTCCACAGTTAGTATAAGAAGCATGCTTTACTGCATATACAGACTTGATTTTACTGTTGTGGGTTTAGTAACACTTTATTCACAGAAGCAGCCAAGAGGCCCATGATAACTCTTGAGGAGCTGCAGTGATCCATAGCTCAGGTGGGAGAATCTGTCTACAAGACAACTATTATGCCGCGTACACGCAGTCAGAGTTTCCGACAACAAATCTTCGATGTGAGCTTGTTGTCGGAAATTCCGACCGTGTGTAGGCTCCATCGGACATTTGTTGTCGGAATTTCCGACAACAAAAATTTGAGAGCTGGTTCTCAAATTTTCCGACAACAAAATCCGTTGTTGTAAATTCCGAGCATGTGTAGACAATTCTGATACACAAAATTCCACACATCCTCGGAATCAAGTAGAAGAGCCACACTAGCTATTGAACTTCATCTTTCTTGGCTCGTCGTAGATGTTGTACGTCACCGCGTTCTTGACGTTTGGAATTTCCGACAACATTTGTGCGACCGTGTGTATGCAAGACAAGTTTGAGCCAACATCACTTGGAAATGAATCCAGGATTTTGTTGTCGGAATGTCCGATCGTGTGTACGTGGCATTATTCGTGCACTTCACAATTCTGGCCTTTACGGAAGAGTGTCAAGAAGAAAGTCATTGTTGAAAGAAAGCCATAAAAAGTCCTGTTTGTAGTTTGTGAGAAGCCAAGTGGGGAACACAGCAAACATGTGGAAGAAGGTGCTCTGTACAGATGAGAACAAATTTAACTTTTTGCAAATCGCTATGGTGGAAAACTAATACTGCACATCACCCTAAACACACCATCACCACTGTGAAACATGGTGGTGGCAGCATCATGTTGTGGGTATGCTTTCCTTCAGCAGAGACAGGGAAGCTGGTTAGAGTTGATGGCAGTGACAGCTGGTGCTCAAAATTTTTGGGGGCGCAAACAAACTGAAAAATTCTGAAAAAAAACTCCATCAATTGCAGCCTCACTGTCACATCAATTGCAGCCACTGTGCCATCAAACGCAGCCACTGTGCCATCAAACGCAGCCAGTGTGCCCATCAAACGCAGCCACTGTGCCCATCAATTGCCACCACTGTGCCATCAAACACAGCCACTGTGCCCATCAAACGCAGCCACTGTGCCATCAAATGCAGCCACTGTGCTCATTTAAATGCAGCCACTGTGCCATATGAAATGCTCCCACTGTGCCATAAAATGCTGCCACTGTGCCATCAAATGCTGCCACTGTGCCCCATCAAATACAGCTACTGTGCCCATCTTATGCACCCACTGTGCCCCATCAAATGAAGCCACTGTGCAGCATCGGATGCAGCCACTGTGCCCCATCATATGCAGCCTCACTGTGTACCATCATATGCAGCCTCACTGTGTCCCATCATATGCAGCCTCACTGTGTCCCATCATATGCAGCCTTACTGTGTCCCATCATATGCAGCCTCACTGTGTTCCATCATATGCAGCCTCACTGTGCCCCATCAAATGCGGCCTCACTTACCTTACAGGCAGCTCCGCTCAGGTTGTGCATTCTACTGAGCTGCTGACGTCACTTTCGGCTTCCCTCTGGAACAGGAAAACCACAAGTAACCTCTTAACTTCAACAACAAAGCTCCTACCTGTAGTAATACTATGGGCGGAAACTGCTCGGCGCTTTGGATTGCACCGCAAAGCAGGTCAAAAGCCTGAAAATGAAGTGCCTCATCTGCAATCTCGTGATTGCATTGACGTGGTGCTTCGCATAGTGCACTGTGTCTGGCGTCCGAACACAGTGCACTTAAAGAACATTTTTTCTGTTTTTCTTTTTTTAAAGGGGCCTTTTTTTAAGAAAAATTTTTAATTTTTTTGTGACTGCTGGGTGGGGGGGGGGGGGCGCCCATGTGCCCCCTATGGATGGGCCACCATTGGTTGATGGGAAGATGGATAGAGCCAAATACAGCGCAATCTTAGAAGAAAACCTGTTATGCCTCATTTCCACTGAGCGGATCGGTTCGTGTCGGTACAGTTTAAAAGGCCTAGAATGGTCCGGCCTATTCAGGTGAGCGTTTCCAGTCGGACCGCCAGGGACCATACGTGGGTTTAGAAAAAATGCCTAGCATGGCGTCACAAGTCCGCCAATAAGTGGAATGTATCATAGCTCCACCCTAACCGAACCATACCATTTTCTATGGCCCCACATCTGAAGCAGGACCCAGAATGGTGCGGTTCACTTTGGTTGTATGGGCCGCTTTCATAATGGAAACACTCAAAATAGCATAAAGTACCGAACCAATCTGCTCAGTGGAAATGAGGCATTAGAGTCTGCAAAAGACTTAAGACTTGGACGGAGGTTCACCTTCCAGTAGGACAACAAATCTAAACATACAGCCAGAGCTAAAATGGAATGGTCTAAATCAAAGCATATTCATGTGTTAGAATGGCCCAGTAAAAGTCCAGACCTAAATCCAATTGAGAATCTGTGGCAAGACTTGAAAATTGCTGTTTACAGACGTTCTCCATCCAATCTGACAGAACTTGAGCTATTTTGCAAAGAAGAATGGCCAAAAATTTCACTCTCTAGATGTGCAAAGCTGGTAGAGACTTATCTAAAAAGACTTGCAGGTCTAAATGCAGCGAAAGATGGTTCTACAAAGTACTGACTCAGGGGGGCTGAAATGCAAATGCACACCACACTTTTCAAATATTTATTTGTAAAAAAATTGAAAACCATTTATTATTTTCCTTCCACTTCACAATTATGTGCCACTTTGTGTTGGTCTATCACAAAAAATCCCCCCAAAAAATACATTTTTGGTTGTAAGATGACAAAATGTGGAAAATATCAAGGAGCATTAGTACTTTTTCAAGGCACTGTAACTCCCTTGCCTGGATGTGGTGAGAACTGTTAGGATTCAGCCGCTGTGCCATTGAATACATGGATTCCCTATTGTTACTCTGGCAGGTATTAAGTTCCCCAGCTTCCAAATGCAAGATTTAACTGGTTGCTGTGTGGGTCTGTGAGTTTCAAGAAAAAGTACTTCCTTTTCCCATTAAAACCCACTCCGCTAAAGCAATGATTACCTTTTAAACTTTTCGTAATCAGGTGTTTCAGACTTATGACTAAGATCTAGTCTTATGTACATTCTCCCTCTAAGGCCTATATGGTCTTTGTCTCTACCTTGGCAGATGCTAACTTTGTTTAGAAGAAGAACTATGCACTAAAAGTGCATCGAGGTTGCCCTTGAAGGATTTTTATACTGGCCAGAAGTAAATGTATAATCTCAAAAATTATTTTGTATAAAAATGCACTACAGTGCGAACTTTATTAAACATGTACAAAATATATATATAAAAGGTAACAATAGAAAATACAGCATACAGGGTGCAAATACAGACACAATATATACATCCAATTGTATACAGAAGATATGACACCCCTGTGCCTACAGCCCGCAGCCTAAAAGTGGAAGGTCAAGCGGATGAAGTATATAGCACGTGACCCGACATGTTTCGGAAATAGGTATGTATTACTCCTTCATCAAGGGATTTACAATTGGGTAATCAAATCTCTATCTGTAATGTAAATTTTAAAAAAAATAGTAAGAGTATCGTCATCAATTATATGCGACTACAATTTTGCGATATATGCGATTTTATAATTGTAAAGAATAGTACAAAAAAGTTTCCAAACAATCTGAAAAAACTAGTCATACTTACAACAATCTGATTCATAAGGACAAACAGGTGATAACAAAACGAAAATTAAACACCAGAGGTGAAGCAGGCTGGCTTAGGAAGTCCACGAAACATGGGATGGGCGGCCAGAGATGCAGGGCTTAGCGCTGCAACACATTCACAAGGGACGCCTGATTGAGATCTGTGTATTTAAAATGTAATGTCATAAGTATACAGGGCGCAGTTTACAAATGTATATAAAAATCTGTAGAGTATTTTGATTACCTTGTAGTTGTTAGCTAGTCTCCTAAAACACAGACCTCCGGGCAGCAGTTAAAAACTGACAGGTGCCCTGGGAGTGTCTGCATCTCATAAAGGACAGCTGATTAGGCATTAGCCAATCAGTGTCCACTCCACATAATCAGCTGCATAGCTAGCAGCTGTGTGTGGAGATCGAGGCGTCCCCCTGATGCCGAGGCGTGCGGCGTAGCCACGCCCCCGGGGGCGTGATGACGTCACGCATCGCAACGCCACCGGCGGGCATACGGTCCCCATGCGAGCAAGGAAGCCAGCATGGGGGCACGTCAGAGAGCTCCTCCACATGCAAAAGGCTCAGGGGACAGGCAGACTAGTGCTGCCCCATAGTCATGCATGTGTGGAGCTTACCCGCCGGGTGTCGGTGTGCGCGCAAGTAATCTGCACTCGGCAACATGCGCCATCTTGTGGATAAAATGGAAAATACACAAAGCCAGCCTGCTGTACATAAGTGGAATAGGACAAGAGAAGGGGAGAAACATGATGAAATGTTAAGCTATAATTACATGCAAGCAGTTAAATAGCAATCAGTTCAATCGAATGATGGTAAAAAGAAACAGAAAACTTGGATACGTATAATATACTGTATATGCAAACAATAATGTAACAATCAATTTGGTCAGAACTGACCTAAATATATATAGGCATGATGACTTATATCCCTTCCTGTATCTATCCTAAAATGTTTAATATAAGCATTGCATGTGGTAATAGATGACATGTGGAAAATAAGAAAAAAGTAAAAATAAATAAAGAAAAAATAATAAATAAAATAAATTGAGTAAAATTTGGAAACATGAATAGACAGCGAACCATATATGAGGGTCCCTACAAATCCAGCTCACAAACCCCTGATGAAAAACCGGGGAGGAAAGGTTTAAAGTTAAAGGCCCCATTGAGGCCAGGTGGATAGTTAGCCCGTAGGTTGTGTATACATCTCAATTCACACTGGAGAAGGCGCTTATTGAAATCGCCTCCTCTTGGATTGAAGTGGATGCGATCAAGGGCTAAAAAGTATATTTTGGGGATCGATGAAGGATGAACCGTTGCCATGTGGCGACCAATAGGTAAGTCTGGATCGCGTTTGCGTATGGTGCCAAGATGTTGGTAAATGCGTTTCCAAAACTCATTTATGGTTTTTCCAACATAATAGCACCCGCATTCGCAAGTTAACAAATATACTATTGCAGAGGTCTTACAGTTGACATAATGCCTAGTAGAAAACAGCTGGCCATTGGGCAAAATAATGTTTTTCCGTCTGTCCATGTACTGGCAATATTGGCATCCCCCACACATATAGGTCCCCAGTGTTTTGCATGGATCGCCTCTACAGGCTTTATACTCACTGTTGACTACTTTGTCTCCTATGGATGGCGGTCTCCTGTAGGTAACTGCTGGGACATTGGGAACAAAAAGGGCCAAAGTTTGGTCCATTGTTAGTAAGTGCCAGTATTTGTTCAAAATACGTTTGACCTGCTTGTGTTGTGATGAGTATGTTATGATAATTCTTGTTGTTTCATCTTTACTTGGTTGTTTTTGTGCATTTAGCAGGTCGCGGCGAGGTTGGTTAAGGGCTCGTTTATACGCTTTTTTTAGACAAGTGTTTGAATATCCTCTTTCGAGGAGTCTCTTTTTTAGAATATTGGCTTCAGTTTTGAATCCAACATCGTCAGAACAGTTGCGAGGAGCTCTTAAATACTGGCTATATGGTAAAGACGTCAAGAGGGGCCTAGGTTGGAAACTACTTGCATGAAGCAAGGAATTGCCTGCTGTGGGCTTGTGGTACAGTTCACTAGAGAGGTTTCCATTTGATGATTTTTTTGATCAACACGTCTAGAAACATAATTTCATTGGGGCTGTGAGTCATCGTGAATTTTAAATTAAAGTCGTTCTTATTAATGCACTCAAGAAATTGATGTAGTAGTTCAGTTGGCCCATCCCAAATGAGGAATATATCATCTATGTATCGTCGCCATGTTATGACATGGCGCATATACATAGATAGTGACTGTTGAACAAGCAGTGAATGTTCCCACTCCCCCAGGTACAGATTGGCGTACGATGGGGCACAACATGTCCCCATCGCAACGCCCTGTACCTGGAGGTAGTGGGAACCATCAAAGCAAAAGAAGTTGTGATGAAGTATGAATTCAAGAGAAGTCATAATAAATTCAGTATATTTGGGTTCAGAGTCACTGTATTGTAGCAAGATGTGTCGTATTGCCGCTAGGCCTTTAGCATGGGCAATAGTGCAGTAAAGGGATTCCACATCGATGGCTACCAATTGGGTGCCATCCTCTATGTGTATATCCTGAATAATTTGTAAAAAATGGATAGTGTCATGTACATACGATGATAGGCAGGTGACTAGGGGCTTTAAATGGTTATCAACTACACGACTGAGATTCTCTGTTAGGCTTCCACAGCCTGAAACGATGGGTCTGCCTGGTGGTTTTCTCTTTTGTTTATGCAGCTTCGGTAATGCATAAAAGGTTGCCTCTCTAGGGTGACTGATCCTAATGAACTCCCAAAGTTGTTTTGATATTGCATTATGCTGAAATGCAGTGTCAACAAGTGTATAAAAGTCTTGAGTAAACTTGTCCAATAGTGATTTAGAAATAGGGCGATACCACTTGAGATTGTGCAATATGTCCATACACATCTCGGTGTGTTGTGCACTGTCCATAACCACGACGTTGCCACCCTTGTCAGAGGGTTTGATGACAACGTCGTGGTTACAAGACAGTGCCTCCAATGCCATCCGTTCATCACGGTTGAGATTGGGATGTGGATTTGAAAAACTTTTCATCTTATTGATATCAGTCGATACCAATTTGAGAAAAGCTGCTGCATTGGGGTTGGAGCTGGGCGGGGGGGTATAGAGTGGATTAGAGTGGATTTGTTTTTGAGTGGAGGTTCAGAAACATGTGCATGCGTATGTGAGGTAGATGTAGCATCCATATTCACAATCGGGTCACGAATGTTTTCATAGGCCGAAAGATTTTCAGTTTCATTCTTGTCTAGCAAGGCAATAAGATTGTCTAGTGCTTGATTCTCTTGATTTGTGAGCCTATGTTCCGTGATGGGTTTTTTTGCATATAGGCTTTTGAGTAAAACCTTGCGGATAAATAAGTGTATATCTTTAATGGCTTAAAATCTGTCCAAACGGGTGTCTGGGCAGAAAGTGATGCCACGTCCTAGAACAGCCATCTCATGTTCATTGAGTGAATATGAGGATAAATTGACCACGTTAAACGTGGTTGATGTTGGTTGGTCTTGTGAGCTTTGGACGACTGTGTTTTTGTTTGCTTTTGATGAGTCTGTATGCGACCTCTCATTTGGTCTAAAAAAGTTCAGAGGGGCATAGATTGTAGTTGTGGCGTAGTGGGAATATTGGATGATGTATTTAAAGACGATCCGGAGCAACTAGCCGGAGTCTGCACATCTGATATGTCACTATTAAGATGATGGCTAGAATGAGTGCCATTACCTGCCTGTGAGGGGGAACTCCCCATATGTAGGGACTCATCATATGATTCATTACCCTGATGACGCCGTTTGAATTGTCGACGACCCTTGCTTTGGGCAGGAAGCTCTAAGGAAGAGGAAATAGATGAGTGTGCAGAGGTTTCATATGCATTTGTATGTTTATTTTTTTGTGTTTTTTTAGAAAAATTATTGCTTGTATTAGTTTGCCACTTGTAAGCTCTACCGTCTTCAAAGGCTTTCCTATCTCGTTGTAGTTTTTTATCTTTTTTAATTAAGATGTTTTTGTTAAATTGTTCCAAATGTCGCTTTAGTCTATCTTCTGACTCAGAAAAGGACACATGGGTTCTTAGAAGTGACATTTGGTTTTGTAATTTTTCCAATTTCCCATCTATATCAACTATATGTTTACCATATTCGTTGATAAGCAACAACATCATCTTTTTTGAACATTCTTTTAAATTTTCTTCCCATACAGCCTTGAAACTAGAGTCTATATGATCAAACGTGGGGAAAATTTGTACCCTAAGTCCAAAGGGGTTCAGGTTGGCCGCAATATAGTCCATAAAGGACTTACTGTGCCAGTGCAAGAGAGATTTTTTTCTCCAGCAATTGGCTCAAGTTGGAAAAGGTTGAAGACAATTCAAAGTCAAGAGATTCTTTCTTTTAAAATTCATCATGTACTTTGGACATAAAATCCGTCCAGTGACTGCCCTGGTATGATGCCATAGTAGAGAGACAATAAGGCTGGATTCAGACCTATGCAGTTTTAGTGCTTTTTGCATTTTGCAGATTTGCACTACAGAACGTGTTCCATAGGAAACCATGTTAAATGGACTGTAGTGCAAATCTGCAAAATGCAAAAAGCACTAAAACTGCATAGGTGTTAATCCAGCCTAACAGAGCAAAGAGAGAAAGAGAAAGAAAACAAAAAGATAAAACAACAACCAGAATCAGGTAGTGCAGTTGAACCTAGTTTTTATATATACATATGTTGCTTCTCATGAGGGAGGGACTTACACCGGTATTTGCTACCTATTCATGAAAAATAAAAAGGTGAGAGCAAGGTATGTACAAGGGAGCCAATATCCTATAAGACTGAAAGAAGAACTATGCACTCAAATTGCATCGAGGTTGCCCTTGAAGGATTTTTATACTGGCCAGAAGTAAATGTATAATCTCAAAAATTATTTTGTATAAAAATGCACTACAGTGCGAACTTTATTAAACATGTACAAAATATATATATATAAAAGGTAACAATAGAAAATACAGCATACAGGGTGCAAATACAGACACAATATATACATCCAATTGTATACAGAAGATATGACACCCCTGTGCCTACAGCCCGCAGCCTAAAAGTGGAAGGTCAAGCGGATGAAGTATATAGCACGTGACCCGACATGTTTCGGAAATAGGTATGTATTACTCCTTCATCAAGAGATTTACAATTGGGTAATCAAATCTCTATCTGTAATGTAAATTTAAAAAAAATAATAAGAGTATCGTCATCAATTATATGCGACTACAATTTTGTGATATATATGCGATTTTATAATTGTAAAGAATAGTACAAAAAAGTTTCCAAACAATCTGAAATAACTAGTCATACCTACAACAATCTGATTCATAGGGACAAACAGGTGATAACAAAACGAAAATTAAACACCAGAGGTGAAGCAGGCTGGCTTAGGAAGTCCACGGAACATGGGATGGGCGGCCAGAGATGCAGGGCTTAGCGCTGCAACACGTTCACAAGGGACGCCTGATTGAGATCTGTGTATTTTAAAATGTAATGTCATAAGTATACAGGGCGCATAATTAAGCCCATATTTGGCTGAGAGAGACAGCAGTCGTTCAGCCATAATAGAAAAGCATATAGAGTAAGATTTTCCAAGTTTACAAATGTATATAAAAATCTGTAGAGTATTTTGATTACCTTGTAGTTGTTAGCTAATCTCCTGAGACGCAGACCTCCGGGCAGCAGTTCAAAACTGACAGGTGCCCTGGGAGTGTCTGCGTCTCATAAAGGACAGCTGACTAGGCATTAGCCAATCAGTGTCCACTCCACATAATCAGCTGCATAGCTAGCAGCTGTGTGTGGAGATCGAGGCGTCCCCCTGACGCCAAGGCGCGTGGCGTTGCCACGCCCCCGGGGTCGTGATGACGTCACGCGTCGCAACGCGACCGGCGGGCATACGGTCCCCATGCGAGCAAGGAAGCCAGCATGGGGACACGTCAGAGAGCTCCTCCACATGCAAAAGGCTCAGGGGACAGGCAGACTAGTGCTGCTCCATAGCCATGCATGTGTGGAGCTTACCCGCCAGGTGTCGGTGTGCGCGCAAGTAATCTGCACTCGGCAACATGCGCCATCTTGTGGATAAAATGGAAAATACACAAAGCCAGCCTGCTGTACATAAGTGGAATAGGACAAGAGAAGGGGAGAAACATGATGAAATGTTAAGCTATAATTACATGCAAGCAGTTAAATAGCAATCAGTTCAATCGAATGATGGTAAAAAGAAACAGAAAACTTGGATACGTATAATATATATGCAAACAATAATGTAACAATCAATTTGGTCAGAACTGACCTAAATATATATAGGCATGATGACTTATATCCCGTCCTGTATCTATCCTAAAATGTTTAATATAAGCATTGCATGTGGTAATAGATGACATGTGGAAAAGAAGAAAAAAGGAAAAATAAATAAAGGGCTGGGTTCTGCATTCCATTTCGCAATAGCAGAAGATTTTGACCGGCTCTCTATGGAGCCGGTTCACATATCTCTGCAGCGGGTCCAGTGCGTTTTGCACAAAAATGCTGTGCGTCTTTTGGTCCATTTCAGGTCTGAATTCAAAAAATAAAAATAAAACTTAATTGCGCTAGCAGTGATGATATAATTACAAAGTGTTTAGGAGACACAATAAGTGTGTAAATCCCAACCAAAATAGCAATAAGTGCATAGAATCCTTATCCAAAAATACAACAGAAAATAATATATGCTAAAAATCAATAATCATGCACCAAAAACACTTATAATCAGTCCATAATTAAATAATTTGGATAAGAAGGAAAAGTCCGCTTAGTTTGTCTCATCACCAAGCCATGAGTACTGATGGGCCGAAGTAATTCTTATCAGATGTACATTGATTGCAGAAAAGAAAGTGATAGGTGTGCGCTTACCCCTATTGTTGGACCTCCTCTATGGCAAGGTCTTATGGACTTGCAGATTTCACCCTCTGCGGGGACAAAGTGTTGGTATCCGGGTCTTGACAGCATGCACCGCCGACTTCAGTATGGTCTGGATAGCCCAACTGCTCCAGCATCAGAGGGGGGAAGGATAACAGGTTCAGGGATTTACACACTTATTGTGTCTCCTAAACACTTTGTAATTATATCATCACTGCTAGCGCAATTAAGTTTTATTTTTATGTTTATCACTTCATGGATATTTGGAGTTTTTTTTGCAGCTGCACTTTTGGAATATATATATTTTTATCACGTATTGCTCATTAGCGCAGGTTGACCCCACCATTTCTTTAGGTCTGAATTCAACCCAAAATTTGGGCTGAAATTGGACCTGAAGTGGTGAACCAGGACGCACCGGACTCCTACTGGGAGCCGGATGCGGCGATGGTGTGAACCCAGCCTGAAAGATTCTGCAAGTCTCCATTAAATGCCCTTGGTTTTCTTTTGACCTTTCTCTTGTTGGGCTGGTTCACCTTTGTTTGTATTGGTGTGCCTGCTCCACTGTTAGGACTGCTTTTGAACATTGCTAGGTTGCATAAATATCATCAAGCTGTGTCTCTGTAGAAAAATAATATTATGTGGTAAAAAGCACTGAAAATTCAGGTCGGATTACCTAACCTCCAGATGGTGCCTTGTGTGACTACATAGATAACAAAAACTATCATACTAGTCAGAGGATAAAATAATTATGACACTGGGGTTAATTTGCTAAAGGCAAATAGGCTGTTCACTTTTCAAGAGAAGTTCAACTCTACATGGGATTTTTCCCCAGAGCTTGGTGAATGATGTGAAGCTTTGCTGATTTTCATCATCCAATCATGTGCAAGTGAAAATACATTTTTTTTTTTATTTTCCATGATTGGGTATTATTTGCTAAGTGAAATTTCAGCACATTCACTACGCTCTGGGGGAATTACCTTGAAAAGTGCAACTTCCTATACCCAGGGCTTTTTTTCTCAAACAATAGGTGCTGGAACTTAACCACGGCCCCACAAAACCCCTCCCCCTACACACACCCTCCAAATCCCATCAAATAGTGGGTGTGTTCAGTCAAATTTCACGAAAACAGTAGGAGGGTCTTAAAGGGGCATTAAATACTAGGATTGCATTACATACAGAGTGCAGAGCTATCACTTGTAAACACAGAAACAAGACTTCTGTGTTTACAAGTGATTGTGGTGAGCAGGCACCAAAGGGTCTGAGCCAGAGGTGGTGGAACTGAGTTCCACCAAGTTCCCCCTGAAAAAAAGCCCTGCCTATACCTAGTGAACAGACTATTTGCTTTTAGTAAATCAACCCAATTGACTTCACAGTTATGTCAATGCATATTTTTGCTATTCTTTACAGGTAATTTTGCAAACCTCGAACTGGCCTTGGTTCGGCCCTCGAGGTCTTATTGTTAAATCTGCAGTGCCTATGTTAATATTTGTTTTGAAGTAAGGCCGTGGCATGCACATTTTCTGATGCTGGTACTTGTTTTACACTGCAAATGACAGAGCAGGTTTGAATAATGCAACTTCTAGGAAGTACTATAAAAAGAGAACTTTTTTGTATTAAGTTTACAGAGCAAATTATAAGATGTTTATTAACAATTAATTTAAGAAAGAGGCTTATAAAATGTTGTTAAATGAAGACTGGCAGATAGGTGGAACCATATATTAAAATGTTATGTCCATGTTGTAAGGACAATGTATTTATTAGTGTAGTTCAACAGATGTGTGAAAATCCTTTGGCTGTTAACAAAACTGATGTGTAAACTGCATTTTATCATTATGTCATTAGATCATAGATCTCACTAGTTCAAATGGAAGTCTCATGTGTTTCAGATTATTGAAGTGCCTGGTATTTTAATATGGGATTTGTTAATTATTATTATTTTTTTAATCCAAAGAAAAGTTTATTGAGTTCAACATAAACAAACAGAACCAGGCTTCAGCAATACACATTTACATGGCATATTTTACAAATTCTCAGTACAAATCGGCTGTAATCCCATCACGGGTTAGGCCCATCAAAGTCTATTCCTGCCCTCAAATCCTTACACCTCTCATGCCACCCTATGTCACCTTTTTTAGTCAGACCAATAATCTGTACAAATGTAATTAACCTGCATTGAGACCCAGTAATCTACCCATCACCAGATCCACCGGGACAAGTCCAGGTACATCTAGCCATGGGCCCCAAAGTTTCTCAAACATTCGGGTACACCCCCTGTGTTGATATACCATTTTGTCCATTCTAATCATGTTCCCAACTGCAGAAATCCATTCCTTAACTGTGGGAGGGTCCTCTGATTTCTAGTGGAGCATTATCATCTTACGTGCTAACAGTAGGTTTCTGGTAACTGCTATTCTGACGCATTCCTCCCATTCAAAGACCTCCAATACATTTAGTAAACAGTGTTTTGGGTCGGTGGGCATAGAGATCTGAAATACCCTGTTTATGGTATCCACCACTCCACTCCAATAGGAGTGAAGCTTCGGGCACCTACACAGTAGATGGATCAGATCGCCATGATCTCTTTTGCATCTAGTGCACAACGGGGTAGGTCTGAGACCCATTTTGTGTAATCTATGAGGGGTATAATACACTCTCAAGATAAGATACAGTTGTGTTAGCCTCTGTGATACATTCAGTGAGCTCGTGGACCCCGCCTGTAGAATCTCACCCTACTGGTCTCCATCTATCTGTCCCACATCTCTCTCCCATTTATCCATCATTCTCAAGGGATGTTTGTTCAGAAAGCTCTGTAGGAGCATATTATAACATTGGGAGATGAGCCCTTTGGTGTTGGATGCTCTCAGGACTAAGTTAAATAATGCTGTCGGTGAAGGAGACCATTCAGAAGCACTGCTCTGAGCCTTCACAGCATGTCTCAGTTGCATATAATGGAACCGCATAGAGGACGGCAAGCCGTGTCTTTCCTGCAGAGCTTCAAAAGGCAGTAAAATACCATTTTGAAAAATATCTCAAATGTATATCACCCCATATCTCTTCCATAAGGCCCCATGTTGTAACTGTGCTATTTCAGGGTAAGTCCCATTGGATCATATCTGTCTAAACTCTGTGTATCTCGTCACTCCCTGTAGGTATCTGATTTTGTTCCAAACTTTCTGGAGAAGATTATAGGTTGGGTACGTCTTATTTGGTTTCCCAAAGGCTAAAGCTTCAAGTGCCACCTGCACTGAATCTCTTTTTACCGTGTGTAACATCACAGTCTCTGAAGAGCTGCGGTTATTACTCATCCTGTCAGCTTCCCCACCCATAACGCCTATTAGATGTTGAAGCTGCGCCGTAAAATAGTATAACCATGGATTCAGCAGGGCTAGTCCCCCCTCATCTTTAGGGTGCTGTAAGTATTCAAGTTTGATCCTGGGGGGGCAATTCTTCCAGATTAGCAGGCGCAATAGGGAGTTCACAATTCTAAATGTTTTCAGAGGGACCACTGCTGGAGAATTGTGGAGTACATAAAGCAGCTGGGGCATGAGGATCATCTTGATCGAATTCACCCTACCAGCTATTGACAGGCAGAGTGAGTTCCATGTCTTAATCCGGTATCGGAATCTTTGCAGGAGTAGGGAGATGTTCAATCTCCCATAATCCCTCACCGTAGGCATCACCTGGACTCCTAGATACCTAAAGGATGTGGTCAAGGGTATGGAGTTATTGTTGGGACCCCCTTTATCAATGATCTGGAGCCCTGAATAAGTGCCAAATGCTGTTATGGCTGACATGGTTTCCCGAAGGGAACCTTCGACGTCCCCAAGCAGAATCATAGTATCATCCGTGTAGAACATCAATTTCTCTTGTCTTTCACCATAACGGAAGACGATAATATGCGGGTGATCTCTAATTGTGATTGCCAAGGGCTCAATAGCTAGCGTAAAGAGCAGGGGAGACAGAGGGCACCCCTGTCTCGTGCCCCGGCCCAGCGCAAAGGTATGGGACATTCTGCCCGTTGCCCTAATAGCTGCCTGTGGGCAGTAGTAAAGCAGACGGACCCAGGAGATGTATGTTTCCCCAAATCCAAACCTCTGGAGAACTCCCCATAGATACTTCCATTCGATGCTATCGAAGGCCTTCATAGCATCCGAGAGCAGGGCCCTCTGTCCCATGTTATCTGCCTGGGACTGAATATTCAAATAGAGTCTCCTGAGGTTCACTGCCGTGGACATGAACCCCACCTGATCTGGGTGTACTATAGATGTAATGACCTTATTCAGTCTAATTGCTAGAATTTTGGCCAGCAGTTTTATATCGCTCTGTAGCAGAGAGATGAGTCTATATGATCCTGGGTCTACAGGATCTTTCCCAGGGTTTAGTATTAGAACAATGTTAGCTGTGGACATAAAGGGGGGTAGGGTCTGATTTTCCCTGGCTGCATTAAACACCGCTATTAGTTTAGGGAGCAGGATATCAGCATATTGCTTATAAATTTCCATGGGGAGCCCGTCCGACCCAGGGTCCTTACAGTTAAGGAATTCTGCTAGCTCTGTTTGTAACTCCTCCACTGTAAGTGGAGCATCTACGGCCCTCCTGTGCTCATTTGTGATTTGTGGGAAATTAATGCCCTGTAGGTGCCTCATAAGTTCCTCCACGGTATACTCCCCAGTAGGGAGATACAGTTTTTCATAGAATCCTGACAGTTCCTGCAAGATTAGGTCCGGGGAGATCATTAGTTTTGCTGTGAGTTTGCTATCCTGGTCAAAAGGTGGCCCGTGGTTTCACCCTCCTGAAAGAATGCTGCCTTTGAGAAGAATCTCTTCTTCTCTGCTGTGGAGGACAACAGATGCTCTTAAGCTGATTGAGACGACTGCCATGACTCCCTGGCAGAGTCTGTGGGGTCCTAAAAATACTGTTCCTCCAAGTCCTGCACCAGCTTCTCAAGCTCCTCCCTCTGCCCTGATGATTGCCTTTTAACCTTAGTAATTTCTGCAATTAATAGTCCTCTCAAATGGGCCCTAAAAGCTTCCCATTGGGTCAAGAGGGAATCAATAAATTCCTGCCTGGCTAGGAACTCCCGCATGCTTCACTCCATCTCTACGGGAGACAGGAATAGCTTCAGCCAGAAGGCACTACATTTCCAGGGCGCCCTGGGCGACCCGGACAGTGGAGCCACGATCAAGCTAATCACCATGTGGGAGTGGTCAGACACACTGCAAGGTTTGTATATCGCCTCCGAGACGGATGGGAGCATGGCAGGGTTACAGACTGCTAAATCAATCCTGGATAGCGTACCATGTGTTTTGGAGAAACAGGAAAACTGCTTCTCCAAGGGATTCCTATGTCTCCAAACATCTACCCAATCCACCTCATTGAGTAACCTCAGCAATGGCGACTCCCTCCATGAGGCAGACGCCCCCAAACTTGGGTGCCTGTACATTGAGAGACTCTGCCAGCAATTGAAATCTCCAACTATCAGTAGTGGAAGATCCGGCCTACTCGCCAAATCGGTCAACAGAGTCCGGAGCACCACCACCAAAAACAGAGGAGGAATATATGTGCATACCAAAATACAGTGAAGCGACCCAATGCGACAATGCAAGAAAATATATCGCACTTCAGAATCTATACAAGCGTCAAACTCATGGAAGTCTATAGAACTGTGCACCAGCACACTCACCCCCCTAGAGAAGGAGGTGTGCATAGAATGATACACTTTTCCCGCCCAAGAATACTTTAGGCAGATCTGAGTTTCCGCAGTCAGGTGTGTTTCTTGGAAACACAATATGGCTGGGTGAAACTTTTTTAAGCAAATGGAGATCATCATTCGTTTAAGTGGGGAGCCTAGCCCTCTAACATTCCAGAATACTATATATACTTTAGCCATTTGGAGCCATAATATTTGGGAACACTGAGGTACATAAAAAAATACAGGAATTGGTCATCAAGCAAAATAAGGTTAGGCAGCCCCATGTGGGGAAGTTGGGCTGGCCCAGTATCAGCCAGGTTTGACCCCAGCCCAGGATGAAAGTAATCAAAAGCAGGTAGGTACTCCTTCCACTGTGCTGCTTCAAACTTTAAATCCACAATGATCAGTAGTAGTAGTGGAGCCTGGCAGTGAACTACTACTACTGATCATTGTGGATTTAAAGTTTGAAGCAGCACAGTGGAAGGAGAATCTACCTGCTTTTGATTACTTTCATCGTTTGAGCCACCAAGATTCTCTGACGATCCCTGGAAGGGAAAGTTTGCACAGGGTGCAAGGCATGTTTGACCCCTTGCAGGGTCGTTTAAAGGAGGTGAGTGAGAATTGCATGAGGTGGTTGGAGCACTCCGTTCATGGAGGTTGTCTGAAGATATCACACAAGCTTGTTTCTTTTTTTTGTTTTTTTTTTTGCACAACGTGAATTCATTCATTTTATGATCCAGCCATATTGCAGCATCTTGAGCCGATTCAAAAAAGTGGGTTTTGTGGGTTACAACATGGCATAGGGTAATTGCAATGCTCTCAGATGCCTTTTTACATCCGAGAACTTGGCCCGGCATTATTGCACCTCCGCAGAAAAGTCTGGATAAAAGGACACCTGGACCCCATTCACCTGAACATTGGCCTTTTCTCTGGCTTGTCTCAGCACAGCTTCCCTGTCTCTGTAGTGTAGAAGGTGAGCAAGGATGGGCCTGGGGGGCACCTGGTTGTGGTGGGCGGCCCTGTGTGCGGTGAGCCCTCTCAACAGTAAAGAACGGGGTAAAAGCCTCTTTTCCAAAAACTTCCAGCAGCCACCCTTCAACAAAGGTAGTGGGGTCTCTACCCTCAGTTTTCTCCGGTAACCCCACAATGCGTATATTGTTCCATCTCAGACGGTTTTCCATGTCATCTGCTCTGTTACTAGCATCTTTAGCAAGCTGATGTGCTACATGGGCCTCCCGAGCAACTGGTTGCAGTTTATCTTCAATAGCGCTACACCTATACCCTTTATCTTCAACATTGCTCATCCTGCTTTCCACTGCAGTTGTGCGCTCCCGGATTTTTTGCATATCCTGTCTCAGCAGGGAAACGTCCTCTCTTAGTCCCTCAAACTGCTCCTTAAGGGTATTCACTGAGGCTGTGCAGACATGTACCGATCTGGGTATCTAAGCCAGAGTTGGTTGCTCAGTGTCATCTGCTTCTGTATCTGTGTGCAAGGAAGAGTCTGCTTGGCTGTATAACGCTGCTCTCCATGTCCCTCTGCCTCTCCTGCAGACTGTCCCCTTGAGCCTTGTGCTACCACATGGGGCTGTTCTGAAGCCCCCCCCATAATCTGATCCAGGGGACCCCCCAGCTTTTGGGTATAATAAAGCATGTCCCTCGGGTATTCCTTACCATGAGTCTTTTGTGCTCTTTTGCTGGATCCCTCCTTGGATTTCTCAGCTCCTCTTGGCGTGCGCTGAGCCTGGGCCGCGGCGGCACCATCTTGGATTTCTGAGCTCATGGAATCCTCTTTTTTCTTTGCCTTTCCACGGGTGCAGAGGGCCGGTGGGTGAACCGGGAGGTTGCCCTTGTCAGTAGCCAGCTGGAGAGCCGTTTCTCACCGTCAGATCACTGCTGGGAGAGGATCGGTAGACTGTGATGTGGCGAAGCTGTGAGACACACGTCCTCTCACATGCCTGTCTTGGCTACTCCCCCCGTTAATTATTATTATTAATGTACAGGGTTTATATAGCACCAACAGTTTGCACAGCGCTTTACAATGTAGAAGGGGACAGTACAATTACAATACAGTTCAATACAGAAGGGATGGGATGGCCATGCTCATGGAGCTTACAATCTAAAGGGAGGGGGAGGTGTTACAAAAAGCTCTCTAGGTCCGACTTTGGAAGCAGATTGGAATAACAATATATTATCTTAAAAAACTGGATTTTATTCAACATAGATACATCTATGTATCTATGTTGAAAAAAATCATTTTCTTAAGATAATATATTGTTGTTCCAATCTGCTTCCAAAGTCTGACCTAGAGGGTTTATTTTTCTTTTCCAATGAATTTTACGGATGTGGCACATGAGTGACTCGCTTTAAAGTATTGAAAAGGTAATAGCTGCAGAGGATGATCTGATGGAGGTGGCTTGGGTACAGTTCTTAGGTGGAGGTGGGTTAGGCTTCCCTGAATAAGTGAGTTTTCAGGGATCCCCTAAAGGTGGATAGGGTAGGGGCTGACTGGACATACTGGGGCAGGGATTTCCAGAGAATGGGAGAGGCTCTGGAGAAGTCCTGAAGGCAAGCATGGGAGGAGGTAACAAGGAAGCTAGAGATCAGGAGATCTTAAGAGAGGCGGAGCGGACGATTTGGGCAATATCTGCAGATGAGGTTGGTGATGTAGCTGGGGGCGATGTTGTGGATGGTCTTGTATGTTGTGGTAAGCATTTTACATTTTATATGGTGGGGTAAGGGAAGCCAGTGAAGGGATTGGCATAGAGGGGCAGCAGTCACGGATCAGTTAGTAAGGTGTATGATGAGTCTAGCAGCAGCATTCATAATAGAGTGAAGCTGAGATATCCTGTGTAAAGGTAGGCCAGTGAGGAGAGAGTTGCAGCAGTCAAGGCAGGAAATAACCAAGGAGTGAATAACTTGTTTTGTGGTATCATTAGTCAGAAAGGGCAAATTCTGGAAATGTTGCAGAGGTTAAGGCGGCAAGATGTAGCCAATGATTGGATGTGGGGGCTGAAGGAGAGGTCAGAGTCTAGGATTATACCCAGCACCATGGCATATGTAGAGGTACCAATGGTTGTGCCATTGATCTCAATGGTAAAGTCATGGGGAGGTGATCGGGAAGGAGGAAATATTACAAGCTCAGTTTTGGAAAGATTGAGCTTGAGGAAGTGGTGTGACATCCATACTGATACGTCACTCAGTAAGTTTGTGATTCGTGAGGAGATTGAGGGGGTAAGTTGAGGAGTGGAGAGATAGATCTGGGTGCCGGCAGCATAGAGGTGGTATTGGAAGCCATGGGAGGTCAACTGACCTAGGCAGGAGGTATAGAGAGAGAATAGGAGGGGCCCAAGGACGGAGCCTTGGAGTACCCCAACAGAAAGAAGAAGAGAAGTGGAGGAGATGGTGTTGTATGTGACACTGAAGGTGCACTGAGGTAGGTAGGAGGAGAACCATGAAAGAGCAGAATCACAGAGGCCAAGGGAGTGGAGTTTGTTGAGGAAGTGTAGGTGGTCAACTGTGTTGAAGGCAGCAGAAATGTCCAAGAGTATGAGTATTGTTAATGGTCATTTATTATAAGATATAACAAGTGGAATTTGAATTTCTATGTAATAATCAAGACATTTTTTCACTATCAGTTCTGTAGTATTTATGGACTTACCTTTTGAAAAGGTGTAATAAAACATCATTAGTTAGGGGGAAAAAATGTTTCAGGGTGGAGTTCATTGATTTAGTGAATCCTTTATATGGTGCAGAAATCAAGCTCACTTGATAATCAGCGTGGAAATCCACAAAAGCAGAAGTTTGACTTCATACTCCACAAAATGATTGTGGGTGAATAGTTTGGCTAATTGGATATTAGGGGACCTTTCCAGTTTTGGAAATTGAAACAATATTGTTAATGTTTTTAATGTAGAGTTTTAATATACCTCTGTTATTAGAGAGTATAAACACTTTTTGTATAGACTGCATTTTCTCTTTAACCAAAACCAAATGTCTTAATTGACCTTTTCATAATAAAAAAAATAGTTATTGAATTTCCAGTAAATGTGCAGTCTGTACTTTGTCCTTGTTTAACTTTTTTATGCTATAATGATCCCAGCAGTAAATCTGCATTTTCCTCTTTACTGCACATCCCTGCTTTGACGTAAATTACCTATCTAATAAATATGCCAAGTTTTGTGCATCTAAAAAAGTCCACAAATAACAAATGTTTCCTGATGAGATTACTTTACGTGCTACTAATTTCAGTTCACATAGTTTGTACGAACTGAAATGTTTACAGCATCTGCTTGTATCACATTAGAAGCGCTTGCGGACTTTTAAAAAACACGAGTACAAATGATTTATGAAGAACTTTGCTACGTTTCTTTCTCACTGTGTCCATTCTAGTTTCTTTCACTGGACTTAATACAACAATGATCCAATGTAACCAAATATACATTACATTATGTATGCATTATATGTACATTTTTTGTTACATAAAGAGAGGAAGGCATTTTCATGAGAGTGTTTGTGAGTTTTTTTATGACCTGCCCTGATTGATGCAATGTTGCCACAATTGACTGCAGATGCATCCCAATTTTATGCAGAAAGATGTTGTGCCCCTTCAGCTAGGGTTTGCCAATTTTTGTTCTGCTGCCCTGGCCAAACCTGCAGTCTAGGCATCCATGGATTTCCACCTGACTGGACAGAAGTCTATTTACATCAGGGTAGGCAACCTTTCAAAAGTTGAGATCTACCTGGACAACATGGAGGAAATCAAAGATCCTGGGGGGGGGGGGCTGGAGCAGCAGCATCACCCGCAGTTGTATCCTCTGCCCAGCCCCCACTGCAGTGTCCTTTGCCCTTCTGCACCCCCCCCACGCACACTGATATGCCCCCCATAGCAGTGTCCTCTGCCTCCCCGTGGTAGTGTCTTGTGACCCCCCAAAGCAATGTTCTGTGCCCACCCTCCCTCCACTGTGGTGCCATCGTCCCCCCCCTCTTTGCCGTGTCCTCTGCCATCTCCCCACAGTAGAGTCCTCTGCCCCTCTCCTCCCCCCACAGCTGTGTTCTCAGTCCCCTCCACAAGTAGAGACATTTGCCCCTTCACAACACACAGCCGTGTATAGATAGCTCTCTCCCACCTTACAGTGGCTATACATCAGAGCGGAGTGAGAGGCAGCAAAGTGCTGGATGGAGGGTGGGAGCTGCCAGAATTCACTTTTCATGTTAACAAGCTGATGTTAACTAAAGCAGCTCCTGCCATCCATTCAGCACTGTTTTGCCTCTCACTCCACTGTGCTATTAAAAGGAGAGCGGTGGAGGCTGTGAGGAAGCATCGGCACAGCCCGGCTCGTGTTCTACCTGTTGGATACCCGTGATTGACAGGTAGTTGCCGACCCAGGGTTTAGATCCTGCTAGCAAACAGGAGCTTATTGTTGAGTTATCATAGCCTATTGCCAAACCTGCTACTGGTGTGTCAGATCCTGCTTTAATTTGGCATTGGTTTCATGCTGGACAGCATTAGCCAGCTACAATATGAGTTACTCTATACTTAAGACACAAGACAATCCAGTGCTATCAAGCTGCAGGTCAGCGATAAGAGGGAATCAATGTCGGGATGGGGGTGTAGGGGGTGTCATATAAACTTTTTTTTTAATGTTGAGGTATGAAAGCTTTTGGAAAGAATTTACTGGGCCCTGGTCTCACAAAGGTTGAGAACCACTGATCTAAAGTACTGACTTCCTAAATGTTTCTGCCTTAAAGACTTTTGCATGCTTGTGTCTTCCACCATAAGTTAACCACTTGCTTACTGGGCACTTAAACCCCCTCCTGCCCAGACCAATTTTCAGCTTTCAGCGCTGTCACACTTTGAATGACAATTGCGCGGTCATACAACACTGTACCCAAATGAAATTTTTATAATTTTTTTCCCACAAATAGAGCTTTCTTTTGGTGGTATTTAATCACAGCTGGGGGTTTTATTTTTTGCTAAACAAACAAAAAAAGATGGAAAATTTTGAAAAAAAAAAATCATGTTTAATAGCTTGTTATAAAATTTTGCAAACAGGTAATTTTTCTCCTTCATTGATATGCACTGATGAGGCGGCACTGGTGGGCACTGATAGGCTGCACTGATGGGCACGGATAGGCACAGATAAGGCAGCACTGATAGGCACAGTTAAGGCGGCACTGATGGGGACAGATAAGGCGGCACTGATGGGGACAGATAAGGCGGTACTGATGGGCACGGATGGGCGGCACGGATGGGCAGCACGGATGGGTGGCACGGATAGGTGGCAAGGATAGGTGGCACAGATAGGTGGCACGGATGGGGGGCACTGATGGGCGGCACTGATGGGGGGCACTGATGGGGGGCACTGATGGGTGGCACTGATGGGCAGTGATGGGTGGCACTGATGGGCACTTATGGGCACTGGTAGGTGACACTGATGGGCACTGATAGGTTGCACTGATGTGGATGCTGATGGGTGGCACTGATGTGGGTGCTGATGAGTGGCACTGTGGACACTGATGGATGGCACTGTGGGCACTGATGGGTGGCACTGTGGGCACTGATGGGTGGCGCTGATTGATGGCACTGTGGGCACTGATGGGTTAATCTGGTGGGCACTGGTAGGCAGCACTGCTGCCTATTGCTTTGTGTTATAAGATCGCCGTGATCGGGACTGATGTCCCGATCACGGCCGCCGGTGATCGGGTTTTTTTTTCCCTCCTCACGCTGTCAGCGCGAGGAGGAAAAATAGCCGATTACCGGCTCTGTTTACATCACATGATCAGCTGTCATTGGCTGACAGCTGATCATGTGGTAAGGGGTTGGGACCAACCCCTTACTCTGATCTGTGATCAGGCGAGTCTCATAGACTCGCTGATCACCGAGCGCACCGCGCGCGCCCTGCAGGGGGCGCGAGGCCGCTCGTGCATGGGACGACGTCAATAGACATTGTCCCGGCAATTTAGATCCGCGCTGTTGCAGTCATTTGGCAATGGCCCGGATCTGAAGCGGTTAAAGACACAAAAGAAACATTCAAATGGAGAACGAATAATGCAGGGATCTCCCTAAATTAGTCTATTAACACATTTTGAGTAGGGATGAGCCGAACACCCCCCAGTTCGGTTTGTGGCAGAACATGCAATCAGACCAAAAATTTGTGTGAACACGCAAACCCTATTAAAGTCTATAGGACTCGAATGTGAAAAATCTAAAGTGCTAATTTTAAAGGCTAATATGCAAGTTATTGTCATAAAAAGTGTTTGGGGACCCAGGTCCTACCCCAGGGGTAATGTATCAATGCAAAAAAAAGTTTTAAAAACGTTCGTTTTTTTTGGAGCAGTGAATTTAATAATGCTTAAAGTGAAACATTAAAAGTGTATTATTTCTTTAAATATCGTGCCTGGGGGGTGTTTATAGTATGCCTGTAAAGTGGCACATATTTCCCGTGTTTAGAACATTCCCTGCACAAAATGACATTTCTAATGGATAAAAAGTCATTTAAAACTGCTTGCGGCTGTAATGTAATGTTGCCCCCCCCCCAGCTCATTACCTGGCCCTTTGGGTCTGGTATGGATATTAAGGGGAACCCCGCACCCAAATAAAAAAAAAGGCGTGGGGCCCCCAGGCCCTATATACTCTGAACAGCAGTATACAGGCGGTCCCCGGGTTACAAACAAGATAGGGACTGTAGGTTTGTTGTTAAGTTGAATCTGTTTGTAATTTGGAACAGGTATATTTTTTAAGTGTAGCTCCAGCCCAAAAATCTAGTTTTAAGCTTTTTGGATAATATAGAGCAGGCGTTATTACCCCTGTAACATTTTTGTTGCTGTCTGTGCCCCTGTTCAGAAGATTTCACCTCACTTTCTGTCCCAATGACAATTGGATTTAGAAAATTTTGGGTTATTAGGGAAATAAGAATTGGTGATAAAGCATCAGTGGAGACACCTTTTTCCCATATTAACTCTTACAGGAGAGAATTTCCCTTCCTAGGGGTAGATTTCCTCTCACTTCCTGTTGTCTCCCTCCGTTTGTAAGTAGGAGTTGTTTGTAAGTCTGATGTTTGAAAATAGGGGACCACCTGTATATACTGTATTAAACGGCCTGCCCTATACACTCTGCAGAAAATTGGGCCTTAGGTGTTGGTGGTACCAGAACACTGTAAGCCCTCACAGTTACTCTTGGTGGGCGCTGGAACAGGCCCTGCTGTGAAATATTATATCAAGAATTGTAATTACATGCCCCTGTTAAACAGGGGCAGAAAAATTGGGCCTTAGGTGGTGGTGGCACAACACTGTAAAGCCTCACAGATACTTTTGTTGAGTGCAGCAACAGGCCCTGCTGTAAAATATTAGATCAAAAATTGTAATTACGTGCCCCTGTTAAACAGGGGCAGAAAAATTGGGCCTTAGGCGGTGGTGGTGGTGGTGGCACAACACTGTAAAGCCTCACAGATACTCCTGTTGAGCGCAGGAACGGGCCCTGCTGTGAAATATTAGATCAAAAATTGTAATTACAATACAGTGCAGCCGTAGTGCAGTTGCTACTACTTTTCTGGTGGTGTACACAGTACACAATACAGTGTAGTGCGGTGTTGCAAAACAAAATATACATCATGTCCAGAAGGCCACCAAGGAGAGGCAGATGCTCACAGGCCACTAAAAGAGGGCAAGCAGGCTCTGTGTCCACAGTCAACAGTGCTTGTCATGGTGCGTGGTGCATCCTCTGCCGGTGGCCGTGGGGCACACGTGTCCTTTTTTTCTGCTGCTGGCCGTGTTATTGAGCCAGAACATGCAGAAGAGTTGGTGGAGTGGATAACAAAGCCGTCCTCATCCTCTGTCACCCAGGCTCAGAGTAGTTTTCCTTCCTATGCAGCTGCCAAAGCAGCCTATCCCACCGACTCCTTGTCCACAGTCACTCCTTCCATAGCCCAACCATCATGCACGGAGGAGTCCCCCGAACTATTCAACCACAGTGTCAGGTACATGCAGCTGGAGGATGCGCAGCGATTTGAAGGCTCCAATGTTGGTTCTCAGGTTGAGGAAGGGAGTAACGTGAGCCTAGAGAGAGGGGGTGCCCAAGAAGGACAAGAAACTGGCAGTCATGTTGCCCCAGCTTCAGCATAGTGCCAAGTTTGCTCCAGTGATGAGGTGGGAGGGGATGATGAGGTCACTGACTCTACTTGGGTGCCTGATAGAATAGAGGAGGAGGAGGAGGCACAACTCCAATGAGGCAGGATGTCGTCTAGGGGGCAGCTTAAGGGCAGCCACCCTACTACATCACACCTCAGAGCTCTGCAGGTGCAGGGCACTGCTGGCTCTCCACTGATTTTGAAAAGTTCCTTGGTGTGGGCCTTTTTGGACACGTGTGCAGCAGATCACACCATTGCTGTTTGCAACCTGTGTCTGAAGCGGATCAAGCATGGCCACAACAGCAGCCGCTTGGGCACCACATGCTTGACCAGACATATGACGACCTCCCATGCAGTCTTTTTCCCGTATACTATATTTGAGATTTAATATATCTCAGATATGATTTGGGTTAAATGAGAGTTCTTTGACCATGAGTGAAACTTTTAACACAATAACAACATTTATTGGTGAGTAGTTGAAAGTCTATCTAATACACAACCATCTATCTATAGTCTACACCAAGGAAGAAAATATTAGCTTAAAATAAGAGAATTACATGAAGTAATACAGAGTATATTCCTGAAAACGTTAATCTGCAAACATATTTAGTTACAAGTAAAATGCAGACCTTTCCCCATAATTACCCTTTGCACCAAGGTTCCATTCTGATGGTTGCTCTCCCATAAAAGTATGTGTGTTCCCTCCCATCTAGTCTGTGTATATCATTACATGATGATGCCTCATTGGTTGGCATAGCGTGGCTCTGATTGGTGAGCTTCCCTATTCCTGGTTAAGGACTGGCTACATCTCCAATCCAATCCCTATACTATGCATAAGTCAGCCCCCTTTAATGCAAATCCTTGTGACTATTCTGAGCAGGAGCTTAACTTGAATTTTCCCGGGAAGGTAAGTATTGATTACGGGTTGGCCTCCCTTCATTGCATATCCCAGCATGGGATCCTTTGAAGTCAGTATGTGTAAAACAATGAGGTTTGGATCCCATTGTTTGTATACACAAGCCTAGGCACCGACTTGTGTGGTCTACCAATGATTTCTGTGAAGATAATATGTTCCGCCCTACATAGATAAAAGCTAAATTAAATATATTCATTAAATATAAATAAATTAAATATAAATTAAATATAAAATATATAAATAATTAAATATAAATTAGATATAAATTACATATATTCATAATTCCAATATTTTACAGCTATTTATGTAGATTTCACATAAATTCATAAGGCAACAAGTCCCTAGACCCACATCAAAGAAAAAGGCGGACTTCTCCTTGCTCCTCATCTGGGATCTCCAACCCTACTCCAATCCTCTCGAAAACCTGCACTGAGAGGAATGAAGGTATAGCAATAGGAGTCCCAAGTACTTGCAGCTAATCTGCTAGCAGTACACTACCATCTGATTTTAGCAGGCAAATACCTCAGTTGCTAGACCATAAAAAAGAAATTCAGTCCCAGCCATTCACATGCTCACAGTCTGAATGCTAGCTTGAATGCCAGCTTGGCCAAATTGCTAGCACTGCAACTACTGCCTTTTCAGCTGGTAGACTCTGCCCCCTTGTGTGAATTTGTGGGATATGCTGTACCTCAGTTGCAGGTTCCAAAACGCCATTTCTTTTCATGGTAGGCCATTCCAGCTCTCTACCGGTATGTGGAAGGCAATGTTTTTGTCTTGTTGGACAGGGCGGTCAACAGTAAGGTGTAAATTACCACAGACTCATGGTCTAGCAGGCATGGGCAGGGATGTTACCTTTCCTTCACGGCGCACTGGGTAACTCTGCTGGCAACTGGGAAGGATGCAGGATAGGGTTCAGTATTGTTGGAGCTTGTTCCACCACCATGCCTCCAAAATGCTAGCGGTGATTCTGCCACAGCTCTCTCCTCCACCCCTCCTCTTCTTCTTCCTCTATGGCCTCTTCTGCAGATTTGTTCTCTGAACCAGCGGAGCTCCGTTCAAGGGGCTATGCAAGCACTCAGGCAAAAAGATGCCATGCGGTGCATGAGTTACATAGTTACATAGTAGGTGAGGTTGAAAAAAGACACAAGTCCATCAAGTCCAACCTATGTGTGTGATTATATGTCAGTATTACATTGTATATATGTTGCGGTCATTCAGGTGCTTATCTAATAGTTTCTTGAAACTATCGATGCCCCCCGCTGATACCACTGCCTGTGGAAGGGAATTCCACATCCTTGCCGCTCTTACAGTAAAGAACCCTCTACGTAGTTGAAGGTTAAACCACTGCTTAGGGGACAGGAGCCACACTGGGGCAGAGATTCTGTCAGCTCTGCAGGGGCAGGCTAAGAGGTGGTTGACGCCATGCCCGCTTCAGCCAGGAATGGTTGTATGCGACAATGGCATCAACCTTCTCTCCGCCCTCCGACAGGAACACTTGACCCATGTTCCATGTTTGGCACACATCCTGAATTTGGTGCTGCAGCGGTTCTTGAGCAGGTACCCAGGCTTACAAGATCTCCTGAGGCAGGCCAGAAAAGTCTGGTCATTTCCAACGGTCATACAATGCCAGTGCTCGGCTGGCTGACATTCAAAGGGAATGCAACCTGCCCACCAACCGCCTCATTTGTTACATGTCCACCAGGTGGAAGTCAATGTTGGCAATGCTGCAACGGCTGTACATGCAGCAGAGGACCATCAATGAGTACCTGTGTGAGTATGGCACCAGGACTCAGCAGCAGTCTTCAAGGGATGGTTTTCAGTCCCCAGAAACCCAAGGAGTTGTACGTGTCTGGGAGGAGGTTGTTACAGATCATGTGATCCTTAGTGACCCAGAGGACTCAGAATCGAATGCCTCTGCAAACTTTCGCAGGCTTTGCAGAATCAGGGAGGACCCTACGATTTGTGGTATTAAAGAGAAGGAATCATTACTGGCTGGCAACCCTTCTTGATCCACGTTACAAGGATAAGGTTGCAGAACTCATCCTGCCTTGTAGAAAGGTTTGTACAATGCATTTCCAGACCCTGTGAGGTTATAATTTCCTAGTGCTGGACAACGTGTTGCTGAGGCTTCTGTCAGGTCACCTGAGGCCAGGTGACAGATGCACACCATTAGGGTCAGGAGTGCACCGCAAAGGTAGTGGACCCTACGGCTGACTGCTGCGGATGGGAGTCTAGATGGTTAAGGGAGGCATGTCCACTGGAACACCAACACGGATCCCACAGGGGCTAGAGTGTAATATTCCCCAGGGCGCGTAGTCTAATGCCCCGTACACACGGTCGGACATTGATCGGAAAATCCGACAACAAAATCCATGGATTTTTCCCAACGGATGTTAGCTCAAACTTGTTTTGCATACACACGGTCGCACAAAGTTGTCGGAATATCCGATCGTTCTAAACGCGGTGACGTAAAACACGTACGTCGGGACTATAAACGGGGCAGTAGCCAATAGCTTTCGTCTCTTAATTTATTCTGAGCATGCATGGCACTTTGTGCGTCGGATTTGTGTACATACGATCGGAATTTCCGACAACAGATTTTGTTGTGTGTCGAAAATTCCGATGGAAAAAGTCCGATGGAGCCCACATATGGTCGGATTTTCTGACGCTCCGATCGCACATTTTCCGTCGGAAAATCCGACCGTGTGTACGGGGCATAAGAGCCAGCAGGTGTTCACCAGAGCCTCTAGTGGTGAGGATGGACTGGGCTGCAACTGGCTCCAGGTCGCGACCCCCAGGGTCTCCCAGCTCATGCCCACAGTAGGCTACAGGAAGACAGGGATAGTAAGGGAATAAGCCAAAGGTTGGGGCGACTAGCAGACAAGGATAAACATAGAACACGCCAAAGGTCAGGGTCACAAGCAGGCAGGGATTTTCAAGAACAAGCCAAGATCAGTAACTGGAATCAGACGTAGAAGACACAGCAAGATGCACATCAAAGCTAAACACACAAAGGTTGATCAGCAAGGCAGGCTTGCAGTAAACAGGTTAATATAGAGTTCCCTGATAGGGGCTGGGGTGGAGCCATGCTTTAAGGAGAGATTATTTAGGTAGCCAGGTGAGAGTGGCTTGCCTCTAAAGGTGAACACATGGAGGAGAGATAAGCTGACAGACAAAGATTACTGCATAACCATTTGTTCAGTCAGAGGAAGAGCAGTAGAGAAGGTGGCTGGCTGACCCATGCCTTTAGACAATTTTTCAGTCCTCAGCACCAAGGTCTGATTGGTTCAAGCAACCATCGCCAGCGTCTGCATTACATGGTGCAGGAATATCTAGGGGCAAGAGCAGACTTGGAGACCTTTCCAACACAGCATCCACTGGGTTACTGGGTCTTGAGGATGGACCACTGGCCAGAACTTGCTCAATATGCAATTGATCTACTGGCCTGTCCTGCATCCAGCGTTCTTTTTGAACGCACATTCAGTGCTGCTGGAGGGTTTGTAATGGATCACAGAGTGCGCCTGTCTACAGACTCCCTTGATAGGCTCACATTCATAAAAATGAATCAGTCTTGGATCAGCTGCAGCTATCAAGCACCTGATGCGGATGTAACTGATTGATTTTTTTTACTGATGTGGGATCCCTTGAAGACTGCTTTGCTGAGTGACTATCCTATTCCTCCTCAATCTTGATGATGCTAGCTTCCAACAATATTTTTGGTTTAGGGCACCACCACCACTGCCTAAGGCCCAATTTTTCTGTCCCTGTTTAACAGGGGCATGTAATTACAATTCCTGATTTAATATTTCACAGCAGTGTCCATTCCTGCGCCCAAGAGTATCTATGAGGAGTTACAGTGTTGTGGCACCACCACCAAAGCCCCAATTTTTCTGCCCCTGTCCCAGCAGCAGAAAAAAAGGACAATGTCTATGACCAGCACTGTGGACTGTAGACACAGAGCCTGCATGCCCTCTTTTAGTGGCCTGTGAGCGTCTGCCTCTCCTTGGTGGCCTTCCGGACATGATGGGGATTTTGTTTTGCAACACCACCTTACACTGTATTGTGTAGTGTGTACACCACCAGAAAAGTAGTAGCAATTGCACTATGGGTGCACGGTATTGTGTACACCACCAGAAGTCTAATAGCAACTATGGGTGCACTGTATGTATTGTGTACTGTGCACACCACCAGAAAAGTAGTAGCAACTGCACTATGGGTGCACGGTATTATGTACAACACCAGAAGTCTAATAGTAACTATGGGTGCACTGTATGTATTGTGTACTGTGTACAACACCAGAAAAGTAGTAGCAACTGCACAATGGGTGCACGGTATTGTGTACACCACCAGAAGTCTAATAGCAACTATGGATGCACTGTATGTATTGTGTACTGTGTACACCACCAGAAAAGTAGTAGCAACTGCACTATGGGTGCACAGTATTATGTACAACACCAGAAGTCTAATAGCAATTATGGGTGCACTGTATGTATTGTGTACTGTGTATACCACCAGAAAAGTAGTAGCAACTGCATTATGGGTGCACGGTACTGTGTACACCAACAGAAGTGTAAAAACAACTATGGGTGTACTGTATTGTGTACACCACCAGAAAAGTAGTAGCAACTTCACTATGGGTGCACGGTACTGTGTAAACCAACAGAAGTGTAATAACAACTATGGGTGTACTGTATTGTGTATACCACCAGAAAAGTAGTAGCAACTGCACTATGGGTGCACAGTATTGTGTACACCACCAGAAGTCTAATAGCAACTATGGGTGCACTGTATGTATTGTGTACTGTGTACACCACCAAAAAAGTAGTAGCAACTGCATTATGGGTGCACGGTACTGTGTACACCAACAGAAGTGTAATTACAACTATGGGTGTACTGTATTGTGTACACCACCAGAAAAGTAGTAACAACTGTACTATAGAGGCACGGTATTGGGTACACCACCAGAAGTATAATAACAACTATGGATGCACTGTATGTATTGTGTAGTGTGTACACCACCAGAAAAGTTGTAGCAACTGCACTAGGGGTGCACGGTACTGTGTACACCGCCTGAAGTATATTAGAAACAGTACACCAGGAACAGCCTGCTGTGAGATCTAGCTAAAATGTATGCAGTGGATATATATATACGAGACTATCTGTGTATATATATATATATATATTAAATACACTGCAGCTGACTGAATCACCTGCCTGCCAGAAGTATATTAGAAACAGTACACCAGGAATGGCCTGCAGTGAGATATAGCTAAACTGTATGCAGTGGAGATATATATATATATATATATATATATATATATATATACATATATATATATATACACACACATGAGACTATCTGTATATATGTATTAAATATGTATAAATAAATATGTATAAATACACTGCAGCTAACTGAATCACCTGCCTGTCTGAAATTTATTATAAACAGTACACCAGGAACGGCCTGCAGTGAGATCTAGCTAAATTGTATGCAGTGGATAGTGGATATATATATATATATATATATATATATATATATATATATATATATATATATATATATATATATATATGAAGGCCAGCATGGTGGCCTGAATTTATGGGAGGAGCCCAGGGGGTATTTAACCAGCCCGCTCGCCTGTGGTCTTTGTCGGTTTCTTGTGCGCAATACGGCCGGTTTCCTGTGCGATACGACGTCCCTAGGCCGACTCTTCGAAAACTCATTAGCGTCCGTGAGTACCCATGTTCAAAGTTTTTCGAGGCTCTCATTTCCGTTCACAGTTTACGTACATCACGTCTGGCTTGGCTGTCGCAGGTAGGGTTCAAAACATTTCAAACCATTTCAATCATTTTAATCATTTCACTCTCATGCACTGCGCTCCAATTCGAATCCAGTCGCATCCACGATGCACCGATTCGTTCCGGTGTGCCCCAGTTGTTTTTTCGGCCTCATTTCAGTACATGCTCCAGAGTCCCGTTCGTTGTCAGTCACAGGTTGCGGCTCACCGATTCGTGCCTCTGTCATGGCATATCATTAACTGTCACCTATCACGTTTTGATACAAATCCAGTCGCGTCTACGATGCACCAATTCGTTCTGACGTGCCCTAGGTATTTTTGGCCTCATTTCAGTACATGCTCCGGAGTTCCGTTCGTTGTCAGTCACAGTCGCGGCATGACAGATTCGTGCCTCTGTAATGGCAAACATTTCATTCATTTCATTGTTACGTATCGCGCTCCGATTCGAATCCAGTTGCATCCGCGATGCACCGATTTTTTCTAGTTGTTTTTTGCCTCATTTAAGTATATGCTCCAGAGTCTGGTCAGTCACAGTTGCGGCACAACCGATTTGTGTCTCGGTCATGGCAAAACATTTCATTCATTTCACTCCATGGCAAAACATTTCTTTCATTTCACTGTCACGTACCACGCTCTGATTCGAATCTGACGGCATTCGCGATGCATCGATTCGTCCCAGTATGCCCCAGTTGGCTTGGTCTCATTTCATTCCATGCTCCACAGTCCAACTCGTAGCTTGTCATCCGACTCATCGTTTATCGCAGTTGCGACATACCGATCCGTGCCTATATCACGACAAAACATTTCACTCATTTCATTTCACACGCTTGTTGCTTAAGTCGAATCCACTAAAACCAACAACGCATCGATTCGCACCCATCATTTCAGCCTTACAGGTATCATTCAAATGTTGCCTCTCATTCCCCCCAAGTCCGGCAGTCACTTCATATCGAAACCTTTGTGCATTTTCTATTTTCGTAAACACGACTCTACGGATGTTCGACCTCTGACGCCTCCACGACACCAAAAAAACCCACCACACCCGTCTTCCTTTCGAAGCTCAGTCAGGATCTCAATTAATTCGTTAAAAACCTTCGCCTCACTGCTACTTCCCCTTATAGTCGCACAATCCGATTCATGTAGATTTCATTTCATACACTTTACAACCGATTCGTATCAGGATTCATTACATACAATTCACAAAAGATTAGTATCGGTTTCATTTCATACACGCCACAGCCCGATTTAAATCCAGTCGCATCGGCGGCACATCGATTCGTACCGGATCCATTTCATACTCTCCACAGTCCGATTTATATCAGATTAACTTCATACACTCTACAACTGGTTCGTATCAGATTCATTTCATACAACCGATTCGTATAGGATTCATTTCATACTTACAACTGATTCATATCGGATTCATTTCATACACATCCAAGCACAACTTCTTGCAATCATTGCAAGCACGCATCCAAGCATAACTCTCTGCAGTCGTTGCAAGCACGCATCCAAGCATAACTCCCTGCAGTCATTGCAAGCACGCATCCAAGCATAACTGTTTGCAATCGTCACAAGCACACATCCAAGCACAACTTCTCACAGTCATTACAAGCACGCATCCAAGCATAACTTCTTGCAATAGTGGCAAGCATACATCCAAGCATAAACTTCTTGCAATAGTTGCAAGCATGCATCCAAGCATAACTTCTTGCAATCGTTGCAAGCACACATCCAAGCATAGCTTCTTGCAATCTTTGCAAGCACGCATCCAATCACAACTTCTTGCAATCATTGCAATCACGCATCACGCATCCAAGCATAACTCCCTGCAGTCGTTGCAAGCACGCATCCAATCATAACTTCTTGCAACCATTCCAAGCACACATCCAAGCATAAACTTCTTGCAATCATTGCAAACACACATTCAAGCACAACTCTTGCAGTCTTCGCAAGCACATGCAGTAAGACGAACTTCTCACAGTCACTACAAACACATCTCCAGTGACATAGACTCCCTTGCAATCATTGCAAGCATACATTTAAGCACAACTCTTGCAATCGTTGCAAGGCACGCAACTTAGCATAACTTCTTGCAATCGTTGCAAGCACATTCCCAGTGGCACACAAACAGCCACACATCATTTTCAGTGGCACTAAATTGGCCACTTGTCTCCAGTGGCACTTTCATACAGGCCACTCACCGTTTCCTATCTGTCATTTCTCCCTTAGGACAGTTGAGTTCAGCTTCTGTCCTGCACCAGGTATCGTATTGCCGCACGCAGCTGGCTTCTTCTCATAACATTATTAGGCTATACCTAGCCAGCGTCAAGCATTTCCTGTCCTTACAGGACCCCGGAGAGCTGTCTGTGTTTACGGCCCATACAGTAAAATCCCTTCTACATGGCATCCAGAAGCATCAGCCCATAGCCAATAACAAACGCTTGCCCATCACAACTGCCATCTTTAGGGACATGTCAAAAATCCTCGCACGTTCCCCATCTACCTGGCCCGTTATGGTTTTTGTGGCCTAGCGAATTCACCTTTAGTGGCACTGGCAGCCAGGTACTATATAGACATCACCTGACTCGCTTCTAAAAACATTACAACCTTCAGCTTGCGGTCTCCAAAACTCAAACAATCCGGACCCGAGGTCTACATTAACCTCTAACAACTCCATGCAGGCCAGCCTCCCCCTTGACAAGCCGACCCCCATCAGGTCAGTTCTCCAAGACTTCACCCATACACGGGGGTGTACTAAGAAGTAGCTTCAGTCTCTCTTGACAATGCTCAATTCTGCAAATACTGGTCATTCCCCAGGGTTGATCTTTGTGTCACGCCTCTTGGTCTTCCTCTCCCAGACACAGGACCCCGATCAGATCCTTATTTAGACACTGTGGCAGTAGCGGACTTATCAATGTGGGAAGGTTCTATACTATGTGGAACGGTATATCAATGTTTATACCATCAATATCGCTCCTATCACCCCAATTAGTGGCAGATGCCGCAGCCTCCACAGGCTTCGCTGGAATTTTTTGCCACCATTGGTTTACAGGACTATGGCCTCCAGAGATACCCCTAAATATACTTAGCTGGTTTCCAGCACTTTCTGGCCTTACCAGATCCCCAAAACCATCTTTAGTCGCATCCCATACGATCCGAGCCATCTTAAGCAGCATCCAAAACGACAATCCATGAGCAAGGCCAAACGTCCGCCTATAACAAATGCCATCTTCTGGGATATGTCTACTATCCTTGCTAGTTTGCAATTTGGCCTTCTACCCAGCCTGGTTGTACAAACAGCCATCTACCTAGCTTACTACTCACAGCAGCCCCGCCAGCCAAGTTTTGCGTAGATGCCACCTGGCTCGCTACCAAGACCATTTCATCCTTCACCTTGCAGTATCTAAAACCCAGCAATCAGGCTCCAGGGTAAACATTCACCTCTATAAAACAAACAATGTCTGGTGTCCGGAACCATACTCGACCGCCTACTGTCACTCCTACCGGAACAGTCAAACTCTAGTCCCCTACTACCTTTTCCGACCAAACCCTTGAGTGCCTGCCAGTTCGTCAAACATGTGAGGATTCTTCAGCTAACTGAATCACCTGCCTACCTAAAGTATAATAGAAACAGTACACCAGGAACGGCCTGCAGTGAGATCCAGCTAAACGGTATGCAGTGGATATATATATATATATATATATATATATATATATATATATATATATATATATATATATATATATACATACAGAGAGAGAGAGAGAGAGAGAGACTAAAGAGACTAAATGAATCACCTGCCTGCCTGAAGTATATTAGAAACAGTACAGGAACGGACAGCAGTCAAATCTAGATAAACTGGATACAGTGGATATAATGTCCTGAACTCATGGAATTTTGTGCCAAGCTGGGAGATGATCAGTTTCTTTGGATGTTAATGAGCTGAGTTACCACTAAAAAAAGAGCTATCTGTATTACCCACCATTGATTGGGAAGAGGAAGTGAGAGCAAAGAGCTTGTGGGGAGATCCGCATATGAGTTTTGACTCATCTGGGAGGTGAGCGCGCATTTTTACTGGTGGTGGTGTGCACTCCTTTTGAGGACAAACAATCACTGTGGTGGAATTGTGTGGATGCACTGATCAAAAGAAGAGTTTCTCATGTTTTATTTCTTCATTTTTTCATTTTATGGACTATTCATTTATATGTAGGATTTATTTATTTTAGAGATTTGCACTTTATATTTATAATTTTACACATAGCGCTACATTTATTTACTAAACATAGTATAAGCTGCCCCTTTAAGAGTGAACAAGTCATCAAAATCTGAAAAAAATATATTAAAGGTTGAGGCGCTAGTGATGTTCAGTAAATCATATAAAATTAATTGCAAAATATAAATATACATAATATAGCAAGCTAGAAAGTTCATATGTGATGAACACCAAAATGTGATGCTCAAAAAATAAACTTCTAGTTCCTCACCACGTGTGTTCAATAGATGGGTGGCCACTCACCAAAAAATTATGACTTCTTTTTACAGGAAGGTCAAACAGCGCTTCTGGAATACCAATTGATTCCACTGACAGCACAGTTCCACTCCACTGGCCCCTCGAGATGAAACTAGGATGGGAAAAATGACTCCACAAGAGACATAGAGGAAGGTTAGTAAGGTAAAAAATGACGACAACAAATGGCGATTACACTCACATGTTACAGTGCTGATCCAGGCACCAGGTGTAATCAGCGTGTGCAAGTCAGCTAGTCCATGAAGGATGGCGTGTAGTCCGCGTCTCTCCTAAGGGCAAAGCCTGAGTGGGATGTAGGATCAGGACCTGGAATGGTGGATCCTCTACTCCGACATATGTTTTGCCCAGAAGGGATCTTATCAACATGACTAAGGCAATGACGGTGGGAGACCATACGTCGCTGGTAACAGTGGAGGTTAAGTACCTATATACCAGTATTATCCAACAGGATGCTCTTGATGCTGCACTGTGGGCATTAAAAAAATACTCCCACCTTAAAAAGGCCCCAAATTAAATTTCTTGTGGAGGCTCTCAACATGGCAATGAATATTAACTATTTTTGGCATGCGGGAGACTTCTACAACCAATTTAAAGGGGTGGCTATGGGGGCTAGGTATGCTCCAAGCATTGCAAATATATTTTTAAATAAATGGGAGGAGGAATACATCTTTACCAACCAATGGCCCCAACTACAAATGTCCCTTTGATAAATAGATGATATTTTCATTGTGTGGGAGGGTCCACAAGAGGAATTGGAAAGGTTCTTATCAAGCATAAACTGTAATAATTATCAAATCAAGTTTACCAGCACTTGGCATCAATCAAGTATACAGTTTTTGGATCTTGAAATCTTTAACCTCCCTGGCGGTTTTCCCGAGTGTGGCTCGGGGTTAAAATTCAGGACCATTAGCGGTAACCCCGAGCCACACTCGGGATTAGATCGCAGGATCCTGGTGCGGTATACTTACCTTGTCCCTGGAATCCTGCGATGTCCCCCGCTGTGTCTGCGGGCTCCGTCCTCCTCCGAAGCCTCTCCGTGCCAGGCTCCATTCCCTGCGAGACGCACGGGGGCGGAGCCTGGTGGTAAATTCAAAAAAAGTGTAAGATCATAACACATACAGTACTGTAATCTTACAGATTACAGTACTGTATGAAATGATTTCACATCCCCTTTGTCCCCAGTGCTTTGGCCCATGCCCTGCATGCAGTTTTATTTTGCATATACTGTTCTCTCTGCCTGGAAACTGGAGATTGTCCATAGCAACCAAAAAGTGTCCCTTTACGTCAAAAATGGCTTTAGACCAGCTAGAAAACAGCGATAGTAAATTAGAACACTTGCAGAATTAAGCGATAGTGAATCGTGTGGAAATTAATTTTATTACTATTTATTTTTATTTTTTTTCATTATTTTTTTTTTTTTATTATATTATAATTTATGTTTTTGTGTTTCAAACTTTATCATACCCAGGATATCTACTAGACTCTTGTTTGGACAGATTTAAGTGTGTTATTGTTAAGAATTACAGACCTACAATATAAAACGCCAAATTTCCATGCAAAATAATTGTACCGCTTTCAGCACCTAAAATCCGAAATAATCATACCACCAGGGAGGTTAAAGTGGGTTCTGGTCTAGCGACTCAAACCCACTTTAAAGAGACTGATCGGAATGGCTATATCTGCACTCGTAGTTATAGTTGTGGTAACATAGTCATGCTCATGAGCGCCTGTGGCGTAAGATTAAGTCTCAGAAAGATTTCAACCAATATAAATCTGCCCTCCAAAAATACAATTCCAGTCTCCTCACTGCCAAGCAGACCTATTTTATCACTCTCATTAGCAACTTATCATCCCGTCCCCGTCAACTCTTCTCTACCTTCAACTCTCTCCTTCGTCCTCCACTGCCTCCACCCGCCAACTCACTCACTGCCCAGGAGATTGTCAATCACTTCAAACAGAAGATTGATACAATTCACGAGGAGATCTCTACTGTTCAGATACTCTCCACGCTTTACACTTCATGCCCACAGGTACAATCATTACTTCCCTCTTTCAACCCCACCAATATAGATGAGGTTGCTAAACTACTTGCTAACATCCACCCTACCACCTGCCCTTTGGATCCTGTTCCCTTGCAAATGCTACATTCACCCTCTGGCTCTATTCTACACTTTCTAACCCACATCTTCAATCTCTCCCTCTCTTCTGGCATCTTCCCCAACTCTCTAAAACATGCACTTGTCAGCCCCATATTTAAGAAGCCCTCACTGGACCCATCCAATCTTAACAACCTACACCCTATCTCCTTGCTCCCCTTCTTATCCAAACTCCTTGAATGTCTGGTCTACAACCGACTGAGCATCGACCATGCTGATAATAGCCTTCTTGATTCCCTTCAGTCTGGATTTTGTCCTCAACACTCCACCGAAACTGCTCTCCTAAAACTAACAAACGATATACTAACGGCCAAAACCAGTGAACACTATTCTGTACTCCTACTCCTGGACCTTTCTGCTGCCTTTGATACGGTTGACCACCCCCTCCTCCTCAAAAAACTCCACACCTTTGGTCTCCGCGACTGTACTCTTCGCTGGTTCTCTTCCTACTTATCCAACCGCACCTTTAGTGTTTCTTACAACTCAACTTCCTCCTCTCCTCTTCCTTTCTCTGTTGGGGTCCCCCAAGGTTCTGTTCTTGGACCTCTCCTATTTTCAATCTACACCTCCTCCCTTGGTCAGCTAATACCACCTCTACGCTGACGACACCCAAATCTATTTCTCTACCCCTCAGCCCACTCCCTCTGTCTCCTCACGTTTTACTAATTTACTATCAGATATATCAGTCTGGATGTCACACCACTTCCTCAAACTCAATCTATCCAAAACCAAATTTATAATTTTTCCACCCCATATGCCCCCTTCCCTTCCCCTGATCTCTCTGTCAAAATCGATGGCACAACTATAAGCCCATCCCCGCATGCCAAGGGTGTAGTCCTGGACTCTGAACTCTCCTTTAAGCACCACGTCCAATCACTGTCCAAATCTTGCCGTCTCAACCTCCGCAACATCTCCAAAATATGCCCCTAACCAATGACACAACAAAGCTCTTAATTCACTCGCTGGTCATCTCTCGCCTCGACTACTGCAACTCCCTTCTCATTGGCTTACCTCTACATAGTCTATCACCTCTTCAATCCATCATGAATGCTGCTGTCAGACTTATCCACCTTACCAGTCGCTCTGTGTCTGCTACCCCTCTCTGTCAATCCCTCCACTGGCTTCCGCTCACCCAACAAATTAGATTCAAAATACTAACAACTACTTACAAGGCCATCCTTCGTTCCTCTCAAAACCTCCTGCTCTCTAGCTCCCTCGTCACCTCCTCCCATGCTCGCCTCCAGGACTTTTCCAAAGCCTCTCCAATCCTATGGAATGCCTTACCCCAATCTGTCCGCTTATCTCCTACTCTATTAGCTTTTAGACGATCCTTGAAAACTCTTCTCTTCAGAGAAACCTACCCTACCCACACCTAACCACTGTATTTTCATTTTCTCCATCAGCTCACCACCCACAGTTATTACCTTCTGTTCCACTTGACCCTCCCTTCTAGATTGTAAGCTCTAACGAGCAGGGCACTCTGATCCCTCCTGTATTGGTTTGTATTGTAAGTGTACTGTCTACCCTCATGTTGTAAAGTGCTGCTCTAACTGTTGGCGCTATATAAATCCTGTATAATAATAATAATAATAAGTAAGTATAAAACACTTTTAGCTGATCTGTCTGGAAATAGATATCTATATAGAAATAAACATCAACTATGTCAACTGCAACTGTATGTAACTTCTGATTAGGGATGAGCCGAACACCCCCCTGTTCGGTTTGCACCAGAACTTGCGAACAGGCAAAAAATTTGTTCAAACACGCGAACACAAGTCTATGGGACACGAACATGAATGATCAAAAGTGCTAATTTTAAAGGCTTATACGCAAGTTATTGTCATAAAAAGTGTTTGGGGACCTGGGTCCTGCCCCAGGGGACATGGATCAATGCAAAAAAAGTTTTAAAAATGGCCATTTTTTCGGGAGCAGTGATTTTAATAATGCTTAAAGTGAAACAATAAAAGTGTAATATTCCTTTAAATTTCGTACCTGGGGGGTGTCTATAGTATGCCTATAAAGTAGTTCTATCACGTACCTGGTAGAAGAGCCTGAATGGACGAGCAAGGCCTCTCTTACCACTCTGACTTAGGGCCCCTGATAGAGCAAACAGGAGGCACCAAAGTACAGAGTCGCACGAGTGCCAGAAAGTCTTTGGTGGTAGCAGGGTAGCGGGTCCGGTCGTGCTGAAGAGACACAGGAAAGCTTCCGCAGGAGACTAGCAGATGGCAGCAGGTGCAGACGACAACGACAAGCAGCAGGGTCAGGCAAGCAGGGTCATACACGGTAGATCAAATCGGGTACTAGGTGCAGGCAGGATCGTAGTCAGGAACAAGCCGGGTCAAACCAGATCAGCAGTGCGGTAGCCAGGGAGAAAGCAGAAGATTAGTCACAGGACAAGCCGGGGTCGGTACAGGCAGAGTTCAAGGAAAGGTAACAGGACGGGCCAGGAGTCAGGATACAGGTTCACAGGTTACTGGACACTCAGAAGCTGAAGACAAGGCAGCACCAGGCCAAGCACCAGCTGGACTTAAATAGGACGTTTGGCACCAACGTGAACGAGCGCTAGTGCGCGCGATAGATACGTACGGAAGTGTACGGGTGCCGATCGTATCTCAGGAATGCGTGACAAGCACTGTTTGCGCTCTTGTTCGCGCATGCGCACGTCTAAATGTCAAAGCCCGGTTTCTGTGTGCAACAGGAATATGTCTTCCTCTGTGCCTTAGACATCTTCGAGGCTGTCTGCTGATGGGTGTATCCTGACATTGCCCCCCTCCAATGGGCAGCCTCCGGATGCCCAACTGAGCTAGTCTCTCCGGATGGTTTTGACAGAATGCTTGGATAAGTCTGTTGGCATGGATATTGCCCTCTGGTTCCCAGGAATTCTCCTCAGGTCCGTACCCTTTCCATTTGACCAAGTACTGAACCTGATTCTGTCTCTTCCTGCAATCCATGATTGCCTCGACCTCGTACTCCTCTTCCCCATCTATCATTACAGGTGCAGGAGGATTACTACTTCGTTCGGGAAATGGATCTGGACTAGCAGGTTTCAGTAGAGAGATATGGAAGACTGGGTGGATTCTGAAGGAATCCGGGAGTGCCAACTCATAAGCCACGTTATTGATCCTTTTCTTCACCCTGAAGGGTCCCACAAACCTAGGGCCCAGTTTTCCGGATGGGCAGGCTAATTTCAGATTAGTCGTAGCTAACCAGACCGGATCACCAGGTTCCAGAATCAACTCTCCCCGCTTCTTCTTGTCAAAGGATTTTTTATAGTCTTCCTGGGCCTTGGTCATCGTCTTCTGTAATAACTGATTGTTGGTCCTGAAAAAGTTTATTGTGTCCTGAACTGCCGGAACAGGGCATTCTGGAGCAGAGGCAGTCAAGAATGAGGGATGGAACCCATAGTTGGCGAAGAATGGGGCTTGTTTGATGGCAGAATGCTCTGAATTATTATACGCAAACTCCGCCAGAGGTAATAGTGCCAACCAGTCATCCTGTGAGAAGGAAGAGAAACAACGTAAGTATTGCTCTAACGTCTGGTTGGTCCTTTCCGTTTGACCATTGGTCTGGGGATGGTAAGCTGAGGAAAAGGATAGTTCGATTTTCAAGGATTTACACAAGGCTCTCCAAAATCTAGAAGTGAATTGTACCCCGCGGTCCGACACGATATTGGCAGGAAGTCCATGAAGTCTCACGATTTCTTTAATAAAGACCTGCGCTGTCTCAGAGGCAGACGGGGTACCCTTCATGGGTAGGAAATGTGCCATCTTCGACAACCAATCTATGACTACAAAGATGGTAGAGTAACCTTCGGAAGGAGGGAGCTCAGTGATAAAATCCATAGAGATCATCTGCCAGGGTCTATCTGGAACTGGTAAGGGTCTCAACAAACCCCAGGATTTTGTTCGGCTATATTTATTTCTGGCGCAGGTAGGGCAGGTTTCAATGTACTTCTTGCAGTCTTCTTTTAAACAAGGCCACCAAAAGGTACGCTGTAAGAGCTCAGTTGTCTTGTGGACTCCAAAGTGTCCTGCAAGGGCATGGTCATGGCAGAGACCCAAGGTGGGGACTCGTAGACCTTCAGGCACAAAGATCTTGTTGTTGTGCCATAACAGGCCATCTTTAGCTTGTAACGTCATCTTAGGAGGTGGTGAGACATCAATAGTGGCTTGTCTAATCTGTGACAACAAATCTTCCTGTAATAAAAGGAAATTTCCGGGAGGAAGAATGGTATCCGGAGAAACCGGTTCTTCTGTCGTGCCAAACATTTGGGATAGAGCATCCGACTTAATGTTCTTAGATCCTGGCCTGTAGGTAATATGAAAGGTGAATCTTGTAAAAAAAGAGTGCCCACCTGGCCTGCCGGGGTTTTAAGCGCTTTGCGACTCGCAGATACTCTAAGTTTCGATGGTCGGTGTAGATCAGGATCGGATGAGCTGCACCTTCCAGTAGGTATCTCCACTCTTCGAGAGCAGCTTTAATTGCCAGAAGCTCACGGTCTCCTACGTCATAGTTTTTCTCTGCCGGGGACAACTTGCGGGAAAAAAATGCCACAGGATGTAGTAGGGACTTGGCCCCTTGGCGTTGAGACAGAACTGCCCCTACTGCCATCTCTGATGCGTCTACCTCTAGGACGAACGGCAGAGCAGGATCTGGATGACGTAATATAGGTGCAGCTGTGAAAAGACCTTTCAGAGTTTCAAATGCGGTTTGCGCCTCGGAAGACCACTGGAACCGTTGGGACTGTCTTGTCAGTTGAGTTATGGGAGAAATTATTGCGGAAAACCCCTTGATAAATTTTCTATAGAAGTTCGCAAATCCTACGAACCGTTGCACCCCTTTCTTGTCCGTAGGAGCCGGCCAATCCAGGATTGCCGAGACCTTCTGGGGGTCCATCTTAATGCCACCTGTGGAAAGAACAAGGCCCAGGAACTGGATGCTTGGGCATTCAAATTCGCATTTTTCTACTTTTGCAAATAAGCTGTGCTGTCTGAGTCGAGCCAAAACTTTTCTGACATGTTCTCGATGGGCTTCTAAAGAAGGAGAGAAAATCAAGATATCGTCAAGATATACAATAACAAATAAGTCTAAATAGTCCCGGAAAACATCATTAATAAAGTGCTGGAACGTTGCTGGGGCATTACATAGCCCAAAGGGCATCACCAAGTATTCGAAATGTCCAAACCTGGTACGAAAGGCCGTCTTCCATTCGTCACCTTCACGAATACGTACCAGGTTATATGCCCCTCGCAAGTCTAACTTTGTGAAGATGACAGCAGAACGGAGTCTCTGAAATAACTCTGGTACTAGAGGCAAGGGGTATCGGTTTTTGATCGTGATTTTATTTAAGTCCCGGTAGTCCACGCATGGGCGAAGGGAAAGATCCTTTTTCTCAACAAAGAAAATCCCAGCTCCGGCTGGGGATGTAGAGGGACGGATAAATCCCTTTCTCAGGCTGTCATCAATATAGATTTTTAAGGCGGCAAGTTCAGGTTCAGTCAAGGGAAAGATTCGCCCAAAAGGTATCTCGGCCCCAGGGAGGAGCTCGATGGGGCAGTCGTATGGTCTATGTGGAGGTAGAATCTCAGCTCCCTTCTTACTGAACACATCGGCAAAGTCTTGGTAGGGTGCTGGAATGGAAGAACGGGTTTCATCATCTGAGTCCATGCACAGCAAGGGGGATGGATAACAGAAGGATCTGGAGAAGCAATGTTGCTGGCAGTAGAGAGAGGGAAACTCGACTTTTCCGACATCCCAATGGATACAGGGATTATGTGCCTGGAGCCATGGCATACCCAGAATGATAGGGAACAGTGGTGAAGCTATGGCATCCAGGCGTAACAGTTCTCTGTGGTCACCAGAAATAGTAGCTAATAACGGAACAGTCTCCTGGGTAACCGGACCGGATTTAATATGTGACCCGTCTGCCAGGTGGATAGATAGTCCATGAGCTTTGGGTTGCAGAGGAATTTTATGTTGAAGAGCAAAAGTCAAGTCAATCAAGCAACTGCAAGCCCCTGAATCTACAATAGCAGGTACTTGGATCACTCTTCCTGAAAGTTGTAGTGAGATCTGTACGGCCAGGTGAGAAGACTTGGTAGGCCGGGAGGACTGGCTGGCAGGGAGAAAGGTCAGACATTTCCGAATCTTGGCAGGACAGGAACTCACATAATGGCCATCCCTTCCACAATACAGACACAAGTGGTTCTGACGACGGTACAGACGTTCCTCTGGAGAGAGGGAGGGATGGAACCTGCTGGGTTGAGATGGACTAGATGGACCAGACTCTTGTGGTAGCTGCCCTAGAGGCTGGAATCGTTCAGTTGATCTCTCTGCACTGCGTTCTCTCAGACGTCTGTCAATTTGAATTGTCAGGTCGATGAGTGCTTCTAAGGATTCAGGTACTCCAACACGAGCTAGTTCATCTTTTAGGGGTTCGGATAGTCCTAGTCCAAATTGGTAACAGAGAGCAGCACTGTTCCATTCGACGTCTGCGCTCCAGCATCTAAAGTCCGTTACATAGTCCTCAGCGGCTCGATGGCCTTGCTGGAGCGCATGCAGAGCAGACTCGGCCGTGGCAGTTCGCAGAGGGTCCTCGTAGATTTGAGCCATGGATGCAAAGAAAGTGGTCAGGCTTGACAGACAGGGATTGCCCTGTTCCATTAAACGGTGAGCCCAGGACTGAGGTTCACCCTGCAGGAGGGAGATAACAAACCCTACTTTGGTGATCTCCTGAGAGAAGGTCTGGGGCTGTAATGAAAAATACAGGATACAGGCATTCTGAAAAGTCCTGAACTTGCCACGGTTGCCAGAAAACTTCTCTGGAATCGGAACCCGGGGTTCCGGTGACTGCATTACTAGAGTAGGTGTTGGAGAGAGTTCATGAATCCGTTCTTCCAGCTGGCTGTAACTTGCTTGCAGGCTCTTGACTGTTTGGGTAAATGCAGTTAGGTGATGACACAGCTGCTCTACGGAGGAGGTTGCTCGTTCAGGCTCAGTCATGGCTGCCTTGTACTATCACGTACCTGGTAGAAGAGCCTGAATGGACGAGCAAGGCCTCTCTTACCACTCTGACTTAGGGCCCCTGATAGAGCAAACAGGAGGCACCAAAGTACAGAGTCGCACGAGTGCCAGAAAGTCTTTGGTGGTAGCAGGGTAGCGGGTCCGGTCGTGCTGAAGAGACACAGGAAAGCTTCCGCAGGAGACTAGCAGATGGCAGCAGGTGCAGACGACAACGACAAGCAGCAGGGTCAGGCAGGCAGGGTCATACACGGTAGATCAAATCGGGTACTAGGTGCAGGCAGGATCATAGTCAGGAACAAGCCGGGTCAAACCAGATCAGCAGTGCGGTAGCCAGGGAGAAAGCAGAAGATTAGTCACAGGACAAGCCGGGGTCGGTACAGGCAGAGTTCAAGGAAAGGTAACAGGACGGGCCAGGAGTCAGGATACAGGTTCACAGGTTACTGGACACTCAGAAGCTGAAGACAAGGCAGCACCAGGCCAAGCACCAGCTGGACTTAAATAGGACGTTTGGCGCCAACGTGAACGAGCGCTAGTGCGCGCGATAGATACGTACGGAAGTGTACGGGTGCCGATCGTATCTCAGGAATGCGTGACGGCCACTGTTTGCGCTCTTGTTCGCGCATGCGCACGTCTAAATGTCAAAGCCCGGTTTCTGTGTGCAACAGGAATATGTCTTCCTCTGTGCCTTAGACATCTTCGAGGCTGTCTGCTGATGGGTGTATCCTGACAAGTTCTTCTATCTTCTTTCTTCTATCTTCTATCTTCCTTCGGTTTCTTCCTCCATCTTCTTCTTCTTCTGGTTCTTCTGGTTCCTCCGGTATTCTCGTCCGGCATCTTCCTCCGTGGCGTCTTCTTTCCGTCTTCTCCTCGGGCCGCTCCACATCCATGATGGCATGGAGGGAGGCTCCCGCTGTGTGACACTTCTCTTCACTTCTCTTCACTTCTTAAATAACGTTACGTAACTCCGCCCCCTTCTGACATCATGGGGAATGCCACAGGGAAGTCCCCGTCAAGTCCCCGTGCGTCAGAGGGGGCAGGGTCACCGGGAGGCTCCGCCCCCCCTTTATTTAAGAACCGTCAGAAGAGGAGAAGCGTCACACAGCGGGAGCCTCCCTCCATGCCATTATGGATGTGGAGCGGCCCGAGGAGAAGAAGGGAAGAAGACGCCGCAGAGGAAGATGCCAGATGAGAACACCGGAGGAAGAACCAGAAGAACTAGAAGATGGAGGAAGAAACCGAAGGAAGATAGAAGATAGAAGAAAGAAGATAGAAGAAAGAAGAAGCATTTAAATAAAGGAATTGTCAAAAACTGTCTCTTGTCATTTTTAACATTTTTGACAGATTTTTGTGAAATGGTAGGGGTAATTTTGTACCCCCATACCATTTCACATAGGGGGGAGGGCCGGGATCTGGGGGTCCCCTTGTCAAAGGGGGCTTCCAGATTCCGATAAGCCCCCCGCCGGCAGACCCCCACAATCACCGGGCAAGGGTTGTGGGGATGAGGCCCTTGTCCCCATCAACATGGGGACAAGGTGTTTTGGGGGGCTACCCCAAAGCACCCTCCCAATGTTGAGGGCATGTGGCCTGGTACGGTTCAGGAGGGGGGGCGAGGTTAAGGGTCTGGTATGGATTTTTGGGGGGACCCCACGCCATTTTTAAAAAAAATTTTGGCGCGGGGTTGCCCTTAATATCCATACCAGACCTGAAGGGCCTGGTACGGAATTTAGGGGGACCCACCACGTCATTTTTTTTTTAAATTTTGGTTCGGGATTCCCCTGTGGGAAATTCCCATGCCGTTTTTATCAATGAACTTTATGTGTATTGTCGGACCGGCAATTCATTAATAGCCGCGAGTAGTTTTAAATGACTTTTTTTTCCTTTGAAATGTCATTTTGCTGTCAGACTGTTCTAAATATGGGAAACATGCGCCCCTTTACAGGCATACTATAGACACCCCCCAGGTACGAGATTTAAAGAAATATTACACTTTTATTGTTTCACTTTAAGCATTATTAAAATCACTGCTCCTGAAAAAACGGACGTTTTTAAAACTTTTTTTGCATTGATTCATGTCCCCTGGGGCAGGACTCAGGTCCCCAAACACTTTTTATGACAATACCATGCATATAAGCCTTTAAAATTAGCACTTTTGATTTCTCCCATAGACTTTTAAAGGGTGTTGTACGGCTTTCGAATTTTCCACGAACACCCCAAATTGTTCGCTGTTTGGCGAACTGGCGAACAGCCGATGTTCGACTCGAAGCTCACCCCTACTTCTGATGTTCCGCACCACACCTACTTTTTAATCACCTGAAGACCTGCGAAGTTAAACCACCTTCCTGTGCAGGCCTTTATTCAGTTTTCAGTGCGGTGATACTTTAACTAAGAATTAATCAAGCATGTACCCAAATTCATACACTGTACCCGAATTCATTTTATGCAATTTTTTAAAGACAGAATATAACTTTCTTTTAGTGGTACTTAATCACCTCTGGGTTTTTTATTTTTTACTACAAAAACAAAATAAAACTGAACATTTAAAAAAAAAATTATCTTAGTTAATTTTAGGCCAAAAAGGATTCTGCTACATTTCTTTTGTAAAAATAACCCAAATCAGTGTATTACTCAGTCTGCGCGGAAGTTATTGAGTCTACAGACTGTAGTATATCCTAAAATGCCAGGATAGTACAAATACCCCCAAAATTATCCCCTTTTGGAAAGTAGACCATTCAAGGTGATTAGTAAAAGACAAGGTGCGATTTTTGAAGTTGTATTTTTTGCCACAATTTGTGATAAATTAAGAAACTAAATAATTTTTTTTTTACAAAGTTGTTATGTGCATATTTACAGTTGCACACCAAAACATATTCTTTAACTCCTCCAAAGTATTGGGATACCACATGTGTGAGATGCTTTCATTACAGAGATGCATACTGTAGAGAGGCCCGAAATCCATAAAGCACCTTCAGGTTTAGAAATATTGTACTCCATTTCCTGACTACCTCTCAAATTTCTTGAAGTTCTAAAGTGCCAGGACCGAAAATACACCCAAAACATGACCCCATTTTGTAAAGCAGATCCTCCAGCATATTTATTAGAGGCATGGTGAGTCTTTTGCAGGTCACATTTTTCTCCAAAAGTTTTTGGAAAAGGAAGAATGAAAGTGCATTTTTTACATACCGCTGTCCAATAATAAGATATTTCCAATAATATAGCTGTCCATTAATAAGATCTATAAGATAAGATAGTTGTCAGTTTATTAAGATATTTCTCACACATAGTTGGGGCATTTTAGGGCCCTTTCATACTGGGGCGGTTTGCAGGCGCTATTGCGCTAATAATAGCGCCTGCAAACCGACCCGAAAGTGCCGCTGCTTTGTCTCCAGTGTGAAAGCCCAGCGGTGCACTGGCAGCATCTTTGGAGCGGGGAAGGAGCGGTGTATTCACCACTCCTTCCCCGCTCCTGCCCATTGAAATCAATGGGACAGCGCGGCTATACCGCTGACAAAGCGCCTCTGCAGAGGCGCTTTGCAGTGGTCTTTAACCCTTTCTCGGGCCGTTAGCAGGGGTAAAACTGCCCCGTTAGCGGCCGCATACCGACGGAAAACCGTCGCTAACAATAGCGGCGCTTTACCGCCGACACCGCCCCCGCCCCAGTGTGAAGTGGGCCTTAAGATTTGCACTCCATAACACATTACTGCTTTTCTGCTATATAGGGATCCCACACATGTGAGACTTTTTTGCAGCCTAGCTGCATAATGGGGCCCAAAATCCAAGAAGCACCTTCACACTTTCAAGAGGTATAAATTACGCATTTAATTTCTTGGCTACCTGTTACGTGTTTGGAAGCCCTGGTGTGCCAGAACAGTCAAAACAACCACAACATGACCACATTGTGGAGAGTAAACACACCAAGGTATTTAGGAGGCATGCTGAGTCTTTTGAAGATTTACATTTTCTGCCATGAGGAAACTGCAGAAAGAAAATTAAAACTTTTTTTACATAATGTAAATGAATTCATTTACATTAATTTACATTTACATTTACAATAATTAATTAATTAATTAATTAAAAGTGTCAATAATAAAACACACTACACAGGTTTTTAAAATAATTTATTAGACAGCTCCGGGGGGTCTTCTTTCGGCTTCGGGGGTCTTATTCCGACTTCAGGGGTCCCTCTGGTTCCTCCTCTCCCGGCGTCCGGTTGGTTCTTCTCCGCTCTATCTGGCCTCTTCTCCCGGTGTTCCAGTTCTTCTGCCTGCTCCTCTGCTATCTTCATGCCGCTCTTTTGCCAGCGGAGGCCCGGACTTTTGGCTTCTTGGCTTCTGGGCTTCTTCTCTTCTTCTCTTCTTCCGATGTTGACACGACGGTCTCTCAGGCTGGAATGCTCTCTGAGCGCTCCGATGCGACTTATATAGGCGGAGACCCCGCCCCCTTATGCCGTCACAGTCCCTGGGCATGCTGGGACTGTGAAGTTTTACGGGGGCGTGGTCAACATCACCCGGTGACCACGCCCCCCTAAAACGTCACAGTCCCAGCATGCCCAGGGACAGTGACGGCATAATTTCCTGACTATAGATCACATTTGGAAGTCCTTCAGCACCACAACAGTAGAAACACCCACAAAACAAAATTACCACATTTTAGACAGTAAACATCCAAAAGTATTTATTAAGAGGCATTGTGAGTCTTTTGAAAATGTCATTTTTTCCACATGTTTTCAAAAATGAAGAAAGAAAATTATTTTTTACACGAAGTTGTCAATAATATATTCTTAACATACAGTATGGGTATACTTATGCCGCGTACACATGAGCAGACTTTCCGGCATACTTGGTTACTTGGTCCGGCGGACCAGAGTCCGCCACACAATCCCATCGTGTGTAGGTTCGGCGGACTTTTTTTCCCCAAAAGTCCGCCGTACCTAGATTTGAAGCATGTTTAAAATCTTAGTCTGCCGGACTCAGCTCCTGACGGAAAGCCCGTTCGTCTCTTTCGTCTGTATGCTGGTCCGACGGACCAGATACCACGCAAGGGCAGGGTATTGCATCTCGCGCCCGCTGCAATAGGAAAAACACATTTTTCTATTGCGGCGAGCGCGGGGCATACCAGGCCCTTAAGGCTGGTATGGATTTTAAAGGGAACCCTCTACACCGAAAAAACAGCATGGGGTCCCCCCTAAGATCCATACCAGACCCTGATCCGAGCACGCAGCCTGGCCGGTCAGGAAAGGGGGTGGGGACGAGCTTGCGCCCCCCTTCCTGAACCGTACCAGGCCGCATACCCTCAACATTGGGGATGGGTGCTTTGGGGGAGGGGGCGCCCTGCGGGGCCCCCCTACCACAAAGCACCTTGTCCCCATGTTGATGAGAACAAGGGCCTCTTCCCGACAACCCTGGCTGTTGGTTGTTGGGGTCTGCGGGCGGGGGGGCTTATCCTAATCCGGGAACCCCCTTTAATAAGAGGGCCCCCAGATCCCGGCCCCCCACCCTATGTGAATGAGTATGGGGTACATGGTATCCCTACCCATTTATCTAGGGAAAAAGTGTCAATAATAAAACACACTACACAGGTTTTTAAAATAATTTATTAGACAGCTCCGGGGGGGTCTTCTTCCGGCTTCGGGGGTCCCTCTTCTCCCGGCATCTGGTTGGTTCTTCTCCGCTCTCTCTGGCCTCTTCTCCTGGTGTTCCAGTTCTTCTGCCGGCTCCTCCGCTATCTTCATGCCGCTCTTTTGCCAGCGGAGGCCCGGACTTCTGGCTTCTTGGCTTCTGGACTTCTTCTCTTCTTCCGATGTTGACGCCACGGTCTCTCAGGCTGGAATGCTCTCTGAGTGCTCCGATGCGACTTATATAGGCGGAGACCCCGCCCCCTTATGCCGTCACAGTCCCTGGGCATGCTGGGACTGTGACGTTTTACGGAGGCGTGATCAACATCACCCGATGATCCCGCTATACCAGAGTCACGTTAAAAATGAACAGACTTGTCCGTGTGTGGGCAAGTCCGTTCATTCTGAAAGTCCGCCGTAACTCCGGCAAAAGTCCGTCGGAAAGACGGACCTAGCCTGCCGGAAAGTCCTGTCATGTGTAGGCAAGTCCCTCCGTTCAGGTAGTCAGCCGGAAAGTCCGGCGGAAAGACCGTCGGACCAAGTCTGCTGGAAAGTCCGCTCGTGTGTACGAGGCATTAGAATAACAAGCCAGAACACATTCTGCTTGTCAGGGCTGGGCTCAGCCCTTCCTTCTCTGAGCTGGCCACTCAGCTGTCCGCTAATTGCCAGCTCCCATCTCTCTCCACAGTTAACCAGCTGTTGTTGATTCTGCTCGTCAGTCCTGCCTACTTAAAGTCGTCTAGCTCTCTTGATCTCTGCCCTGCGCCTTTGTGCACATCACAGAGACTTTCTCCTGCGTTCCTGTTGAAGACTTGCTCAGCTGATATTCCTTCTGGCTCCTGATCCTGCTTGCTGTACTACTATGTATATCTCTGGCTCTCTGACATTTTCTTGGCTGACTACCTGATCCAGTTTCTGAACTCTGGCTTGTTTTGACTACGCTTACTCTGTTTACCTTATAATTATTATTATTATTATTAAACAAGTGTGATTTAACTTTACTTCTGTCTCGGTCTGATTCATGGTTCCTGACAGTAGGCCGAATTCAGAAGATACAGTCAATCCACTTGTTGGTAATATTTTTTCCAGATTGGATGAGCAAGATCACCGCATGGATCAGTTTGCCATAGCGCTACAAGCGCTCCTGAGTCGCAAGGCTCAACTGGAAACTCCCACTGTGGCTGCTCCAGTACAACCTGAGTTGCAGGCCGTCCCTGCTGCTGCGCCAGTCTCTGTGCAGGCACCCGCCTCGAGTATTACCTCTATTAGAGGTATGTCTGATTCCGCTCTGCTTCCCCAGCGATTTGGGGGTAATCCAGTTCAATGCAGAGGGCTTCTCAACCAGGTTGAGATTTACTTTGAGATGCTGCCCCAGGCGTTTCCCATGGACAGAAGCAAAGTAGGTTTTGTGATATCTTTGCTTTATGAGAGAGCCTTGGCCTGGGCAAACCCTCTATGGGAGACGCAAAAACCTGTTGTCTTGAGTTACCCTGACTTTGTGGCCTCCTTTAAAAGGGTATTTGACATTCCCACATGCTCCGCTTCTGCTGCCAAGTGCCTCATGTCCATCAAACAGAGTACGAGAACTGTTGCCGACTACGCCATTGAATTCCGTACTCTGGCAGCAGAGGTTGCTTGGAACAATGAGGCCCTTGTGGCTGCTTTTTCTCATGGTCTCTTGGATTCTATCAAGGATGAGATAGCAGCCTGAGATATACCCACTGAGCTAGAGAGGTTGAGCACAATTGCCATCCTCATTGACTCCAGACTCTCTTTTAAGGAGCTCTTGC